>CM040998.1:6032212-6052771 GCA_022985145.1 Pangasius djambal
AATCATTATAAGTTATTAAACTCAGTGCCAGTTCTATATTTTGACCAGTAAATATTATACAGTCATTTTAATTGATCTCTCTATAAATATCAGTATAATATATATGTTATTTGTGTATATTTAGAAATACATTGTGCATGTCTTGGGTGTGTTTAATAACACCTATACCAATAATATGTAATACAGGCAGTCATATTTATGTTCTGTTACCAATGTGTATGTAATATAATTAAACTTTTATATTTTTCTATCACTGATGATCAAGCATATATTAAAAAGCTAAGTTTTTTTTTTTTTTGGTTTTTTTTTTTTGGTCACTATCTTCTTCTCTGGGGTTGTGGTGTAAATTAATTTAAAAAAAGAATATATGACAATGCAAATCATAGCACACAAGATTTTTTTTATGTGCGTTCTAGTTGTTTTTTTTTGGGGAGATATGGATATAATATTTTTTGCATGAAAGAAAAATGATCTTAAGAGGTTGCTTAGGACTCAAAATATATGTAGTTAATGTATTACTTTTTAGACCTTTTTTTTTTCTACTGCAGGATGCCATCGAAAGTCCATGAAGTGTCTGCTGTGCCCTTAAAGAGCTTTACCTCACTAAGCAGAGTATATTTACTTTCGTGCTCACTTAGTAGGAGGTCACGATCAAATGTGGCATTTTATTACCTTAACAGGTCTTCCTAAAGAGCTAATGAATTTAGATGACATGCTGAAGAAAGAATGTGCATGTGTGTATTCTTTATAAAACAGAGCAATTTAGTTTAATATTCAGCCAGTAAGTGTATGGGGGTGGGTTTACTTGCATAGAAAGTATAGTATAAGTTCTTAGACTCATAATTTTTTTTTTTAATCAGCATTTTAATAAACATACAGTCAAACCGTGGCATGCGTAAAGACACCTCTCTGGCAATAGATTTTAAATAAGTTCACTAAAATGATCAGTTGTTTCACAAACATGATGGGACTATTAAATGTGTTTTACTTTGATCTGTTAATATAATTACTTTAACATATATTAGCCTGATACTAAATTATTACCTGTTACAGCACTTTAAACGCACTTAATGTTTCATTTCCTTAACATTAGCCTATATTTTGTTATTTTCTGCCGTTGTTTCATTTTCAGCCACTTATACAGGCTCATTTATTGATTTATAAATACTTACAATCTATCAACAAAGCAATGTTAATATTGAAAATGCCAGAAATTATTCTGCTTTTTAGCAGAAGATATGAGTAATATATATATATATACACACACACATACACACACACACACACACAGGCTAAGTGCTTTAAACACAGCACCAGAGTGTAGCCTAGTAATAAGCCGCATCTTTGCAAACTTGCTGTTTCCTCAACTTTTCTTTCAGCTGGAAAACTCGATCGTTTAATTGTGCTTTTAAGCCGTTGACATTACAAGCACACTGCTATTGATCTGCTCATTATGTGCTCAAACGAGCACAGGTGAGAGTTTCAAAAAGTGATTTTGCTCTCAGACGTTTAATCCAGCTCGCTAGAAATGGATTCATGCTAGTGACTAAAGTTAAGGGCATGGGGGAGAGCAAGCCCTGACTGATCAGCAAATGCGCGCGGAGCAGCTCTGAGGTCGCAGCTTTCACCTGCACATGAGGCGGCAGCTTCACACTCAGTTCATGCTCCTAGTCTTTAACAGCGTCTTAACAGCGACACGACGATGGAGCGATTTGGCGACTCAGGTGCACTCAGTGATGTGATGTATCAAGGATTGAATTCACCTACCTGTGTGATAGGAGAGGAATTCCACGACACGCTGGAGCGCTGCAGTGTGTGTAGCGGCGTCTCTTTGCAGCGGTGTCCACTTCTCCCTCTTCTCTTCTCCTCTCCTCTCTCGCTGTTCCCCTGCCTTCGCCTTGCGTTCCCATTCGCTGCCCCTCTCCCTCTCTCTCGCCTCTCCCTCGCTCTCTTCCCAGTCTGTGGAGTAAAATCTTGATGATACACTTACAGAAGTTTGCCCTTTGTCTGATTTAATCCCGTTCGTTTCACCTTTTTTTTTCTTTTTCTTTTTCTTTTTTTTTTTTTGCAGAGGACAGAGGGCAGCGCGGTGCGTTTGCAGAAGAGGCGAGGGCAAACTCTGCGCAAACACTCGTTCACCAAACAGCCGCGTCGCGTGTTTTCATCCTCCTTAATGTCTAACTTCTGAAATCATGTTTCGCTCTAATCTGTCGGTATACACGCGTTCACGTCAGGTTTTATATCTCATATCCTCGAAATATTAGTATTTACGCAATATGAGATCAGATATCTTTAACCGATTCGTTTAAAAAACAATGCTTCCGAACCAACAAGCGCTCGTTTCAAACTTGTGCCAAATGCTCTGAATAATTTCTTACCAAAGGCATTATCACTGAACTGAGTTGCCGGAAATCCAGTCAATGCTTTAAAAAAAAAACGAAATAAAGCAATTTTCCCTAAATGCTAAAAAAAAAAAAAAATTCTAAGCAATCTTTTGTAAAATACCCGCTAACAATAAATTATTCACTCCCATTTGCCTGTAATTGTCTAGCTACTGTACGCTAGATGGCAGCCCGATCCAGACATTATAAGCCTGTAAAGCCTGAAGTGAAGCGCGAGCTTCAGTATTCATGCACAAAAAAAAGCCGGTTTGCTTTGCCATTACAGCAGGAACTTCCGCCCTTATTGGATCAATAAAACAACACCGGTAAACAATAACATTCAGAATCACCTTTTAAGTGTCAAAACATTAGGTTTCGCCCTCTGTGTCTAAGCTATCGACCTCAATTTTATTCCCTCTCTCCATCATGATATCGCATCCCATTATACAGACGCTGTACAGCGGCCAAGCTGGCAGCAGCTCGCGCGCATCCCAGTACTTTTACTTGGTCTTTTGCACCGTTCACTGAGAACTACACGACGAATGCATGAATTTTATTGTTGATAATCGGATCGATGTGATTTCCATGAACACTTGATGATGGAATGAATGAGCGATGAAATGTTTGCTGGAGGAAGAGCGCTCACATATCGGGGCAGCCTACATTCGTAGCCTAATTAAGACTACAGCTTTGAACAAAAGCGTCCCAAAACTTTCCGGGGTTCGACTCGAGCCCCTTTCACCCCGCGCCACTATTTATTTCACATGCGTTCTGCTCGCCCTTAGCTTTTCACCCGGTCTAACCGGGGTTTCTTCCTCTTTAGCGACAATAGACGGTCCATTCTAATCGGGTTTCAAAGTAAATAGCGGCGCAGGGGCGAGCGCAATGGAAATCGCGCTTGTCAGACCCCCCCACCCCCCCCCCCCCCCCCCCCCCCCCCCCCCCCCCCCCCCCCCCCCCCCCCCCCCCCCCCCCCCCCCCATCCCTCTATCCCTCCTCCCCCTCCTCCTCCCCCCTCCAGTCGTAGGTAGCAAGGAGCGAGGACTCTAACCAATGGAGTGAAGGAGGCTTGGCTAACCTTAGCCTCCCATTTTCTCTCTCCCCCCTCCATGCAGGGTTCTGACCAGTCAGTCGCCTTTGATTATCAGTTGCCAGCAGCCCCTCTCTTGGCTCCTTGACACGAGCACCATATAAGGCGCAGCGATCTCCATAGAAACGTGTCAGTTTCAATAGTAGTGTCAAAGTTCACTATATACAGACATTCGCGCAGATCTCCGTTTCGGAAACGCTGCTCCACTGGTCCTCCCGTTAAAACGCATTCATTTTTGCTGGGGTCTCCTGCTTCTTGCATATTCTATTAGTTGTTTTTTTTTTTCTCTCTCTCTCTCTTTATCCTCGCTCCGTTCCGACTGGAGAGGTGAAACTGCAATAGGCTCTCGGGCGACGTTGTTTTTCTGCTGGACCAGATGAGCTTTATTCATGAACATAGATAGAGAATTCCGCTCTTCAGTGTTTCCTTCTCTCCAACCACGAAGACGGAGAAAGGAGCGGAGAAGGGAGAAAAGAAGGGAATTTATTTCGCACCGCACTTTGGATCTCGGAGCCACCAGCGAGTTTTTGACATTTTTTATTTCGCCGTCAATGTGAAGAATATTTATTAAGATATTTTAAGAAAACAAAAACTGATTTCCGTTACGTCTGGCTTCGCTTTCTCTACGCGACCGGGGCTCCCGAATGGCTGACTGCGAGCTACCTTGGAACTGGCCTCCCGATAACTGCATATCCTAATCGGGTGCCTTTTTCTGCGACTCTTCGCATGCTGTTTTGAATGCATCGACTGTTGTAGGTTTTTTGCTGTTTTTTCTTCTTCTTGTTCTTTTTTTCTTCCTATGAGATTGACCGCTCCGGCTTGACTTCCGCGCTGCCGTTTCCGTCCGCGATTCTCCCCTTTGCAAGCTCCGACGTCCGAGCGACCGGTTCGCTTGAAAGCACTTTTCGGGCCCGAGATATGGCAATGGTAGTTAGCGTCTGGCGCGATCCGCAGGAAGACGTGGCCGGAGGAGCGGCGAGCGGCCCGAACCCCGCAGCGCAGCCGGCGAGGGAGCAGCAGCAGGCGGCGTCGGCGGCACCGCACACCCCGCAGACACCCAGCCAGCCGGGAGCGCCGTCCACCCCAGGCACGGCCGGAGACAAGAGCAGCCAGAACTCAGGCCAGAGCCAGCAGCACATCGAGTGCGTGGTTTGCGGAGACAAATCGAGCGGCAAGCACTATGGCCAGTTCACCTGCGAGGGATGCAAAAGTTTCTTCAAGCGGAGTGTCCGGAGGAACTTAACGTATACGTGCCGTGCCAACAGGAACTGTCCTATTGACCAGCACCATCGCAATCAGTGCCAATACTGTCGGCTCAAGAAGTGCTTAAAAGTGGGCATGCGGCGGGAAGGTGAATATTAAATTTTCTTAATGCAGCACACCACTGTCACATTCATCAGACAGTCTTACAGAACCGTGTTATGTAAAAAGATTGTACGCAGCACACAAGAAAGCGGAATTTAGATTTTTTCTTTTTTTAATTTGACTGTCTGCTAAAGAGTGTCAGAAGAATCAAGACACATCCGTCACGCATGCACAACGGCTAGATAGGCATGCTACAGACAGAAAGCATTGTGTTTACTCAGTGTAATATCACGCAGCTTAGCCCATAGGCTAGATGCCTCCATTTCAAGTCAGTCAATTACACGAGATGTAAGTGCTATCCCTTAAGTCTTGGTGTGTGTGTGTGTCTTATAGTAGAAGTGAGCATGGTGTAGTAATTGTGTATATATATACAATTTTATAGAGGCCTACTAACTCATGTACATAGAGAGCGCGGTTTGTATTATTACTGAAGGAAGTTGTAGTGTGTGTGTGTGTGTGTGTGTGTGTGTGTGTGTGTGTTTAGAGGCCTGTCCCAGTCTCAAGCATATGAACAAAGCGGTACCAACTTCTTTGTACTGTACAACAAATGTATTTTTATCCGATTTAGTCTACTTTCTCGCTAATGTTAGATTTGGCGAATTTAATCTGAAATTCTTTCAACTGGGGAACATAATAGGCCATTTGTCCTCGGTCTATAGCTAAGCTAATTCAGACAGTTTATCTCACACATCCAGTGTATTGTTAAAATTCCAAAATGTAGCCTATAATTCTTTTGCTTATGTTTCTGATAGTGTATTGAGATGTCGAGACTATAGCAGCACTGCAGAGTAGGTTGTAGTAGTGCGGAATAAGATATGAGCAGTGCCTCTAAAAGCTATGTGTAAATCATCAAGGCTAACAATCAGTCATATAAATATTGCATTAAATATCAGCTTGTCGCTGTGTTGTGAGTTCGTGTGTGTGTATGGGAGTCCATGTATAGCTTTGTGTATAAATACATAAATGCAAAAACAACATTAATATTTATAATCTTAGCTGAGGCTATATTTGACTCAATGAAGACTTCAAATACATACCAGATTCTAAACTTAAAAAAAAAAAAAAAAAACTACTAGTATTTTTTTTTATAAACAAATGATGCAGTAAATACACTCCAGAACACGTACCATATGCCAGTTGTAAATACAGATGATTCAGAGGTAGGCTACTTTTTTTTTTTTTCTTTTTAAATAAACAAGCTTCCACACAAATGATGTTTCTCAGTTCTGGATGGACATTTCCTCTCTCTCTCTCTCTTTTCGTCAGCGGTTCAGCGAGGAAGGATGCCCCCAACCCAGCCGAACCCAGGCCAGTACGCGCTCACCAACGGGGACCCTCTGAACGGCCACTGTTACCTCTCCGGATACATCTCGCTACTGCTGCGTGCCGAGCCTTACCCCACGTCCCGGTACGGCAGCCAGTGCATGCAGCCCAATAATATCATGGGGATCGAGAACATCTGCGAGCTGGCGGCTCGCCTCCTCTTCAGTGCCGTGGAATGGGCGCGGAACATCCCTTTCTTTCCCGACCTGCAGATCACCGACCAGGTGTCACTTCTCAGACTCACATGGAGCGAGTTGTTCGTGCTAAACGCGGCGCAGTGCTCCATGCCGCTACACGTGGCGCCGTTGCTCGCCGCCGCCGGCCTGCACGCGTCGCCCATGTCCGCCGACCGCGTCGTGGCCTTCATGGATCACATTCGCATCTTCCAGGAGCAGGTCGAGAAGCTCAAGGCCCTGCACGTCGACTCGGCCGAGTACAGCTGCATCAAAGCCATCGTGCTCTTCACGTCAGGTGAGTGATGAGGCCTGCATACTGGAAGAGCAGAGAGAGGGGTAGAGAGTGGCTGTGCTGGACAAAACAGGGCCTACGAGGCCATGTAGGTTTGCAGGAAGGCGCTCGTGCTGAATTCAGGTTTTGGGAGCAGTTTGTATTTTTGTACATAAATCAGAGTGAACGCATGCATGTTGTACAACCCGCATTGGAAATTAATTCTAAGTATTTCTACTTGTAATAATTTTAAATAGCAGACTATAGTAAAGGGAGAGGATTTTGCAGGCGGATTAGGATTAGGTACATTATATATTAAACGGCACCCATGCGATCGTAAAGCATAATTCTAAAAACAATAATCTATCTTACGTCTTCATATAGTAATTAACAAATGTTTCTTTTTTCATTCGTGATTTGCATAAAAGCACAGCTATTAATGCATTTTGAAGATGCATGTAATTTTTCTTTGTATTTGCTCTACATCGATTGCTTATTCAGGATGGTGAAGGCGAATTTTTTGCGTTCTCACTGTTCAGAAATTCACATCCAGAGACGTCCATATTTAAAAATGGGGGGGGGGGAAGGCATAAAAATCCTAACCTGCATGAACACGTGTGGACAAAACCAGTGTGAATATATCGCCAGTTTCAACATTCACCATCACTAGACGCAAGCTGTGATTAATTCATGCAAAACAATCAACCTACTTTCCTTTAATGTTCATAAAATTACCTTTAAATTCATAAAATGTTCTTTTGTGATCTCTTTGCATAAGATTTTTTTTTTTTAAATGTATCTGAGGCAATCATTATTAAATGGTAATTTAAAAAAAAGAAGAAGAAGAAGAAAAATATAGGCTAATAAAAGGTGAGGCTCTTAAGTGTTGTCGTGATGTATTATGCGTGCCTTATAATTGTAGATTTTGATTTTGGTCACAGAACCGAGCTTTGAACATTTAATAGTGGAGTTGTTATTGCATAAAATGTGACGATAAACACCAAGTAAGAAGCTCGCCTCGCCTGTTTTTCCTTTTGCAAACCATGTTTTGATTGCCGGCCACAGCGGGCACACAGAGGAAATATTTCACTCCGTGCATTTAGCCAAACTGTCGCTTAGTGTCATTGACGTACAGTAGTTGATCAAAATGGTCCTCTCACTGGGCACCACTATTATTTCTCGTGTCATCGAGTTTATTTCTAAAATGTTATGAATGACGCTAAGTTTTATAGTTTAACAGGCCCCGGGTCTCAGGGCATTGTGTAGCCTGACATAATTTCCAACAGCAGGCAGTGTTACTGGTGTTTACTTTTTTTTCTTTTTTTCTTTTTTTTGTGAATTTATTTATTTATTTATTTTCCTTTGGAATTTCAACCTAGATTTATATAGGCATAAATATAAATATACTGCTAAGTCTGTGTTCAACTTTAATGTCCCTAGTAATGACGTCAGCCTGAATCTTAGTTACCATTAGTTACCATTCTGGCACAGTATTGCTCTTCATGGGGTCCAAGATTTTGTGCCCGGATCGTGCAACAAACGTGCACAGTATAAAAAGCATAAACTGGGTCGAGTTGGAGTGTATCTCTATTTATCTTAGCTTATACTCGAACCTAGGAAAACAACACGAGTCTATACTTGGTGTCAGTTTGTGAAAGGTAGCCTAATGTCCCCTGGCCTGGTCTAATCCACACTTTAGACTAGTGTAAGATCATGAAATGCACAGCTATTAAGTGGTCATTCCGAATTGTCATATTTTCTCCAGCACGAGAAAGTGTCATATGTTCTCCAGTAGGTCTGTGTGTGTGTGTGTGTGTGTGTGTGTGTGTGTGTGTGTGTGTGTGTGTGTGTGTGTGTGTGTGGAGTCTTCCTAAATTCAAACCATAAATTATAAACAAATGCGCTCTTACTTACACTTAAGTCTTTCGATTAATTGCACACTGTAGACCCACAGTCATGATATTTGGTCAGGCTGCCTGAGCCTGAGGTTTCATTAATCAGAGATTTTAGGCTGAACTTCCCAGTTCAAAAGTGTAAAAGGTCATACCGAAGTCCAGTGTAATTAGGATCAATCTCAGTAATGCTGTAGGTGGCATGCCATGCCTGTACAGTGCAATACTTACATTTACAAATCAAGAGCATGCAAAATCTCTTTTGTTCAGCCGCCATATTGTCATACTACGTATTAATTGGGCTTGTTGGATTGTGTACATTATGTCAGTCCTTTCTTAACTGAATTTAGCAGGTCATGTAGCGTTTAATTATATATATATATATATATATATATATATATATATATATATATATATATATATATATATATATATATATATAAATGAATAAGTGACTAAGGCAGATACGTCTACGGGATAGGGATAGTTCAGAACAGGAAATATATTTGTATTCGTGTTATGAGTTTTAGCTGTTTTTACACAAATCTGAATGTCTAGTCGACTAAAAGCAGTGTAATAAATGTGTCTTCAGTGAGTTCGCCTTTGCCTGCTCCCCCATCCACAGCACAGCACAAGCAAATAGGAAATAAATGACTCTATAGCATCTGGAAAGTAATTAGCTCGTAATTTCAGTTATTACCAGAGCTTGTGTCTTTCAAAAATATGTGGCTAAGATATTTCCCTCATTTTATACAAAACATGGCCGCCTGCTTCCATGTTCTCCATTAGGCCTTAAAACCGAGCTTTACCCCTGACACACTGACAAAGATACACAAGTCTTTGTTTGGTCTGATTTAAGAGTGTGGGATCTTCTATACTGTGCAGGCAACTCTTGGGGAATTGCGCAGTCGTGTTGTTTATTTATATGACAGACACACTTATGATGCATGATGGGGCTTGGGTTGGGGTTTTGTCAATAACAGCGCCGATGCTAAATAATAACCCAATCTCTCTCTCTCTCTCTCTCTCTCTCTCTTTCTTTCTTTTCTGATGTTGATGCTGTTTCGTGCGCTCAGACGCTTGCGGCCTGTCGGATGCGGCCCACATTGAGAGCCTGCAGGAGAAGTCTCAGTGCGCTCTGGAGGAGTATGTGAGGAGCCAGTACCCGAACCAGCCGAGTCGCTTCGGCAAGCTGCTGCTGCGACTGCCCTCACTGCGCACCGTGTCCTCATCCGTCATCGAGCAGCTGTTCTTCGTTCGCTTGGTAGGTAAAACTCCAATTGAAACCCTCATCAGGGATATGTTGCTATCCGGGAGCAGCTTCAACTGGCCCTACATGTCCATTCAATGATCCCAGCGAGCGTGCGAAACAATAAAACCGCGAGAGACTAAAGGACCAAAACTCTACAACCCTCCTTTCAAGAAGACTATATCTATATCTATATATATATATTAGAGGACCTTGTTTCTGATCACATTGGAAGACTTTTTTTTTTTTTTTTTTTTTTTTTTGGACCGAAATGGAATACGTAATGTACAAAGATAAAAGCCCTGGACTTAACTCCTGTGTAAATCCATCGTCATCGTCAAGAACACTCTCCATTTTTGTAAAATACTAGTCTTTATTTTCCTTTTTTTTTTTGTAAGAAAAAAGAAAAATCAAAAACACAATACGTACAGATTAATTGAAGAACATCATATGCGCAGTAAAAATGAATCAAAACTTAGCGGGAAAGTAACGTTCCCAAGCAATTATAAGAAATGTCCTGTGTCTGTGTATCTCTGTTTTGTATTTTTTCTGGTTCTAAACCAGTTTTTTTCTGTGATTCTCTACTAATGATTTTGATATAACATTTTGCTTCTTATACTGAGTGCGATATATGTTGTTGAAGCTATGTTCTCCAAGAATTAAAATTGAAGTGACAATTTAAAACATTAAAAAAAAAAAATAAAGAAAATTTTAGACAAATAAGAAACAGTCTAATCGCTATGACAATATCACTGATGGTTGAACTTTCCCCCCAATTGATGCTCTATGGACATGCAACTGCGGCAAACCTGACCTCATGGACAATTGAAGGAGAGGACGCCTTGGTCGTGTGTGTGAGTGCGTGTGTTGAGTCAATCATCAGTCAAAGAGGAAAGACATGGAAAATTAAAAGCACTTTTAATATATCATTTTCAAAATACATTTTGTTTGTTTTGTCTTGATATTTTCGTTGTTTCTTTTTTTATTGGTTGTTGCTTCCATTTTGCTCAATCCATGATATGTTTGTGCAGAAGGGTCGCTTGATGAAGTTGTGTGATGGTGACTATACTATTAAAAAAAAGAAATAGGCAACCATGGCTCACTCTGAGCAGATTTCATGTGGTTCATGTTATTTAGATATCACGTTGATGGCGGGTTTCCAGTGTATTGTTTTATTATTATTATTATTATTATTATTATTATTATTATTATTATTATTATTATTATTATTCCATTGCAAGAATCTTCATATTAGACTTTTCCTTTACTAAAGAACACTATCCACACATATGTGCCTAATTACACCACACGACATGAAGCATTTTTTGTAATACTTTGGAATAATTGCCCCAGCTGCAACTTTGTAATGAGGGTTTTGTCCATTTTTTATGAGATGAATGAGACTTGTTACAAATGCAGCCGCACGATTATGCTTGGGGTCCATTTTCTATTCTGTGCAGACATTTGCTTGGTTTTTTTTTTTTTTTTTTTAGCTCTATATTAGCTCGAGACACCACAGTTGTGTGTGCAGAATACGACTTGTGTGACGTCGTTGCCGACTGGTTCAAAGATCTATGCCTGCTTCAGCACATTAATGTTTAATATTTTTCCCAGGCTGGATTGAAGGGTTGCTTAAAATCGAGAGAGAGAGAGAGAGAGAGAGAGAGAAATAAAAACCTTCGATAGAAATAAAGAGACCAGGCCTGCCTGTCACGGCAGATGAGAAAGAGAAAAATCTCCTCCAAAACCACATACTAATGTTATTTTGTTGGAGGGCTACGGATGTTTCAGTTATGCGTGATCAATCTGGGAAATGTACACTGCTGCGTGGAAGCCGGTCGATAGGAACACTAAATGTGATGTATTGTACAAAGACGGTGAGAAATTCGTGTTCAGACTCATATCATTGAGCAAGACTATAGGAGAGAAACCTGCTTGTTTTTCACGACGGTCCCTCGCACAGTCCCTCGCACACATCTGCACTCCAGTTATCAAGGTTTTGGCTTTAAAAACGATGCGTGCTTTTTCTCCTGCAGGCCTGAAGTCAGTGCTCAGTATTAATGGATTTGTCTGGTGTGGCTTTAGGAGATTAACTTTTGAAAGGAGATGGTCTTATGTTTGGTTCTCAGCTGCATTCTACTGAATGATGGGTTTCTTTAAGGGGGAAAAAAAAGAAGAAGAAGAAGAAGAATGTGTGTTTTTTGCTCACGCACTAATTATGAATCCAGGCTGCTTTCTGTGAGAGCATGCCAGCCACCGTTGACCACTGCGGTTTTTCATGCATCTCTCCGATTGGCTTAAAGCTTCCTCATAGACTATTTGTGGTGCAGAGTTCAAGAGCAAGAGGCGCAAAGTTTGGCTTTTAGCTCTCTTTCCGAGCCTTGGCACAGATGTGGTCAGTGGTGGTGACTGATTTCGTAGCACGTGCTGGATTTTTACGAGATCTTTGTCATTTTGTCTCGAATGCGTTACTACTGAATGGTGAATCATGTGATGGTGAATCTTAGTTTTGACGCAGGACAATAAGACAAATAGAATTTTATGAAATGAAGCTTGGATCATGTAGGTTATTTTGGTCCCATGTGAACAGCTATTGGAAAGAGGCTGAATTGAAACTGGGCTAAGACCACGTAGAGCCCAGACGCTTTTTTTTTTTTTTTTTTTTTTTTGATTGATTACCCCAAAGGACCCGAGACAATAGCTCTTTGACTGCTCTTGGTCTTCAATGTTTCTCAAGTTGAGGGTTTTTGAATTGAAAATAGTCGCCGAGTCGCTATCAGGAACGAGAACAGAAACACACGGGAGCTTTTGTATGAACAAAAAATAATAATAATAAATAAATAAATAAGCAAGTCAATTTCCTATCATGATATTGCTTAAATAATATCAGTTCGTGGCTACATGTAAGATGGGGACTAATATGGATGTATGGAGGGTAAATATGATAGGGAATGCAAGTGTATCATTGTTTTATTGTTAAGTAGCTGTGCATAATGTCTCGAATGACCAAAGCACTGAGCACAAACCTGCATTCTAAAGCTAATCGTATTCTTTAAGCTTTGTTACACTCTGTGCTGTATAAAACAACAGCTATGAACTGTACTCGTCTTATATGTAACGATCTAACGATATAAGACTGATCCAGAAAGCCAGTGTATCTCACAGCCTACATTTATCAGAAGAATGAGATTCGTTTGATTAACATTTTAGATGTTTGTGTTAAACCTTAATTGTTTGAATTGTTATCATTATTATCATTATTATTTTGTCTGCCATCGATTTTACCTCATGAATGTGTCCGCTGAAAGAACAGGGTACACAGTTGTTCCCACAGAAAACAAATGGTCTCTCTGGGATAAGTGTGCCATTAATATTAGCTCAGTTGCGCTTGGCTGAGAGGATGTTTATCTGATACTTTCTGCTTGTTTGGTTATAGTTTGAGGGTTATGGTGTGTCTAGCTTTTAGGTAAAATGTGGAAAACGTATGCTGTGGAAAGGCTCTTCAAAGTTTGACGTGAAACCTTTGCTACTGTTACTCAGAAACCTTCAACTAGTTAATTCAGCCACTTTAAAGTGAACGTTATGTAGCTGGAAACACAGGGTCTAAGATTTATCTATCTATCTATCTATCTATCTATCTATCTATCTATCTATCTATCTATAGCAATATGTCTAGATTAAACACAATCAGGAGGAAAACGTTCATACGATATCATACATATGTCTTTATGTATTTTGGGAACTTATCATCATTATAAATACACCAGAGATTACATGCAGTGGACCTGAGATGACACTGCATTGCACTCAAAGGCTCCTCAATGGGTTCTTTGTAATAGTTAAGGGTTCTTGGCTTCTTTAAAAGGTTATAGTTTGGAAACTGTTCTGTTTTTGGAACAATTTCTTGTTGGGTTCTGCACAGAACTTTTGACGGTTCTCCCAAAGAAACATTCAGGGTTCTAGATTTGACCTTTTCCCCCCCCTAAGAGTGTACTATTAATATTTCTGCCTAAATCCATGTCCAAAGAACTCCCCAGTAAGCTGTAAGTCATGGATCACATCCAACACAACAGGATATAAAATGTCCCCAGTTGTGAATGTAACATAAGGCTGTGTGTGTGTGTGTGTGTGTGTGTGTGTGTGTGTGTGTGTGTGTGTGTGTGTGTGGTCGGGCCTGCATGGTGTGAGGGAAGCAGGCGAGAAAGCACAGATCGCTGTGTAAGCGATCCCTTTGTGTTGATTTAGGAAGACGTTTGCTGTATATAACGTTCAAGGCTGATAATATCATTGCCTGGTCAGATAAATAAAGCAGTGTCCAAAGCATCGGGTCAGCTATCGATCCCTTCTGCCAGCTGAGAGAAAGGGAAAGAGACGACACGGAGGAGGAGGAGAAGGAGGAGGAGGAGGAGGAGGAAGAGGAGAAGGAGGGGGGGCTTCTCTTATTAGCATTCCATAGCCATGGACCACCACTGACAACTGAAAGAGATATCTAACTCAACACCATGCATTTTCTTTTCTAGTGTTAGCCATCATCTCAGCCAACACATGCAGGCAGCCTCTTAATGCGACTCACTCCTCACATGTTAACAGATCAGCACTCTATTTAGCCAATATCGACAACTTGTGTCAGATAATGTTAATACATATCGACATGTTATTATTGTAAATTCACTGTTTATAGCTGTTAGCCTGTAGAATTTGGGTCGAAAAACAAAATGTCAGTTGAAATAGGGAGGGAAATAGATTCAGTTTTTGCAAAATGAAAGGGGGGGGGGGGGGGAAAAAACAAACAAAACTTATGAGTAGGCAGTTTTAATCAAATCATCATTTTTATTTTTAATATGAGCCCAGCTGAAAGTAGCTACACACACTCGTTGTAAAAAAAATAATAAATAAATAAATAAATAAAAAGAATAATAATTATCATTATTATTAGAAATAATAATAATAATAATAATAATAATAATAATAATAATGTGCATATTTATTATTATTATTATTATTATTATTATTAATACTACTACTACTACTACTACTACTACTACTACTAATAATAATAATAATAATAATAATAATAATAATAATAATAAATATGCACATTATTTAGTATTTAAATTAATAGCCACTCCACAGAGTCAGCAAATCAATGTAACAATTTGAAGTTTTTCTTGGTACTTGTGACAATTTGTACTTTGGGAATATACAACTAAAATCTTGTCCAGCACTGACAGCTGTTTATCACTTAGTGAGTTCTTTCCAAGTTTTTTTTTTCTCCTCCCACCCTCAGACCCGTCTCTGTCTTGCTTTGTTGGTTTAAATTATGCACGTCTCTCCGGAATGCCAGTCACGAGTCCAAACTTTGCGTCCAACCTCCCACATGAAATGATCCCCCCTTAAAGGGGGCTCAATATGTCTCAATCTGCACTTCACTTCAGTCAAACCATTTGGGTATATAAGGACAGGCTCCAGAAAAGCATTAATTAGAGAACGACGCCTCGGATGTGGACAACATTCTTCCTAACGAGCACGACCAAAAAGTGGACAAGAAGGACAGACGAAAAGCCTTACACGGAGCTCCTTTGGAGAAAGTAAGAAATTTGTTTTCATTTGTCCCCCTTAAACGTGCGCGTGTGTGACCAGGGACTTGTTTTGTGCCCGCGCCTGTAGTGAGTGTGCGCGCTCCCGGGTTTGGGTAGAATAGAGAAGCAGAGGAGGAGATAGAGAGAGAGAGAGAGAGAGAGAGAGAAAGGGGGAGGGAGCCAGAGTAAAAAAAAAAAAAAAAAAACGCAAAGAGAGCAGAGGATGTGTCAGTGTGCGTATGACTAGAGCTGTCATTAACAACAAATTAATCAGCACGTAACATTTAAAGTGGAGAGGGACAGTTTTCCGTGTATGTCTCCGCGCTTATGGCGAAATAAATTACGGCCAGAAATGGGGGAGCTGTGGGGAAAGCAAAGTTTGCTCTGAAAGCGTGCAACAGGAGGTAACAGAGGCAAGGCAGTGCGGGACTCCAGCAAAATATCTTCATGCTTTCTGGCTATCCTTTCATTAGGATTGAAGAATTCTGTGACTAGGCATCAGTTAGAAATTAAAGTCTGAACGATGATCGCGTTCATCTTAACAGGATCCTACAACTCTTTACGCTCTAGTATTCCTAGCGTGGGAGACATACCTGTTGCTAAGCTCCACACAAATAACAGGCTGCTCGGACGAGCTATTCTCCATTCTTTACTCCCAGATAAACACAGTGACGTCAGAGCATCGTGAAATCTTCCAAACAACGCGCTTGTAATTACTGTGTTAATTCACTCAAGCAAATATGTTTCCGTGGGTCATTATGAGCACACTTTCCCATCCGCCCATCACACACGGGCAGAAACTAATCCTGCTCTTACATACCTGCTAACGCCCCGGATTTTCAGCTATATTTACTGGCTATTTTTATAATACACACCAGATGGTTTGTGCCTGTGCAACCGCAGCCAGCGAGTTCCTCAATTTACTCAGCAGCACTTTGTTGCAATTACACTTCATGCTGGGACCAAATGTAACAGTGACCCATTTTTCCATACGTGACATTTTCACTGGCCATCATATAGCCAGTCCAGCAGCATGCTCAATCGTGCTATCAATAAGTTATACAGACCATGTGAATTTGCTGTGAAGTTGGAATAAATAAATAAATAAATATTATATATATATATATATATATATATATATATATATATATATATATATATATATATATATATATAATTTATAAAGATAAAATTTCTATATATCTATATTATATTTTGATATCTAATAGTTTAGCTGAGATTTCATATAGGCCCAAACGTAGACTATATTTTATGGGTATTTATTTATTTATTTATTTATTTATTTATTTATTGTACGTATTTTACGTAGGTGTAGTTATTACACATCCAGTAAGGCACACATGTAACCGTGTGCTTGTCAGGCTTAGTGAATTATGTTGTTGTTAATATCTCTCTCATTTAGTTTTTATTTGACTAATTTCTCAGCACGGCTTCTATTTTCTTTGATAATAAATGACCGAAGCGTTTTTGTCGAGGGAGATTTTTCATCCCCGCCATATTGAGCGGCTCTTGACAGAGGTATTATGTCCCTTGCTCTGGTGCTGGTCTCTGATCCCGAGCCTTTCGGCCCTTTATCCCGCCTGTCTTGCCTATAGTCGTCGCAATTTGTGCGTTTGATAAATACGCACACGCACACGCGCGCGCCTGCGTTCCTCTACTGAACACGTGCGCGGCGGCCACACGTTAACTGCTCCCGTACTGAGATCCAGCGCTGGGAAATTCCCCAGTGCCAAAGCCTGGCTGGCCTACACCCTACACCTTACAAGCACTCCGTCCTTAATGCAGACGATGTCATTGCAGTACACTGATATTAATCCATTTTAGGGCCCTGGTAAATATAATTCCGTCATATGCTTTACCTAAATTATTCAAAGCAAAGGTGAATACGTACAATGTTTATGTAAGTGCAGTTGAAAACAAGCTGTAGTAATTAATTGAACTCTGTCACACTGCTTTCTGCTATGCATCGGAATCATTTTAACGGTAAAAATGGCCTTCCAAAGCCTCAGCTCTCAAATCTGCCATGTGTGTAACCACAAAACCAGCTTGCTGGAGGATATGCATGTGTGCTCCAAACGATGGGGGTCGGTAGGAGCTGAGGAGAGAGAGAGAGAGAGAGAGAGAGAGAGAGAGAGAGAATGAAGACTGGGGGTTTAAGGGAGGGGTTTCGGGGAATGGCCTTTCTTTCAGAATGACCTGGCCCCTCTCTTCAAAGGCAAGGCAGAAACTAACGGTCTTAATCTGAGCGAGAAAATTGTCTTCCTTCTATTAGAATCTGGCGCATGTGTGTTCTTTCTCTCCCGCACGTCCAGCTTCTGTTTCACTCGTCATTAAAATGCAGGAGGCTCCCACACGGTCACCACACTCACCAAATATTTCATCTGCACTACAGATATCTTTGGGTGGTGTTGTGGCTGAAACTCGGTCACACACACACACACACACACACACACACACACACACACACACACACACACACACACACACCTGCTCATGTGCCCATTATTCTAAACAGAATAGAGAATAGGCTAAAACTGGACAGAGTGGACGCGGAGCCAGAGGTGGACTGATCTGAAAATGTTAGTTTTTTTTGTTTTGTTTTTTGTGGCAAAGCCGAGAAAGAAAAAAAAGAATGGAGCACAAAGTTCGCTATAATTCAGCTCCAGCCCGACACATCATCTCTCTTCTCAGCACTGTGTGGTAGAGGGAAAGCCCCAGCTGTAGCCTTCATCACATCACTCCTCATCTCAGCTTTGCTGTACTGTATACAGTCAGAAGCAGGTACACCCACTCTAAACCACTTGCACTGGATGCATCCAGGCGTGGACTTCATATACAAGATTACAGCATTCTGAAGGAGCAGTAAATGAAGGAACACCGCCCTTACACAGCAAACGCACCTCACTATGAGCACCATTTGGATAAATAGATAGCTGCAACATGGTATTCAGCATATCCGAATACACGCCATCGAAAAAAGGCAAATGGCATTGTCAGCTCATCTCTGCAATGTTGCATGTGACCTGTCAAAGGGCTCACTGGCCGAGCTCTGACCAATCCGCATATGGAGCTCTCAATCATCTACAGCTATATATAAGACAAAAGCGCACAAAGCCACGGAGGACAGTTTCAGTCTTTCTGCGCTGGCATTAGTGCTACTTTTATTTTCGCAATCAAATAATTAATAGTTAAAACCGTCGCATAGCCGATAATGTCTCATAATAGCTTATATGAGATATTCAGAATAATAATTGATAGTAATTTTATTCATTTTAATACTTCTGACGTGACCCAAGCTCTTACATAAAATTCAGTATAAGGTGTATAATATCCAAGCTTTTTAATTTTTTATTTTTTAATATTTTTTTTTATAATGATACTTTATATATTTTATTGATCAGCTAAAGTATGCAAGTATGCTCTAGGATTTCTTAAGTAGGTCACTGTTTCCAAACCTCGTTTAGACTCCATATACTGCCGTTAAATAATTAAAAGAGTTCTAAAGTTAGATGTAATAAATAAATAAATAAATAAATAAACAGCAACAACAACAAAAAAACAATAGTCTGTAATAAATGCATATGATGTGAAGCTATTTGCGGTAAACTATAAAGCAAACTCAGGAATTAATTTAGTTTTACAGGTTTATTATAATACAAGTGTTGGACATTTAGTAAAAACCTGCCGTATAGCAAGTTTCCTATTTTCTGACAGCTATATTAAATTGAGGGAACTCAAATGAGACATTTCTGTAATATCTACTGCGTGAGAATTATTTTCATCCACACACAAGCATCCAATCACCTCGACGATTTCCAGCAATATTAATATTATTATATATTATATATTATTCATAGAAATATAGTAAATGCGTCAACACGTCGTTTGCTTGACGTATTATTATTATTATTATTATTATTATTATTATTATTATTATTATTATTATTATTATTATTATCCCTCTTTGAAACCTGCATAATTCTGATATTCTACACGAAACAGTGGACTAGACTACTATGGAATTATGGAAGTATTTATTTGTTTATTTATAACTATTTTCTTCCTCTTCTTCTTCTTCTTCTTCTTCTTAATATTATTATTAATAACATCATCATCATCATCAACAACAACATGCTGTTATAATAATAATAACAACAATAATAATAATAATAATAGCAATAATAATAATAATAATAATAAACTTTGTGTACATTACACTGGGTTTTTTGTATACACTAGACTGAGGGATGGCAGTTACGGTTGTCGCTTGCTGTTATATCCGCACATGCGCATTATCATCCTTTTACAGGTATAAGTATGAAATATCACTGCATGTGGATTGTACTGTACATTTGTTTAAATCTAGGTTTTTTTTCCCCTCTTCCTCTTCTTCTTTTTCACCTTTATCTATCAGTCCTGTTGTAGGTGTTTTATTTTGTATGAAGTAATTAATGCCTGACCTCAGTCAGAAGACTGTTTGATATATACACGTATTGCTCAGTAAAGGTACAGCAAGGTTTTGCGGGGTTTGGGGAATTCTGGGAGTTTGCGGTAGCTGCGGGAGCGCGCGCGGGCTCGGGTTCAGTGGTGGGGGCTGCGCGAGCTGTTTGTTTCCGCCTTTGTTTGCTAGATGGCGCTCTGTGTTCTGGGACCCTCTGGCAGAGGAATAAACAGCTCCTGCTTCATTTACTGTCCCTCCGCCTTCACACAGCGCACCCTCTCCGCTTCTCATCATGCTTCCTGCTTTTTTAAATCAAATGCTGCTTAAATGCATTTTGCTTCAGCAGTACCAACCATGCATTACATGATAGATCTAAATATCTTCATTAAATATATTTCATATTTAATAATGCATTTCTGTTTAATTACGAATAAAAACAATATGATAAGTACTGCACTGAAAACAGCATATTATTGTGGGTCTGTTACTTAAGAAGACTCGAGAATTAATGATTTATTTTAATTTAGGTTAACGAAATTAAAGTTTATCAAGTTAAGTTTATCATTTATGTGCACTGATAGATTAATTTTCATACAGTTTATATGATCAGAAATGAAGCTAAGTTCTGCTCAGTGTTTTAAAGCACTCTGTAGATGGTTGAATAGTTTTAGGAACAGGCTGCTTTCTGTTTCAAACACTGAGCTAGATTGTTTCAGCACAGATTCGGGTAATATATTGCAGTTAAAAAAAAAAGTTTTCCAAGTAAATGTT
>CM040998.1:6052871-6067468 GCA_022985145.1 Pangasius djambal
TTTTTTTTTTTTTTTTTTTTTTTTGCAATAATGCCTGTTTTGTTTGAGAGTGTATATATCATTACATGTTATAAAGCAGTGCGGAAATAAGGAGGCATATTCACGCGTTGTAAAAACGCATTGTGTGCTTTGAGCGCAGTGAAGATATATTGCTGCACTTACACTTTCTCTAAATAGAGGCTCGGCCACATTTTGACGTTGATGAATGTGCTAAGACGTGGTGAACATTTAAAGATGTCTTTTAAATGTTCGAGCAGACAGCGGAGAGAACCATCAGCTGCTCCACTCCAATCACATTTCCACAGCTCTTAGAGAAAACAGAGCAAAGAGAAGCTCACCGTCCACCAGAAGTGTCATTTTTAACTAGGTGTAGAAAACTGGGGCAAAATAAACATCATGTAGACTAATACATCCATAAACAATGTTTCCTAAAATGGAGATTTATACTACATAATATAATTGGCCATACATGTTCATTAAAGCATGATTTTCCTTTTTTCTTCTTCTTCTTTCTTACTTTTTACATTTATCATAAAAGTTCATTATATTTTATTCTGACTTGGTGATTTTAATCTAATAATCTAATCTAACCTAATCTAATAATTATAATTCATGCCGTTAAGTGTGTCAGTGGCATTTTTTTGTTCATTTTCCATTTAAATAAATAAATCCATAGCTGTCAATTTGAGCAAAATAGAATTTTATCTCTGCAGATGCAAAACTATATGACTTAATGAAATGCTAGAAAGAATAAATGCTGTGAATGACGTGTAAAAAGTGTTGTTTTGGCAGTGTTTGGTCTTTTCCTCCCCTGTTTAGTTCTCGTCAACTCTATAACGGAATGTGTGCGTGTGTGAGTGTGTGTGTGTGGGTGTGTGTGTGTGGGTGTGTGCGTGCGTGTGCGTGTGTGTGTTTTCTCACTCCAGGTGATCCTATAAGGGATTTCTCCACCTGCACCAGTGTATCCCAACTTAAGTCTTTCATTCCTACAGTGAACAAAGGAAAAAAAATAAAATGCATTTACTAAAGATTATAACATTAATATGCTCTAACCATACAATTATTTGATTCTTTAACGACTGGGATTTTTATATTATTGAAACTTATTTCTTGAATTAGTTCTTGGGAAGCGCAGTTTCTGGACTGTGCTTATAGCGTGTTGATTTTCCCACAAAAAAAAAAATAAATAAAATAAAATAAAATAAAATAAATAAATAAATAAATCAGCCGAGATTTTTTTTCTCGGTTAGTTTGGTTTTGTTTGGTCGTTTGTATCTCCGAGTTTTATTAGTCACTTAGGTAACAGTTGTTTTTTTATGAAATGTATATAACCAAGCCGCCTGGAAGAAACATCGCTTCCATTACAGTACTCTTTATTTCCTTAATCAAGTGTTAATAGAAACTACAGAAGTAATGATCCCGATATTAATGAATTTGTAAATTAGATTTTGAATCATTGAACTGCGTCCTTCTGTTTAATTGAGTTAATTGAACTTTCGGCCTTACAAAATACAAATAGGACATTTACTACTGCAGGGCTTAAGAAATGTCCTCTAGCGTGAAAATGAGAGAGACCTGGGAGTAGAGAGCCTGAATCACCGCCTGAATCACCGCCTGAATCACCGCCTGAATCTCAGCCTGAATCTCAGCCGGAATCTCAGCCGGAATCTCAGCCGGAATCTCAGCCGGAATCACTGCCTTTTACACGCAGGCCTGTGAAGTTGCTTGCTGTCAGGATAGTTAGTGATGTTCTTATATGGACGCTGGCTGCACAAACTCATCTCTTGGGGTTTTAATTAACAAGCTGTCTCGAAGCTGTAGAGAGCCATCAAACAGTTTTCCCTCACCACCAAATCCTCCTTTTCTCCTCCGCAGCCCTGCAGCCCTTAAAGCGCTGATATGGCTCCCAAGGCAACTTTGCGCACACGGTTACTCCAGATTAAATGTAAACGTAATTCCTGTATGTGTGTGTGTGTGTGTCTGTGTGTGTGTGTGTGTGTGTGTGTGTGTGAGAGAGAGAGAGAGAGAGAGAGAGAGAGAGAGAGAGAGTAGGGTAACCACTGTTTTGTCATTTACACAAATCCATTGCTATTTCACTCATTCTCTCACTCTGTCATTTACTCTCTCACCTCCTCACTCCCTCTCACTCCCTCACTCCCTCTCTCTCTCTCTCTCTCCCTCTCTTTCTCACTCTCCCTCACACACACACACACACACACACACACACTCCCTCTCTCTCACTCACTCACTCACTCACTCACTCCTTCACGCGCTCGGGCCTGTGTGGGTCTCAGTCAGATGTAACGCGATCGCGAGGCAGGGGCGAGCTCAGGGTCACATACACACACACACACACACACACACACACACACACACACACACACACACACACACACACACACACACACACACACCTGTCACGCTGTGTAAGCGCCCACGCGCCTAAGAGGCGGAAAAGGCAGTGTGAGATAGCTCAGGTGATGGGGAATGACTGCAGCAGTATCGCTCTTCAGCACGCTGCACTACTTCTACATACCGCAGTATTTCCATCCCCTAAGTGACGTCACCTTAAGGATCTAATTATACTGACTACATACAGTATGTTTAATCCATCTGTTCTGTTCTGACCCATTTTTACCTTTTACTAAATGTCTTCTCTAACGAACATGAAAACATGGTTAGGAATCATATTTATACTCCCAAGATGACGTTCTGGGTTTTTCCCTTGGAGTAGCAAGGTGAAATAAATATTTACATGTGAAAAAAGGTAAAGCTATTACACGCTCTCTGTCTCATATTTCTACTCCCAAATACCATTGGATGTTTTGATGTTACATCTGTATTTCTACACATTTTAAAGCGATGGCATGGATCAGTGATCAGTAACATGAGGTTAAAGAGTTACAAAAACCAAGTCTTATTAATAGAATTAATAAACACATGGATCGCGGGAAAAAAAGAGGAGAAAACAATATAGAAAATAAATTACACCATCATTATAGACACTGCTAACATGAATACCTGTAGGTTAGGCTAATTAAATGGAAAGTCCTGCATGAAAATAACATGTGGGTTGTTTTCTTTCCTTTGGTCAAACTCCGTCTATTCATTTATTTATTTGCAGAGGCTTTTGTCTGAAAAGACGAGTGAAGCGACAAAACAATTTTTTTCTGTTCAATGAGGTTGTTTCAAAATGGACACCACACAAAAGAAGATTAAAAGTACATCTCATAGACTACTGTGGGCATTAGTGTGGATTTAAATGTACAGTTTTATTTGTTTGTTTGTTTGGACAAATTTAAAGTTTAGATTTGTTCGGGTTTAAAAATATCTATCACTATAGAAATAGTTGGTTGCTAAAGAAACTGTTTTTCTTACATATGAGCAAAATTAGATTGTAAATATTATGCAATAGGAAAGTTTACATTTATTAGTGAAAATAATTTAAACAGTTTTAATTATTACAAAGAAACGTTTTCAAATTAGTTTACTTCAGTTGCAGGTAAATTACAATCAAACTACAGTAAAATATCCTATCAGAAGTTTTATTTCGATTATCTGAAATCGAATTTGTGTATAAATTCATGTTAATGCTGTCTGCAAAAACTACAAAGCCTAGCATGTTAGTTGATTTAGTTTTGACCATGGCTTAAAGCTTTCCCGAGCAGCAGAAATGATTAGCCCTGTATAATTGTGGGAACACTTACATATTTTGTTCCGTTTCTATTCTATTCTCCAAAATAAGGAGTTCGTGCTAAATATTTAGAAATGACTCCAGAGCCTATGCAATGCTATTCCGGTCGCGCGATGGAAACACTGGCGCTTGATTCACTGAATGACAGGTTTGTTTAGAGGAAATCACTGATTCCCCGCAACGCCTTCACGCAGGTGGGAAGCGGCCCTTAACGCGCGTCTCTCCCGCCAAAAGTCACGCGCTGCGTCTGCTGCCGCTTTTCATCTTCGCGCTGAGTCAGAAGAAGAAGAAGAAGAAGAAGAAGAAGAAGGAGAAGAAGAGGGAGGAGGAGACGGAGACATGGAGACTGTAAGCAGGGGCATGGAGACGGTTGTTAGGGAGAAGTGAAAAACAGAGGCATCCTCTTCAGAACGCCTTTTTAAAAAGCGGATGAGGGTGAAAGAGTCTTTAGAAGCTAGAAGAAGATGAATCTGATCACAATAAAGTAAATGAAGAAGGACAAGCAGTGGTCTACTAACAACATGATGATGGATCCTATACATCCATCATCATCATCATCATCATCATCATCATGTCTTGCTCGGTGGTCACCTCATGGCATTTTTAAAGCAGCTCTTCTGGCCTGCACCTCCGCGGCCTCGCTAATTTGGGTCCATTGGATGGTAACAACTTAATTTGGAGCTTCGTCTTTTGGGGCGTCTCTTAATGAGCATGCGCGGGCGAGACAATAACGCGTCTGCTGCTCAGGTGGGAGCTGCACCAATGTGGTTAGGCTCCGATGAGCCCGTTAGGTTTGATGAGACTCATCTATAATGTGTGAGTGAGAAGCAGGTTGATCCCCCTCCCTCACAGTCAATAAATCGTCACAGAAACACACACACACACACACACACACACCCAGTGATCGACTAGACTAGGACTTATTATGGCCTATCACGTCATCTGTTATTCTAGCGCAACATCACAGGGCGAATAGAGAAAGCAGGGTCCTGTAAGGGTTTTAGAGCGCCCTAATCTGGTTTCATTTGAAAGGGCCTCTTGTTGTTTGGAAAGGATCAGGTTTTTATCGTGTCCTCAGCCTGGGTCGCCCGCTTGGCACCCAACGTGGCAATTCCATCCTCACTGTAAAATGACAGCTTGTAATGCTCCGGTTACTCTGCAACCTCGAGTCCTTTTAGAGCTGAGACTCCTTGTGCTCGACCTTTAAGGTAT
Organism: Pangasius djambal; assembly: GCA_022985145.1. Classification (NCBI taxonomy): domain Eukaryota; kingdom Metazoa; phylum Chordata; class Actinopteri; order Siluriformes; family Pangasiidae; genus Pangasius; species Pangasius djambal. Next base: position 6,057,778 of record CM040998.1, read on the forward strand.
ATATGGCGAACAAAAGCGCAAATGGACTTTTACAGGCGCCAGCAAAAAATGTAGCAGAGAACAGGCCTGTGGTCGTTGTGCTGTGGTCTGTGGCCTAATAACTAGTGCACCTACTGTAACTGTTCTCCACAGGCCTAGAAAAAACGGCGTTCTGTATATGTACCTATTATTATTATTATTATTATTATTATTATTAAATTACCCAATTCATGTTCATATTATTATTATTATTATTATTATTATTATTATTATTATTATTATGATGAACATTTCGAAGCCCAAAATACCACTACCACCAATAACAACATTAAAAATGTTTTTGTATTTTATAAATGAAAATAATTTTAGTTGAAAACTTTCATTAAGTGCATAATTGCTTAATGTCATTAAGTGCACAAGTCACTTCACTTCACTAATTGGACCTTAAGCTAAATTAAAGTATTAAAGTTCACTAGGTGCACTTTGCTATGTAAACGTTAGGTGAAAGACACATATTAGTTAAGCTAGTAAGGTTCAAAAGTAAAAAAAAAAAAAAAAAAAGAAAGAAAGAAAGAAAGAAAGAAAAATGTTGACACTTTCTAGGAACATTTTTCTTTAGAGTGCTGTTTTTTTGTGTGAAAAATGTCTAGAGTAAGTCTGGAGCAAAGAAGAAAAGTTGTAGTAATTGGTAAATTAATAAGCTAACCTTGTGTTATAATGTTACAATATTTCCACTACGGTGTTTATATATATATATATATATATATATATATGCCTGTATATCCTCACTGTGCTCTATTTCCCCAAGCTGTTTTTACTGTACATAAATGACGAGTTGAACACATCTCCCAGTGCCTCAGTGATCTGCGATTCATGCTACCAGCCGAATTGCTGACATTAATCGCTGACCCACACTATAATTTTGTGTGTTATGAAGACTCATATTGTTGAATATCTCAGTCCGTTCATCAACGTCAAACTAAACGGGTAAACTGGTTTGTTTTTCCGATGCATCCTCACAGGTATTTATTTATTCGTGAGAGATTCGTAGAGCAGGTAATGAAAAAACACACAGAGCTGCTATAGGCTATTGCAGTCTGGTCTATATTTCATCTGAGAACACCTCGAAGGCTATAATGTTAATAACGGTCTCACAGAACAATCTCTCCCCATCTCCTGCACTTTTCCCTCCATTGTAATCTCCCATCATATCTTCACATTACCTAGACGGGAAGAAGTTTTCTTTGCGCTCCAAATCTCTCCCCAAATGTATTTGATTTCAGTGCCAGGCTTTTACTATGGGCTCTTTACGAGCTGCACTATCAGGCAGGAGGTAATTGAAAGGGCGGCATGGTCCATAGTAGCGCAGCCTAAAAGCTACCATTAAAGCGACATAAAACGACTCTCTGTGCCAGCAGCTGCTGTCCAATACTGGCATCACCCCCAGTACGTACACACACACACACACACACACACACACACACACAAAACTAAGGTCGTTATGACACATTAAAGAAGAGCAGGCTTGTGATCACCATGTGCTATATGCAATTACTAATAACCATTCATCAAAAGGAGTGTGTGAGAGAAGTAATAGATAGATAGATAGATAGATAGATAGATAGATAGATAGATAGATAGTGTAGTACATGAGTTTTCTTAAGAAATACAGTGTTTCAGACGGAAGTTCTTCATTAGCTGTTGTGAACAAAGTGCTTCTCTAGAATAAGAGTGAGTGAGAGAGAGAGAAAGAGAGAGAGAGAGAGAGAGAGATTTAGATTTTCTTTTATTTCAGACACAATAAAACATTGATTGTTGCAGTTTGTTGACCCGTGAAATGTAAGGGTTAGATTCCCTTCAGAAGTGAGCATATAATTATGCAAATAGAGATCGGAGAGATCTGCTGAAGTGCTCAGGAGGACACGGAGCGCAGGAGACACATTCCAACTTCTCCAAGAGCTCGGCAACTTTGGGGAAAAATACAAGTTCCTGGTCTAAAAGAGCATGACAATGGTGAAACTATCAGTCAGACTTTGTGCGAATATTTGAGTGCGCAATGACGCACACGTTCAATCCGGAGTCCTAAAGGAATCAGCTGCGTTTCTGTTTCTGTCTTCACAACTTTACACCTCTGTACAGATTCACTAGGCTCACTCAGGACCACAGATGTTTCTCCTGACCACACATCGACCTAATGTGTACGGTTGACTAGGTGAGAGACATTTTACTGATAGTAATTACCCTCCATTCATCATTACACAGTGTCTAAAAGAGATTAATCCATCAGGTTGTAAACATTGCAAGAAATTATGGACCAAAAAGTGGACGTTTGACTTTAAACCGTAATAATTAATTTTAATTGCACGCATTTAAAAAAACAAACCAAAAAAACAAACAAACCAAAAAAAAAAAAAACACACCTCGAAACTGAGAGCACTTTTTTTTTTCCTTTTTTAGCGCTGGAGAGTTTGCCAGTGACTTTGGCTGGACCCTATAGGCTACCATGTGCCTTTAGGCGCAAAAGCGGCCTGTATGTTATTGGAGGAAACTTGTTGATTTGAGGCTTCATCTGATACGCAGCAGTCTTTTGACTGACACTTCTTTTGCTTAACATTGGCCTCATTGTGGAGACGCGGCTCCCCTTTCGCGATCGAGTTGCGCAGCTGCGTTAACGCGAGATGAGCAGCTCGGCTAGCCGCTCACACTCACAGCTTCTTTGGGAACTCGGCGAGCCACCGGAGCTTCGAGCTTTTATCGAGCTCTGCAGATCTTTATCCCCCTTCCCCCGAAGAGCTGAACTCTAACCCGGCTACTACCTGGGCTGAAAGCAAGCCTTCACGATAAGAAGAAAAGCTGCACCGGTGCGTCTTTAGGGTTTCAGTCTATACGGTTAGACTGGGGGTTCTGTCCCAAACCACATACAGCCACTTTAATCAGCATATCTTACCAATGCGCCACCTACACTGAGTGTTTAAGATCGTAGGCCATGTCCCCAAACCGGTACTGTACTGTACTCTTCTCACACACTGCTCACTAAGTTACCGCGCGGGAAGTTTAAACCAGTCAAGGTTACATTTCTAAAAGCAGGCGGGAAACCTTCACTTGTAGGTTTTAAAAGGACTCAATAAATAAATAAATAAATAAATAAATAAACAGCTGGTGGACCAAACCACTGAACAATACTGTACAACAAATGCAAGCTTATATCACACTGTATTGTTAAAAAGCGTTTATTTTGCAAAGGCAATTTGTTGCAGGTAGATAAAAATTAAGAGAAAATAAGTTGGTAAAAAGTGACCCCAATCTCTATGATAGACAAACGGGGGAAAAAAAAGGCGGAAATGACGTTTATAAATTACACTTGGACAACGATTTGAAAATTACTTCCATTCACTTTAGTGATTAAAAAAAAAAGACAAGAGAAACGCATTAAAAAAAAAAACATTTTACAAGATGAATAAAAAGTCAAACTATTTTTTTTAATAAACCGTGTGTCCATTGAAAGCAAATAGGATTTCACAAAAGGTAGAAATCACTAGATTAAAAATAAGAATGGCTAAGATTCATGACTTACATATGAAACATAGATTCTGATTTTGGTTCAAGGTTGCACTTCTTCCCTATAATCAACTGATGGCTTAGTTGAGTGTATTAGGAAAGGAAAAGAAAAGACAAAGAAAAGAAAAGAGAAGTGTCTTGTTTATTTTAAGGCAGCAATATTCAAATTCCAAAGCTTTTACTTTCCAATTTAGCTGCAATACACAACCACTTGCAATTTAATACTAGCCTAATAATGGTGCAGACAAAACCCTAAAAGCAGTTTAGGTTTTAAAATGTTGATAGATTTAGTGCATTTCTCAGTACATTCCCACATCACTCATTTATTTTGGCTAAAAGTTGGTTAAATTGGTCAGATTTGCTGAAATATGCAAATTGTGCTTACAAATATTCAAATAGTCCATCTTCAGAGATAAAAATGTGGCAAAGTTTTAGTTAAAGCAGGATGACGTGCCGTCATGTCTGAGCGACAGCTTAAGCCTTGACGAATACCACATTGTTCTGTTGGTCTTTTGTTTATGTTAAGAAAGTGACATTATGTGCTTTAGCAAAAGCAGCGGACGTCAGTGTGGTGTTAAATTGTGAGTCTTACCAGGCGTGTATGAAACAGGCATGTCACATTTAAAAGGCAAATATTTTAAGGAAATTATTTTATAATTTACAAATTATTAACCCTCCTCTTGCTAGCACTTGGGAAAAGTCAGATATTCCAAAACTTCCAAAGTATTTTAAAAGAAGCTATGGCTAAAAATCATTCTTGATATGTGGTTTGAAGTTATTTTAGATGAAATATGTTTCACCTTGATTATGTGGGTATGAATTGTAAGGAACTTACGCAAATTATTACCTGGTATTTCAGAGGCAGGTGGCGAGGAAAAAACCTGCATCTAATGTGTACTTTCAAAAGCAACTATCTACGCTGTATTCCTTTGGTGCTGTAGTGCTAATGCCTATGAGTCCAGAATGTAAAGGAAGAAAATTTCTTAGGCATGCCAGCACCCTTATCAAAGTAAAACTGGGAAAAACTGAATAGAAAAATCAGAGCTGTTCAGGGTTAAAGTGGGCTAAATGACTTGTGGGTTAAACCCGTGTGTGTGTGTGTGTGTGTGTGTATGTTCACATTATGTGAGTTTAGAGCGGCATCAGGAAACTTAGAGGTACACTGTAGTGTCGCTTGACAGCCTTAATATGGCCACTAAACCCACACAACAGCCTAGGGGGAGGCACAAGCAGTATATATTGCTTTGATAGTTGTGTAATGCAAAACGCTATTCTGATGTATACATGCCGACCCCCAACTCTAAGGCATCAGACAATATAGGAGGAGGTGCCTACCGTAGGACTACCCTTTAAAAGCATTAAAAGCGAAAATATTCAAGATAGCGCAGCCTAACCAAGAAGGTCTGATGCTATTCCAGTTTTCTATAAATCCTCATGTTTGGCACATTTTTGTGTAGTCACTGTGGTAGAAGCATCTTCCTCTTCCTCCTTCTGCTCCTCCTTCAGCTCCTCCCTCTGCTCTTCTTTTTGCTCCTCCTTCTGCTCCTCCACTTTGCTCTCGTCCCTGTCCTCCTCCATTTGTGCCTGGAGATGTTCATTGAAGAATCGAAAGATGGACTTGAAGCTATTCCATGAGGTCAGCTCGTGTCTCTCAGTGCCTGTAAACACATATACATATAGATTATAGTGAACAATGCATTGTTTATGTAATAACAAACAGTACTATACAGAAGTCCGAACCCACTTGATAGAGTCACCTAAAGCTAATTATCTGAAAAACAACCACATGTATATGATTAGAATAAGTCAAGACTTGTGTTCTTTGTGGATTCTTCTAACATCCCTTTGAATGAAATTGTCCCATCTGAAGTCTTAATCATAACTGCAGTGTGATAGTTATTATTATTTTTGTAAAGGTATAGCAGTACGAATCAAAATCTGCTCATGCATTTATGATTCCACTGATTTTCACCAGATCCTCTAATATCAACGGCGATACCCACCCAAAGGTGTCACTTGCCACTCGGAAACCTGTAGCCTTGTACTTCTTCTGTGGCGCATTTATGGAGCAAAAAGCTCACATTTTATACTCGCTGCTACCTAAAATGTTTTGCCTCTGGCTAAACTTTGTGTCTTGTGTGTCTTGGCTTAAACTGCTCTGCAATACCATTTCTTTAATAAATCTTCTCAAGTCAAAACATTAGCTTAGACTCCAGATGACTTTGCCAGACGCTAAGCAACAATTTGAATACATTTCTATCCTTGGTATTTCATTTTGTTCTGAATTTTTCAAATTATGTTTACAGTTGAACATCATGTTTTTGATGGATCTAATTTTGTGAAAAATTAGTACACATTCAAATGAGTTCAGCAGGATTTCATTTGATTTTAAAAAGTTACAAATACTAACCCCACCAATGTCCCTTTCCTTAACCTTTGTAACCTTTCATATGATATGAACCTTTCATACTTTTGCAAACTTTGAGGTGAAATTTTGTTTAATGTACAGCTTGACTTCAACTCAAGCTTCTTTATAGGCATGTCAATCAGTCAATTAAACAATCAAACGCTGCTACAGAACACTTGTATCTGAACTGCATATTATTATACCTGATTTCATGTTGGTTTTTTAGAGATTTATCAGATTTTGGCTCCAGCTACTGGAAGTACTACACAAGCGCCTGTGCTGTATCATGTTCTATATATCCCCTTTCTGGCTTTTCCACTTATTAAGATGTATGCGCCGTGGTGAACAATGGAAGCAGTGACCACCAGCGGAGGAGGATTGAGTGTTCTCTCCAGTGACTAAGGCACAGCTATCAACTCATCCACAGAAAGGCTCAGTTTCTGCCTTTCGCGGCAGGTTAAAGAATTCCCATGTTCAGGTCACTGGGCTCTGGAGGAGTGACATGTATACCTCAAGTCCTTAAGGTACCTCTTCACTGTGTGAATCACTATGAAGAACAGCAAGCTAGGTCTTTAGGAGTCATCATTTTCTCTCTGAAAATGAGCAGTCTGTCAGGGTGTTTGTTGTAATTTCAGCAGTTTGTGATGTATTTTAATAATTCTTACTTACATCATGTGATTGAGTACACTTTCTCCAATACCAATGATTTTTCACACTGCAACAGCAGCTTTCTCTCCAAGAGTTCTCTGCATGTAATAGTGAGGACAGGCTAGATATATTTTTCTTGTCCAGTTGTTATTCTTTCCTCTGCATTACAACAGCATTACCTGCCCGCAGGGATACAATTAAAAAGCACCTTTAAGGCTCATGCCAAAAGAGTTCTCAAATGGCCACAATACTGACCTCCATGTTTATTAGATTGACCTTTGTCTGACTAGTATTGATGAAGATAGCTGTGGCGAGATGGGAAAGGTGTGTGTGTGTGTGTGTGTGTGTGTGTGTGTATCGTTTTTTTCTAGCTTGGCGAGTGATCAGTGCCTCAGGTCAAGTTTACGAAACTGGCAATCAGCGAGTCAATAACTCCTGCCCAAACAATCTCTTTACCTGTGTAGGTCCTGGCACAACACACCACTGGAGAAGAAGACATCGCCTCCACTGCTCTTACTAATAATTTATACCCAATTTAAAGCACACAGCCTCCAATTGTTCTTCCTTCCCCTCTAACCAGTCTTTACTTCTCTTTCTCTCACCCTCTCTCCCCTTCAGGAGTTATCAATGGCGAGGGCTTGCTTTCTGTTACCTTGAACCAGCGATGAACTCGTGAGCAGTGAAAGCCTCTCACACTAATCCTGGCTATGGGGTCAGTAACAGTGTGTCTCCAAGCAGATATGCAAATGATCCAGCTCCCTTCAGCGACCCTGTGGGTGCTCCGCCCTCTCCGGTGACATCACCTCGTACACTGGCTTAAGAGTATGCTTCAGTAATAGGCTTTTATTACACTACCGTGCTATCTCTAAATTGCCAAGTTGTATCAAATGTAAGTAGTGTATGTGTGGATTACACTTGCTCATTTAGGCACTGAAAAGGCAAGGACAAAGACACCCAGGTGCAGTCAAGAGACGAACTAAATTAATACTATACTATTAAAAGATGCAGCCATGGATTATCATGTTTCTATGGAAAGACTGGCGTCTGTCTCAGAGAAAGAAAGATGACCATCTCTCTGTAATTGTCCAGGAAATCTGTTTTTTCAGGAGGATTTTTTCATAACCTGTCAGCTGTTGGAGGATATAAATGATAAATTTCACGCTCATAAGTATAAATCAAATTTTAAAAAATTATTATGAAGTAACTGAGGGGAGGATTATAAGGATTTAAATCAGTAAAGCTCATCTACCCTATCAGTAATCCAGGAAAATGATGTCAAAACATGTTATTTGATTAGACTTAGACTATTCTCTGTTTATTTAATAAAGTAAGCTGCACTTACACAGGAGATTAATGTTTGAAAAATGAAGGACTTGCATGTTACATTTAACTAAACTTTTTTGTTCACTAATAACTGAATAGAACTGAATAGAATTTGGCATCCATTATTTGTGCTTATTACTCTTAAACATTATTTATGTTAAAGAGTAGCCAGGAAAAAGGATTCAAATGTGCAAACATATAACAAAGATAACACACAGAAACAGTGTGTATTTGTAGTTATAGCTATAATTACACTACCAAAAATATCACACAATCAAATGACAATCTTGACGGAAGGTAAACTATCAAATGACAAGTAAAACTCCAAGCCAGACAGAAAATATAAAAATGTGCTGACTGTAATTAGTCTCCATCTGTAGCATGCCAATCAAACCTGTCTCTTAATAGATGAAACACGACTTTCATTTAATTTTCAACACTGTTGGTTCTCATTCGGGGGCATTTTGATAAGCCATGATTATACCATTGTTGCAAAATAATGGTATCTTTGATTCCAAAAAATAATGTAAACATAACATCATAAAAAAACATAATAAAAATGAACAAAGATTGCATTGTGTCCTGGGTGTTTCATTATGTCTTGCTTCATTCTTTTAACACTATAGCTAATGTATAGAAATCTTGTACCATAAACGCTTATTTGTCCTCACATTATATAAAAAGTCTACGACACTTGCGGATGAGCTATGAAAGTTGCACAGCATCAGGACATTACTCCATAAGGAGCTCAGCTGGATCAAGCAGCTCCAGTAACATGGTCCATAAGGGGATATGAGGACAAAGACACCACAGCATAGCTGCTGTCAGTGTTCCTGTTAGTGTCCGAGTTGAATTTCCAACAGCAGCGCTCTGTGATGCCCTGGCATTTAGATATTTTCTCCACTGCATGCCTTGGACATGAAAAAGGGGATCCGATCTGAATTTGTCCTGAGGACTAATGAGGTGAGAACAGGTGCCAATGTTATCCCGCATCCCACTAACACACAACTTGGCAATAAAGAACATTATGTTATGAATCATAAGATGACAAATCAACTCCTTTAAACACACACACAAAAAAACCTTCCTATGCTGCTTCTCTCTTCATTGCCAATGCCAGGAGCACTTACTACAATTATTACTGTTATGACAGAAGCCTGCCTTGTTTGTATTCTGTGCAATTAAATTAATGTATGAAAAAACATACACACAGTCACAGATACAAAGCAGGAAATCCATAAACACAAGCTCTTACAACACGAATGCAACACTTGTCCATGAGAGGAAGGGTGTGTGGTGATGTCCCCCATCCCCTTTGCCTCTTTTAATTACTTTAATTATTATTGTTCTTGGAGAAAACAGAGGCAGAACTCATTACACAACCATAAATTAGAAAGATTAAGGAGTTTCAAACATTTTTACAGAGAGATCATGTTAAAGTCAGCACTTTACATTCTGGTGTTTCTAGCAGTGTGTGTGTGTGAGGGACCAACAATGTGTCCCTCAGCTTCCAGCAGTGTGTGCCCCTGAGGTTCCAGCAGTGTGTGTCTGAGGGTCCAACAATGTGTCCCTCAGCTTCCAGCAGTGTGTCTGATGTTCCAGCAGTGTGTGTCCCTGAGGTTCCAGCAGTGTGTGTCCCTGAGGTTCCAGCAGTGTGTGTCCCTGATGTTCCAGCAGTGTGTGTCCCTGATGTTCCAGCAGTGTGTCCCTGAGGTTCCAGCAGTGTGTGTCCCTGATGTTCCAGCAGTGTGTGTCCCTGATGTTCCAGCAGTGTGT
>CM040998.1:6067568-6172304 GCA_022985145.1 Pangasius djambal
TCCCTGATGTTCCAGCAGTGTGTGTCCCTGATGTTCCAGCAGTGTGTGTCCCTGATGTTCCAGCAGTGTGTGTCCCTGATGTTCCAGCAGTGTGTATCCCTGATGTTCCAGCAGTGTGTGTCCCTGAGGTTCCAGCAATGTGTGGATTCCACAATTCCACTACCAAATATCACAATTAAACAAATGATAATCCTGACTGAAGATAAGGTATTAGCTGCCTATGAGGTAAAGCAACAGTAACAGCACTCTTGCAAGTACGACTCCAAGCCAAACAAAAAAAAAAAAAAAAAAAATCAAAATCTGCTGACTGTAATTAGCCTCCATCTGTAGCATGCCATTCAAACCTGTCTCTTAATTGATTAAACACGACTGGCATACTTCATTTAATTTTCAAAACTGTTGGCTCTCATTAGGGGGCATTTTGATATGCCATAATTACACTGCTGTTGCAAAATAATGGTATCTCTGATTTTGATAATTATAGAAACACCCAAAAGTAAAAAGGAAAATATGTAACGTTATAAGCAAAGTAAGGAAATCTAGCACCATTAATATTAATTTGGATTCACATTAACTGAAATAAAAATAAAGTTTGGGCTACAACATTATAACTATGATGAATCATATTAAAGCTACAACACTTGCGGATGAGCTATGAAAGGCATACACTCTTGGGACATTACTCCATAAGGAGCTCAGCTGGATCATGCAGCTCCAGTCACATGGTCCATAAGGGGACATGAGGACAAAGACACCACAGCATAGTTCAAGTGTTCGAGTTGAATTTCCGACAGCAGCGCTCTGTGATGCCCTGGCAGTGTGGTGTTTTCTCCATTGCATGCCTTGGACATGGAAAAGGGGATCTGAGAGTATTTGTTCTGAGGACTAATGAGGTGAGAACAGGTGCCAATGTTATCATACACTGGATATTACACGCAGCTTGGTAATAAAGAATGTAAAGCTTCAAATCAATTAATCAAATATATTTATTCTGTTAACACCCTCCAACCTCCACCATCCACACACACACACACACACACACACACACACACACACACAGACACACAGACACACAGACACACAGACACACACACACACACAAAGTCCTTCCCCTGTGCTGCTTCTCACTTCACTGCCAATGCCAGGAGCACTTATTACAATTATTACTGTTGTGACAAAAGCCTGTCATGTTTGTATTCTGTGCAATTAAATTAATGTATGAAAAAACATACACACAGTCACAGATACAAAGCAGGAAATCCATAAACACATGAATGCAACACTTGTCCATGAGAGGAAGGATGTGTGGTGATGTTCCCCCCTCTCCGCCTCTTTTAATTACTTTAATTATTATTGTTCTTGAAGCAAACAGACGCAGAACTCATTACACAACCATAAATTAGAAAGATTAATGAGTTTCAAACATTTTCTTTACAGAGAGACCATGTTAAAGTCAGCACTTCACATTCTGGAGTCTATAACAGTAATTGAGTACAGTCCAGCAGCATGTATCCCTGATGTTCCAGCAGTGTGTGTCCCTGAGAGTCCAACAGTGTGTTCCTGAGATTCCAGAAGGGTGTGTCCCTGAGATTCCAACAGTGTGTGTCCCTGAGATTCCAACAGTGTGTGTCCCTGAGTTGCCAGCAAGGTGTGTCCCTGAGATTCCAACAGTGTGTGTCCCTGAGATTCCAACAGTGTGTGTCCCTGAGTTGCCAGCAAGGTGTGTCCCTGAGATTCCAACAGTGTGTGTCCCTGAGTTGCCAGCAGTGTGTGTCCTTGAGCATCAAACAGTGTGACCTTGAGGTTCCAGTAGTGTGTGTCCTTGACGTTCCAGCAGAATCTGTCCCTGAGATTCCATCAGTGTGTGTGTCCCTGAGGTGTCAGCAGTGTGTGTCCTTGAGTATCAAACAGTGTGACCTTGACGTTCCAGCAGAATCTGTCCCTGAGATTCCATCAGTGTGTCCCTGAGGTGTCAGCAGTGTGTGTCCTTGAGTATCAAACAGTGTGACCTTGAGGTTCCAGCTGTGAGTGTCCCTGAGGTTCCAGCAGTGTGTGTGTCCCTGAGAGTTTAACATTGTGACCCTGAAGTTCCAGCAATGTGTGTCCTTGAGGTTCCAGCAGTGTGTGTCCCTGAAGGTCTAACAATGTGACCCTGAAGTATCAGCAGTGTGTGTCCCTGACATTCCAGCAGTGTCTGTTCTTGAGGGTCCAATAGTGTGACCCTAAGGTTTTAGGCATGTGTCCCTGCGGATCCTGCATTGTATGTCCCTGAGGTTCCAAAAGTGTTGTGTTCCTGAGATTCCAGTGTATGTCTTGAACATCAAACAATGTGACCTTGAGGTTCCAGTAGTGTGTGTCTGTGAGGTTCCAGCAGAGAGACCTTGAGGTTCCAGTAGTGTGTGTCTGCGAGGTTCCAGCAGAGAGACCTTGAGGTTCCAGTAGTGTGTGTCTGTGAGGTTCCAGCAGAGAGACCTTGAGGTTCCAGCAGGGTGTGTTCCTGAGTTTCCAACAATGTGTCCCTGAGGTTCCAGCAGTGTGTGATCCTGGGTTTCCAGAAATGTGTCCCTGAGGTTCCAGCAGTATGTGTCCCTGAGATTCCAGCAGCATGTCTCACTGAGGTTCCAGCAGTCTGTGTTTGAGGTTCCAATTGTGTGTCTCTGAGGTTCCAGCAATGCGTGTCCCTGAGTGTTATACAGTGTGACCTTGAGGTTCTGGCAGTGCATATCCCTGAGATTACAGCAATGTGTTCCTGAGGTTCCATCAGTGAGTGTCCCTGAGGGTCCAACATGACCCGGAGGTTCCAGCAGTTTGTCCCTGAAGTACTAGCAGTGTGTCCCTGAGGTTTCAGCTGTATTTGTCCTGAGGTGTCCATCAGTGTGACCTTGTGATTGTAGTCTTTCCATGAGGTTCCAGCAGTGTACCCCAGAGGCACCAGGAGTGTGTGTCTCTGAGTTTCCAGCAATGTATGTCCCTGACATTCATGCAGCATGTCCCTGAGGTTCAAATAATGTGCCCTGAGATTCCAATAGTGTGTGCCCCTGAGGATCTAGCAGTGTGTGTCCCTGAGTTTCCAGCATTGTGTGTTCCTGAGGTTCCAGTAGTATGTGCTCCTGAGATTCCAATAGTGTGTGCCCCTGAGGTTCCTGCAGTTTGTGTCTCTGAGATTCCAACAGTGTGTGTTCCTGAGGTTCCTGCAGTGTGTGTCCCTGAGATTCCAACAGTGTGTGTCTCTGAGATACAACAGTGTGCGTCTCTGAGGTTCCTGCAGTGTGTGTGTCTGAGATTCCAACAGTGTGTGTCCCTGAGGTTCCTGCAGTGTGTGTCCCTGAGTTTCAAGCAGTGTGGGCCCCTAAGGGTTCCACAGTGTGACCTTGAGATTTCAGTAGTGCATGTTTCTGAGGTTCAAAACTTCGGGTGTCCCTGAGAGCCCAACAATGTGTGCATCCATAAGGTTACAGCAGTGTGTGTCCGTGAGGTCAGAGCAGTGTGTGTCCGTCAGGTTCCAAAAATGTGTGTCCATGAGGTTCCAACAGTGCGTGTGTCCGTAAGATTACAGCAGTGTGTGTCCACAAGGTTACAGCAGTGCGTGTCCGTGAGGTTTCAACAGTGAGTGTCCTTGAGGTTTCAACAGTGTGTATTCATGAGGTTCCAACATGTGTCTATGAGGTTCCACTAGTGAGTGTCCATGAAGTTACAGCAGTGTGTGTCCTTGAGGTTCTATCAGTATGTGTCCATGAGGTTCCGACAGTATGTGTTTCTGAAGTTTCAACAGTGTGTGTCCATAAAATTACAGCAGTGTGTGTCCATGAGGATTAGGCAGTGTATCCCTGAGTTGTCTCTTCAGTGCCAACTGCAGTTTATTTATTTGTAAGTGGCCTAACTTGATTGTAAGTATAGAGCTAGAATAGAGACTTTATAATGTAATACATAATATAACCAGATAGTGACAGACAGAACATTTTGTCCAATATGAGAATTTGAGACTCTGAAATGCTCCAGGCAAAATCACACCTTATGCCTTTGCACAACACAGATACCCCTCTTGGTGCCAATGGCTTTACTTACAAGATGGTAAGGGGATACAACGCTGTGGTAAAGGATGGGCCAAACAACAGCTACTCATTAGCATTAACATTTAGCAGGTAAACGTCATTTAAATATATATATTAGTGTTAAAGTGCTTGGTACAAATTCCATCTTTTTCAGTACCTCAATTACATACCATGTGTCACACAGCCACATGAACGCACAGTAGGGGGAAAAAAGAACTGCATCCCTGACAATTCTGCAGAATTACAGAACATTTCAAGGCTAATTTGAGCGCTAATTTGTTGGCAAGTCAAACAGCCTCAGCCCACGTTAGCATGATTAAGTTAGCCTTGTTCAAATGACTGCATATCTCATAGATAACTCTGGGAGAAGCGGGAAGAAAAGCAAATGAAAGTGACGGGGAGGCCCAGAGTGCAAACAGCTCCTAAGCTCCTGTGGCTAATCATCATTGTGCTAGCATATTTATGAAACAGATGAGGCAGACCCAATGCTAGAACTAGCTTTTTCACAGAGTGACTGATGTTTAAGCAGTTAGTCCAATGAGATTCAGGTGAGACACAAAGCACAGAGATTGCTTTAGTGCCTGAGACTGTACACACACACACACACACACACACACACACACACACACACACACACACACACACACACACACACAGAGCAACCCGGCATCAATTAAAAAGCCCAGCTGCTTGTCTAGCACTAGAAGCTCTTTATAATATAACTGTTGCTCCCTGAAGCTATCAGGTAAACAGCAAAAGGATGAATCTTTGAATGAGGCGAGGAAAAATCACATCATAACAAATGAACTAGGCTTAGCGTCAGTCTCTGTGTACAATGCGATTCAGAAATAGGCCTGAGAGCGAGCTAATTCACACAAGCTTAGCCCTGCATAATAGAATGTGTCAAGAACAAGCAATGATGTAGCAGATCAACTGAAAAACAAATTGCACGTGCATAGATTAAATGTGTCAGACTTTCTTTGAAGAAGTTGTCACTGCAGACAAAAGCATAAAAGCCACCACAAACTTAAAGAAAGGATTTTTTTTGTCGTTTTTGATGTTACTGTAAGTGTTTACTCACCAATCAATCATATTTATCACTTGTTTATATTGTGCTTATCATGCATTGTGTTTATAGAGCTGTTGCCGCACAGGCTATACATACTACTCTTTGAATGTCATGGTAACAATTCTCTGGGCATACAGCATAAGATAATGAGCAGTATTGCGTACATTGAAGGTTATAGAAGGAAACAGGCACTGTCTGGCTTCTTCAGATAAGCCTACAGATAAACAGATGCACAAGCACAAAAACTCATGGAATACACATCACATACACTTCCTTCTCTCGCTATTTTGGCTACCAGCCCTTTTAGCATTTAACTGACCTCTAATGCGCAATGCGTTAACTCTGAACGAATGTCAGATAAGGTTAGAGACTAAATCTCGGCAAGTCCATCCAGAAACGCTCTAATAACCTCCACTGGGAGAGACGTTCTAAAGTATAGCACTTAATTAATACAGAACAGTCCATGTTTAACACCTCCACAACAGCAAGTGAACAAACACATGGCACTTCAAAAGAATTGCCCCGATTCAAGGCATTTTCTACAAATTCTTTACAGCTTGGCTACTCTAGTACTCCATGTGCCTCATAAAATCAGAGACCTTGGTAAGTGAGACAGAATGTTGGACGAGTATTGGAGTGCAGAGTGAAAAGACAAATCCATAGCTGGTCAATACATAAATAAGGGCAGAAGGCCGAGTGTGTTTACATTAGGAGTAGTGGGAGTCAAGAACAGAAGCAAGCTCTCCAGACTGAATCATGGCACATGTGTCATCCATATTGATGGTGTGTAAACTTGAGCGAAAAGAATCAACCTTGAACTGAGACAAAAAATGGTCACAACGATAAACCAATTTACAGGCTCTATGCAAGTTTAAGATGTCCCAGAGTCGAGGGTGGTGGTGTGTAAATTCGATACATTTTTATTTGTATACCACTTTTAACAGTAGACTTTTTTAGAAAGAAAGATACCTGCAATACTGACAGTGTCAAGGAAAAACTCCCTGAGAAGAACTAAGGCAGAAAACTTAAGAGGAACCAGACTTAAAAGGGAAGCCACCTTCTTCTGGGTTACACTTGACGGCGGGGTTATAAATCAGTACTTTCCCACACTTTAAAGTCAAAATAGTATTAAGTATGTTGAAAGGATGTTCAGTGTGAGCATCATAGCCTTTATGATAATAGCAGAAGTTATGTATAAATCTACAGTATCCAGGTGACATTATCCACTAAAGAAAGGGTGATAAACTGCTTTCAAGAAGCACGATCTTTAGTATATCTGGGTAATATCTGTTTAGAAATTTTATAAATAAAACGGAGGTGGAAATATTAAAAAGATTTAAATCTATACGGTACATCCTGTTTTACTAAACACCATCTAAAACCCTTAAAAATGCATCAGAAAACATGGGGTCTGTGGCAGCGAGGGCATGGCCAGCTGCAGACAGAGAGGAGGAGGCTTGAACTGGCAGGCAACGCGTGATGATTCTCACCTGTGTGCGATCACGGCAAATTTACTTATGTGAGGCTTGTTTGTCGGGAATACCGTGAACCGGAAAGAGAGAGCTGAGCTGAACTCTGAACACTGAAAAGCACTCACAGAAAAATTAAAAATAAAAGAAGCACAAAGCTTTGTAAATAGTCCCCTGTCTCATGTGTCCTCCTTCCCAACCACACAAGCCAGGATTCTACAGGGTCCAAGACTGCGAATTTGGTGCCTTTTAAAAAAAAAAGACATGCAGAATCACAATTTCTGATTCTGCAAACATCTTTTAATTTAAAAACTGCAATGAGACAATTTGTATCGTACATGCAATAGAGTGAATTCAATACACTTAACCAGCGATGGATTTGACTTCAAGTGTAAACCCTCATTAGGATACAATCCATATATGCATGAAAGACCCAGGTGTAAACTGTGAATCTCTGTTCCAGCAGTAATGGTTAATCCAACAAAATAGTGTGGCTCGATCACTGACCAACACTCTAACAGTTACTACATTGAATAATAGTTATGCATTGGCTCCCACCCTCAAGACTGCTCACAACCAAAGAGCCCTCCATGCTTCTCAGGTGAAAATGCCCTATCCACTCCAGAGTGTGAGAGTTTCTTAATCTGGCTGTGATGCCATCTTCAATTAGGGTCATTTTACGAGTGGCCCCGTGTATACTGGGTGGCAGACAGAATGGAGTTAGTAGCAGCAGCTAATGCACAGGACCACAGTTCATACAGGCCAGTCTGACCTCGCTAGCCCCGCATTAGCACTGTTATCTTGGAGGGGAGGTGGGGAGATAGGTCTAGAGTGGGCAGCAGGGGCGGGCGGAGCATAAATAGATCACTTAGGGGAACAAAGTGTAATTAATGGGTGGATGAAGATAAGAGGGCCTTGGCTGCTATCTGGGAATGTGCTAATGGGGTTCATATACACTCAGCACGAGCAGGGAACAACCCCTTACAGAGTGTGTGCAAATGTGTGTGCCTGGAGGGAAAGCCAAGGTGTGGTGTAGACCCTGCGTGCATGTTGATATTTGAGTTTGTTTTGTTGCTGGGAAGTTGTTTTTTTTTTTTTTTTGCATCTGTGTGTGTACAGTGCCCTCCGGAATAGCAAAAAAAGGTTGTATAACAATGCACATAATAATTCTAAATAGTCACTCAAACAATAGAAAAAAATAGAATTTTTGTATTTTCCTTGAGAGTATTTTCTCTAAAGAAATGTGTCAAAATTGACACCCATAAGGAATATTTTAAGTAAAACTAGCAAATGGTATTCTTGAAAAACTCATTTGCTCTCCATTCCAAGAAACTCTGTTGCCTTTAGCCATGTCTGGTTTCCCTGCGGTTTAAATATGAGGCTGCAGACATGTAAAATCCCTTACAAGTTGGTGAAGGAGAAAGAAAAATCCCAAATTTCAGGACGTTTTTTTTTGCCTGGTGGTTCAGGGGCTCATGAAGACTAATAGTATCATGAATTCTGCTAAGTACAAGGATATTTCAGCTCAAAAAATGGTTGCCTCTGCAAGGGGGTTCAGACTTGGAAATACAATAGCTTTCAACAAGATGATGAGCAAAACCTCCAAATCAATATAGAAATTGTTAAAAGAAAACAAAACCAATGTATTGCAGTGACCATCTCAGTCTCAGGATTTGAATTCTACTGAAAACCTGTGGTCTGTTTTTGTGGGGTTTTTTTTCTGTGGTTATTCAACCATCACATCAATCCATGAATGATGTTATTACATTTGGCTCTGTGGCCGGACTTCAAATGAACGGGACATTGTTGTTTACTCATCTATGAGGCTAGAGGAAGTGCTGCAGTCGGTTGAAGGTCAGGCGGCGGTGATGGTGAGGACACTAACTGACAGGAACTTCCGGACACTGTCCTTTCTGCATGGCCCCTGCGTCAGGGGCCCGGCCAGGAGCCAGCCGGGGGGTCTCTATGACCACTGGGAGGTTGTTTAAGTTGGATTTCCCCTGTTTGTTTCAGCACAGACAGCGGAAGGAGGACACTGGGCCTAAGCTACGGGATTCCCCGAGCCCACAGATTCTAAGAAACGGCCAGGCGAGTCAGACGTGGACACAGATAAGGTTTTGTTTTAATGAATTAGGTTTTAAATCATACTGACTTGCATAGTTCAGCTACACTGACTGACCCTAATACACACAAAGTAACATGACAGAAAGCAACCTGAACTTTAACATAAAAAATGTCTTAATGGGATATGAATACAAGCAAACTTTTATGTACTTAGTGTTATTTTGCTTCTGACCTGCGTTTGACCCCGAAAAAGTCCAGCTGTGCTGTGATAGCAGTGTAGAGTGAGGATGAGACTGCAATTTGTCAGGAGGTGGAATGAAAGAAAGAGGCAACAGAGGGGAGAAAAAGTTTCTTCAAAAGAGAAGAAAGAGCCTGGGAAAGAAAGTCCTCTGCAGGTCAAGACTTCACATTGGCCTTGGATTGTCGGGAGAGTGCTGATGACAGGAGAGATGGAGGGAGAGAGAAAGACTAAAAAAGAAGGAAAGATAGCTCAAAATGGCAAGGTGAGAGATAACTAGCTTTGGGAACACACATTTTCAAAACTTGGGTTTGTGTCTTGTTTTTGCTTATGCTGCATTCTCTGAGTTTGCTGCTAATTCACTCTTTTTTTTAATGAAGGCACAAATGGCTAACAGCTCTGTTATTCCCGATTCACTTACATTTTCCACATATTTTTTCTTCTTTGCTCACTTTATCACCTGCCTCAAAAGGTGCTGGTGTCATAAGACAAATTATTTTTTGGTAAAGGTTCAGCTTCTGTTCACAGACGCTGAACCTGCTTTGTTCAGCTTTGTTGATCTGTAACTAGGTCCTGTTTTGTTCAATGTCCATGTCGATTTTGACTCTGACCCCATTCATATAATTTCCTGACTGAATTCCCACAAAAAACATCCATGCGTAAAGAGGGTACAACAAAAAAAAAAGACAATGCAGAACATATCTAAACAGCAACAAACCAAGTGGAGTGATGCATAAGGCTCTATAAAAATACAAAACTAAGCAGCCAGGTGGTCAGTTCACCAATGGTAATTTTGTCGAGCATAATTAGCAGGGGCTGAAAGTTCAGTGCAAACAGTCTACCCAAACATTAGCTCAGCAAACAAAAACCAAATACTGACATCTGAAAAGAGTAGATTTCTAGTGTAAAGATAAAAACCAAGTGTAGGAAGAGTTAACCTCACGACAGGCTGCCTCACCCCCAGAGTTATGCATTTTTCATGCCATGTGAGTCAGAGACAGAATAATTATCACTCACTCTCCCTACAGATGAGAGTGAAGAGGAACTGAGATGTAGGTTCACCTCAGACGTAACATAGAAGTGAACCTGAGTGAGGCTAATTTAGAGCAGTAGCTTCCAGGCAAGGTCTTCTGTCTTTAGTTCCACAACTATACTGACCTCAGAAAAAGACACATTTCAATCTGCCCTTGCTGTGAGGGGAAAAAACCCCACACAAATCCCATCTTTATTTGATTCCATAGACCTGTACCTGACAAGGTCAGCTGACATCTGACACGCGCACCCGCCTAAATACATATCCACACCCATGTAGGACACACAAATGTAACAACTCACCGTGACCCTGTAGCCGGGTACAATTAATCAAAATTAAATTGGCGATCTAGAGCTTGGCTGGGACAAGATTACACGGATAGGGTGTGTATGTGATGGGTCTGTGTGTGTGAGAGGTGAGGGTCAGGAGACTCTCACAATCCTGTGCTATTGACTGCAGAGGTGAGAGCCGGTGAGGGGAGCAGCAAATAGAATAAAATGATCGATATGTTTTCACCTGTCAGGAGGGAGAGAGCACTTAAAGGGGAGAAAACTTTCACCCCACAGCATATCATATTGATCAAAGAATGTAAAACCAAGCCAAAGGCTGCATGGCTACCGACCCATATGAGAAACTTGTTGTAGATAACATTGTGAGACAATATCGGAATTGGTGTAAAGGGATCGCTGATACTGATTGAATAAGTGTTTATTTTAAATGGCATGGCACCACAAAAACCTCTGATTTTTATCTTTAAATAATAAACTTTAAAATGAGACATTTATACTTGAGACACTTCACTTAAAATAGTCACCTAAAATGATCATACTCGTACTGCTCAAACACTGCTACTCTAAGAAGAAACGCATGTCCATCTAAACAACATACACAAAATCACAGGTTTTAAATCGTAATACTTACTCATGTCAAATGTAATGTTAAGTCAATACCTAAACCAAACTCTTTACAGTTAAAAAAGTAACAGAAAAATAAATCGTTTCTGTATAAGAAACCACAATAGGGTGGTATGATGCATTCTTTCCCCCAAGACTGTCCCTAAGTGTTTTATTCCTTTTATGCCACAGCAATTTGCCAACACTAACAATATTTATTTGTTAATGAACAACACATAATGCTTCTTAGTACATTTAATGTTGTGGAACGGCCACGAAACATGCTAGTTCCTGTAACCAGTTATCTTGCAGCAGCTATAAACGGTGGTTTCCTCACCAGCCTCTCTTTCTTTCTTGAAGGCAAAAAAAAAAAAAAAAAATGCAGCTTGTCATGTTACTGAGAAACGATAAAGTACAAACTCCTCTCTCCTGAAGACTCTCCCATGGAAGAAAATTTACTGACAGTTACAAATTGCTGATACTCCAGACTGCTTCCATAAATATTAAATAAAATGTCTCTTTATAGAAAGCTTCAGTATATCAATGATTATACATTTTTTTCTTTTTTTAAAACAGATTTTTTTTTTTAGTTATCTGCCATCCCAGTCCCCGTGAATGAGTTGTTACTGTAGAAACAATAACATATTAGAACAAACTCTTTAACATCATTTGAATCATTTGAATTAAAGCTGGCATTACAGTCAGAGCTGCTATTATAGCTAATTAATCAACACCTTTTGACCAGTGAGGTTTGAGCCTTCAACAACTCTGTGGTATTACATGTTATTATAGCATGTTATGGAATCTTATCTAAGTATTTTTTTTTTTGCTGATATGGAAATAAATCAGCAAGCAAGTGGTGCAGAAAGAAATATTTTGCCATTGTCTCTGAGAGTTCTGCTGCTAAGTTCTTAATGAACATGTGTGGTCCACCTTTTAATTTTTAGTGAAGTAATGATCCATTAATCATTAGCACAACATCAACTTGCATTGGAACCATCTGAAGAAAAACACTATTACGAGTTATCACCAAG
The DNA here is from genome assembly GCA_022985145.1 of Pangasius djambal. Taxonomy (NCBI): domain Eukaryota; kingdom Metazoa; phylum Chordata; class Actinopteri; order Siluriformes; family Pangasiidae; genus Pangasius; species Pangasius djambal. The sequence goes on from CM040998.1 coordinate 6,079,421, forward strand.
TATAATGAGAGATCGTGAGAGCATGAGAGATGGTGCTTAAAGTGTGGGTGGAGAAAGATACTCCCAGTCATAAATCATGAACAGAACGAAGGGAGAATTTTTACGCCGATAAATTATGTCTCAGAGTTCAAACATCTTTTTATCTGCACTGAGCTGCTAAGTGATACGATTGCATGTATTATGGGTGCCAGTGCTTCCTTTCTCCATGAAAACCCATTGCAATTCAGCAAGTGGACTCACTTTCATCTGAAACGCCTAACATAACATCCCTCCCATGCTTCTACTCGAGGCTTAAATGCCTCGTTAATCCCTCTCTCTCCTCAACATCACCCACGGCCATCAATCCTTGTCCAAAATGGTCAATCCTCTTGAGTTTTATTACTATCCGTCGTTGGTTATTGGGCTGCTGGCGCGATTTAAATCCTTGTTTCATTCCACGTCTTTACAGTGTTGACCCCAAGAGCCTCAGTAACTCCATACCAGGTCCGTTTGAAGTTCTAAAATGTTATGACGGTACTGTGCACCCGCACTGGTTTATAGACGATATATTTGATCAAGTGGGTCTACATGCTGAAGCATTTGAAACTTTACTCCAAAAGCATTTCAGTAACTTGCCAGAGGGTTACACCATTGTGATGTCTGGAACTGCCAGATTATAACCATGAAAAGCCACACGCATTCTCACTGCTTGTTTGACTTTGGGCGGAAAGTGATATGTTTGCTGTTTGGAAAGGGACATGACATATTTTGCTTTAACTCAACGGTTTTGCCAATGTGTCCCTGACCACAGCTACAAGACTAATTGCTTGTCGTAGCTTTCATGTCACTGATTAATGAGGAGTGGTCAAATGTCTTACCTAAGAGAGTTAAACAAAACTACCAAAACTCAACAGGGCTTTATTTTTTCCACCCCACTGGATTTGACATTTCTACATTCCAAGAAAGAATTCAATACCAAAGCAGGATTTTTTATCTTCAACGTTGTTTAATTGCAAACCTGTTCATCATTCTTCTGCACACTGTCCTGTACAAAGGTGACCTACTTGATCAAAATTCATCCAGCTATGCCTCAGTATACAACCTTTCTTCTCCCCTCCTATATCCTCTGTGATAAGGCTACTTATCCAGTCATCCTTTCTTTCTTTTGCTTCATGCATTAATTCTGAATGCGCTCTTCCCACAAACTGTTGGAGCTTGCACATATTTCTTCTGCTGTCTCAGAGGGGGGAAAGCGATCTCGCACTTCTATCAGCCATGTCTTGTGTATTTTTTATCTGATGTGAACGCTTTGCTTCTCCCCTGAGCAGGAACAAGCACAGCCAGATGACGGAGAGAGGGCTACAGAAGGTCTCTCTCTGCCTTCTTTTAATCCCCTGTTCTCCCTCGACTCTTACCCTCTGACTGAAACTGTGCTTCTCCACTCAACATACAAGAAACAGTGTAAGATTTACACGTTTTGCAATTGTAGCTGGGCAAAAAAAATCTGCTTCTTATTCAGGCCAGATCTTAGCAATATATTTTAATGGGCTTCACTGATGCAAAATACATGTAAAATTCCAAAAATACATCTTGAAGAACTCCCATGAATGACAAAATTGCGTAAAAAAAAAACCTAAAGATGTTAAAAGTCACACCACTGGCATAGTTAAATAAATTTACTCAAAAAGACAGTTAATAATTCTTTGTTCCCTTCCATAATCTCCCATAACAATTACTGCTATTTCATGAAGCCACAATTAGGAAACAACCCTATTGTAATAAAATAGTGAAAGAAATAAAGCAAAAAAAAAAAAAAAAAATCAGCTTTGAGCATTTACCTATTGTCCTGTTCTGTTATTGCTCCCACCAAATGGCATTACACTGAAGGGTATGGGATATGACTGACCTTAGAGGAACACTAAAACAGGTGAGCTTGAGATGATCTTTTGCACTTCTCATTTTGATTTATATACAGCACTTTACCCTCCCTATCATAACTAAGAGAGAGATGGAGTCATCTAATAGCAGACAGGAGAAGTGTAAAAGCTAAATAAAAGTTTATAAATGTTAGCTCGTAATAGCAAAGTATTGATTTCTTCTGTCTTCTTTATGGAGGTCTGGATTGGACTTGATGGTGGGGGAAAGAATTTTTAGATAAAATGGGAGGATGATGCTTTTATAGGAAAGTGCATCACAACGCGCTGTGTGTGTGTGTGTGTGTGTGTGTGTGTGTGTGTGTGTGTATACTGAGAGATACGATGTTAGGAAAGCCTCACAAATTATAAGTCACTCTTGCTCATAGAGTAAAAAGGGATGTCTCTCCATCCTCACCAATATAACCACTAAATAAGTGTCAATATTCACAATATTTACAATATGGAGATGATCTGAATTATAAGTACAGAACAAATAAGGGTCTAAATTAAATATTCACCAAGCTGAAACCTGACTAGTGCCGGTGAGCTAAATAAATGCCGTTTGCCATTTTTTTGCCTCTCAATCAAGGACAAATAAATATGTCAGCTGCAGGAGTTGATGAGAGACAGTAAGAGAGAGAGATGTTCATGACCTCTCTGACGGCTAATTGTGGCTACTTCCTGTGTCATGTTGGTGTTTGTAAAAGACAGTTCCTGCATTTTTGTGTCATGTAGACAAAAGAACAGCCTGAAATGTGCAAGGACCCTAATCATATACCCAGGTGTGTGTTCATTTGTGTGTACTAGCATGTGGTTTTTACCCATGTAAAGATGAATTGATGTATGCACGCCAGCCAGAACATGTCTGCTTGAGACAAGGGATGACTTGGAAGTTCTAGGCATTGATGCTGGAACTCTAGCTCCTGTGTGTCCTCGGGCCACGGGTGGACAGGTGCTCAGCACATGCACCTGTGTGCCTGTGCAGTAATGCACATGAGCTGTCAAAAGGGGCCCAGCCCAAGCTGACCCTAAAGAGGCCCGAGCACACCTGTGCCATTCAAACATGACCCACTGTCATAAAGCTGGACAGCTTGGGCTGACATGACACATGACATGACACAGTCCATCAGTGCAGGTCGAGGAGCTCTCTAACGTACATTTTCAGACAAAACAACATGGACCCATTGGGGACAAATTCATAAGAATGTGTTGGTTTGTTCAAATTCTCATTACAATCACAAGTTGAGCAGCAAAAAAGTAGTAAACGGAAAGTAGGAGAGATGCTTGAGAGTGGTCTTGAGTGGCTTTGCACTGAGCTGCATGGACAGCAGATTTGCTCCACATGCTAGCCTGAGCAATTATCAAAGCCAATCATGGCCACACATGGGAACCTGGAAGCCTTCCTAACCACAGTGCAAGAGATGAGGAAGAAGGCTAGGCATGCATTTAATACATATCTGATACATCTAAAAAACATCAGAGTGATGCATCAAGTATAAATTACTGTAATTGTGATGTAGCTCAGTGGTAAAATGTGTCAGTGTTTAATAGCTCATACCTGAGCACTCACATTGACCTGCTGTCTCTGCATTCTGGGTACAACCCATCCTGGTCTTCCCAACTGGCCTGCTCACACTACTGTGCTGCCCTGACCCCATGAACGCTGGCAGAGCCCAGTCGGTTGGGGCTAAAAAAAGGCCCCGGTGAGAGGAACAGACACAGAGTCTGCATTACCCAACTAATCCCATTAAATCAATGGCTCTGCCAAGAGACAGGGTCAGCCAGAGTGCCACGTCACTCACCCACACCTTTGGCACTGACCGGGACCTGCACAGGAAGGGGGGGCGAGGGTGGAGACGACTGACCTGAGCCCAGGTTGGAGTGGAGGAGAATGCGGGCCACCTGCCGAGTGCTGGGTCTGATGAGTAGTGAGGGCACTGTGGACTGGGATACATTGCAGTAGGCTTTCATTATGAGAGGTTGTTGGTTTAATGTGTTTACAGCAGATTGCATCATCATGCTGATGGTTAAAATCCACATCCAGCCCTGCTAGGGTCAACCACAGGGTGAGGCACAACAGGAGTGGCCATGTGTCAGTCAGTAAAGCACAGTGAAAGATACACACACACACACACACACACACACACACACACACACACACACACACACACGACAACCAACGCTTATTCACTCACTCACCTCCAGTCTGACATTAAATTGACACAAGCATCTACACACACAGCTTAACTTCTACTTTGACCCCAATCTTAAGTAGTTTTGTCCATTAAAATGATGCAATGCCAGGCACAATTTCAATGACAGTTACGACTCATCACTAAAGAGTCAAAGCTCTTACTTAACTTGAGCTGCTCCAACAGATGAGGATTTGTCTGTCCTCGCAGGTGCAACTTCAGGACAGGATACTGACCAGGCCACAAATAAAACCTCTCGTATAGGAAATTAGCCAAGCGTAAGTAATTGCATTAGTGATGCAGGTAACATGTACCTCACTTCCAGGGCAAGGGTTCTTTTATCTGATGGGGCTTGTCCTCAGCCACCCCTTAAATGGAGACCATGGTTAAAGTGGTTTGCCTTAGACCACTCTGCATTTAATACGTGTCAAGAGGGATTAATTAGTGCGTGGGAAAGGATTTTGTGGATAATCCAATCTTGAATGTGTAGGTGGTAATATTTTTGTAAGACCTGGGTAAGGAAGGGAGGAAAGACAGAAAATGGACAGGCTCAGCATGTGCTGTTACGATACCTGTCCTTGACCCCATTTACCTATTTAAAGGTCCTAATAATCAAACAAAGGTAAAGAAATGAATAACCGCTGAATCTTGTCTATGTATGAATATAGTTTAAAAACGAAAGAAAGAAATCCAGGAGAAAAATTAAAAAAATCAATCAATTGATCTCATCACCTATTCATCCCTGTCTTTTCTCTACCTTGTGCTTTGAAAGTATCCAAAAAGATAAGAGTGAGGACAAGCTCACAGCGATCTACTGGCTCACATGCCTCTGAGCCAGATGGTCTGTGTCTTAAAGCTTGGATGCCTCGCCAGTTTCAGAGTTTCTTCTAATTCTCTGTATTACACTACTGTACAAAATGAATTTACTGTTTAACAAGAGTGAAGATCAACAAAATTCAGATCGTCAGAAATGCTCGAGTAACAGAAATGTTTGAAAAGCCTTGAAATGTAGGCTGAAATAAACTAAGAAAGCGAGGAAGTCATGAGTGACAAAGCAGAAACATCAGAACACTAAAACTATTCAATGAATCAGATTCTCATCATGTCTCCAGGAACTCATTACCCGAAGAATCAATACATGACATTCATTTACATCAACCTGTTTACACACTGGACACATTCCTCCACTGCTGGATACCTGAGCTCACAATGAGAGACGACTAAATTCAATCATGCAGAAAAGACACGCAATTAAATGCTCAGATAAATATACACACATGCACACAGGTATGTTTGTCTTATTATCCTTGTGAGGCCTTCCCTTGATATAATTATTAATGCAGCTAATTAATGCACCTAATTCACCTAGATCTAACCCTAACCTTACCATCATGAATTAACAAATGAATTATTTTGGATCTATTAGTTTTTAAAATAAAAGATGCATCTTTTATTTGAAAGCAGTTTTCCTCATGTTCCTATCCTTGTGGAGTCATTTGGCCCCAACACACACATACTCCAAATTCCCTAAACTGTAGAAAAGTGTAATAACCCTGTGTAATAAGAATTTAGTGTTAAATAAATGATATAAGGAGTGATGTGAGTGTAATCCACTTTCAGAGGAGTGTATACATGCCAGCAAGCATGGTGCTTTGGCAGGGCAGATGAAGATATCAAAGTGGGGGAGAGAGAGCAGACTGTGCATGCTGAGGAGGCATGGGAGGAAGACAGAGAGAGGGAGGGAGAGAGAGAATGAGTGTGTAATAGAAGAAGTAACTGATTAAGCAAAAAGAGAGAGAGAGAGAGAGAGAGAGAGAGACGAGAGAGAAGGGAGAGAAGGGAGAGAAAGAGAGAGTGAGAGGTAGACAAAAAGAGAAGCATGAGTCAAACTCTGGATGCTCCCTGAGCATTTCACTGTGCAAACATTGCATGGTTTAAAGTCACACATTGTACCCAGGGATTTCTTCCTCTCTGACTTCCTCTCACTCATTGTTTCTGTCATTCCAGCAGGCCTGAAAGAACTCCTGCCTTTGCATGGATCATGCAAAGGAGACCTGCTGATAGAGTACGAGCCCAAAGTAGGTGCAAATCCCGTCGCAATGTGATCAATTTTTTATTTCTCGGCTGGTTTTTCATGTTTGTCAGCACTGTCAGGGACGGGCTCTGCCAAGGGGAAACAAGGCGAGAGAGCTCTTTTAACATGCACACATTGCATACAAAGCACACACACACGCATGTGTACACATCCCACACCCTGCACACGCTCAAGATTACAGTTCAGCTACTTTAATGCAGCTATCAGAAATCAGACTCACGGAAATATCATCACTATAACATCACTACATCAACAGAGCAATGAATCTCCAGCCAATGATACTGGATGCAGAAGCAGTGGGATATACAGAGAAGTCCAGAAGTACAGTAACTAGATTTGGAGCAGGAAGGTACAAACCCCAATAAAAATATTAGTGCTGAGGTCAAGGTCCATGTACTGTAGGAATTTCCTGAGAGTGGAAACAAATATAATGGGAGGCCTCAGCAATGGGACTATTAACAGTTTTATTACAGGCTGCCAACACACACACACACACACACAATAATAATAATACAAAAAAGATCATATATGTGCCAAAGATGAAAACAGCAAAGCAGCAAAAAGAAACGTTCTAAAATATGCCTGTATAATGTATATGGATTATAAAGGAAAGAATGGTAGCTCTGTTATGCTGTTGGAAAGATATTTCTAGAACAGTCACTACACATCTTTATCCTATGATGAAACATTTCTATCCCGATGGGAGTGGTGTCTTGCAGGATGGGGGCATAGTCATTCACAGGACACAAGGGCTCATGGAACGGTTTGATGAGGATGAAAATGGTGTTAATCATATGCTATGACCTTCACAGTCACCAGATCTCAACCTAATTGAACACCTACTGGAGATTTTGGAGCAATGTGTTAGACAATGCTGTCCACCAACATCATCAGGACACTGATTAAAGGGGAATATCTTTTGGAAAAATAGCGTTCTTCCAAAAGATATCCAGTAGCGTTTCAGAGACTTGTAGAATCTATGCCAAGCAGTTCCGGCGTCTTGTGATGGCCCAAAAACTTACGTCTCAATATGGTATAAATATATAGTTAAATAATATAGATATTTTCGAAACACTCAGATGGCCTGTATGGCGCTCTCTATCAGGTCAGGTGAAACAGAGGGACGCACAGATAAATCCGAGCGCCACCACGCTGATAGAGCCTCTACTAATGAGTTACTGCACCCCCCAAATCTCGTTTTCCAGGAGAGGAGGCGGTCTGAGGAAAGTCGATTTCCTGCGCGGCGGTGCTTATCGTAATTGCACCGCGAGGTGGCTGGGTCCGCCGTCGGTGACATCGCCAGTGAAAACGAGCAGAAAATCTAAGTGTTCCATATCAGAGAATATTTTTTCTCTGGCTAATGTGACTTAAATACCTTGTTCCACAGTCGAGTGGGCTGGCACCTGCTGCATAGGAACCGGCCAATTACCACACAGTCGCTCTAATTTTCTGATTCAATTAGAATGCTTCAGAGCTTTGCCGTCTAATTGCAAACTACTTCACAGTTACCTCTCTGATTAATCGCTGCCCATCTGCGAGCCATCGGAAAACTTGGTGGAACAAATTTGTGTATTTTAGAATACCAAGGGACTAGAGAATCACAGCTCGTGAGGCTGTCTGAACCCTGATCCTCTGACACACTGTGCCAAAGCAAAGCAGGGACACTGATTCGACAGTCACACCTTTCGTTTCACAGTGACACCCCTACTGTCAAAATACAAACAGACATGAAAGTAAATTCAGCTTCACATGAAGAGTTCCTCAGTGATGTGTAAATGTGTGTAATGATTTAATTACATGGGGAAAAACTTGCATGATTAAAGAAAACAAGTCATTAAAATGTCGAGTTGAATTTTACTGTGTACTATACGTGTGTGCTAGTGCCTTAATTTGATAACCCTTTTTCAGCCTCTAAGCTCTCCCCAGATCAATATGTCTGCTTTTTTTTTATTGTGACTGGTATCTACTAAGCTCTTTATAGTGACACTGGGCCAGCTGATGTACAAGGAGCAGAGGTGAAAAAAACCAACACACCCACAGCAGGGCTGCACTGTCAAAGCAATAGCGCTTTGCCCAGCCTGACCCTGCAGCCTCCCTGCTCGCGCACGCACACACACACCTACTGACATTTCCAAGGACAAGGACACTGGGGTGTTTACATAGCCTGTACATAGCATTACATCATCCCAGCAGCTGAGTTACCCACCTTCCCCAAAACGACTTGGCATCCAGACTCGCCCACAGCGTGCAAAACGAGCAGATGAGCCCACAAAAATGCTCCACTTCATTTTTCTCCTCCTTTCTGTAACCTTAATGAGAAAGTACAGGGGCAAAACAACGGTAAGCATATTGCATGTTGTTGCTGCAGTCCTATAATGATGTATAAGCCGGTGGCTGTGGGAGAATATAATTCCGATATGTCAGATCTCTGATTTGGCCACAATTTGCATGGTTATAATAGCTTATCGACTGGTTCAAGGTTAAGGGAGGCCACGGTGGCCGGCTGTAATGACTGCACGCTGCAAGTTTATTTCAAGCTGCTGGGACTCACTCACCCGAGCCCTTCCGTCAATACGCAATCTTGATAGCTTCATCTCCCTTTGAACGTCTAGGCCAACAGTGACCGCTAAGATTCCTCCCCCTCCCTTCAAAAGCCTCATGTATCACACAAACATTTCCCATACAGATCAATAGAGGTGCCATTCATTAACCCTGGAATCTGTGCAAAGCCATATTCACATATTAGGTTTATCGATCGTAATATCTGAATGCGACTGAATGCGAAATTTTTGGACTTAGTGAAAAAAATAAATAAATAAAACTCACAGCTTTTGGAAATTTGTTGGTGAATCAGCAGTTTCCAAAAAAAATAAAAATAAATAAAAAATTGGGATTCTAGGTGAGAAAAACCTCAATACTGACAGAAAATGAATAAAATATTTTGATTTTTTTGGTTTGTTTGTTTGGCACATTTACTTTTGTATAATTTAAATGACAAAACTGGAACAAACATAGCAAAAATATTTCAGTTATATTCCTAATCCCATCCATACACATCTGCATAAATGAGCTCACATACGTGATGATTGGTTAGCATCCCTCCCTCCATCCCTCCCTCCTATTTATGCTCTCTTGGACTCATGGCCACGGCCTGGATGGCTGGGAAATTTGGATTCAGAATCCAAGCAGTCCAAAGATAGGGTGAATGCTTAGACAGCTGCGCCACTCCGGAACCAAAATTGCGCTTTCAGAATTCATTTTCAAACATTACTAAGAGCACGGAGCGCAATATAAGTACATTCCAATATAATCACAGTTAGAACTGACATCAGCTAGAAAAACTTCCAGTATTGTTTGCCAACTTTTAAATGTTCTTGTAGTGCCTCTGAAAGCTGTATCAGCTAGCCTGCTTTCCTTCAGCTGTGTGGTTTTGCAGCCTGACTCTCATTACGCAGATAAATAAACAGCAGTGTGAGGTGGTCAGTCACCTGTGTAGCCCCAATAAATGGTAGCCAGAGGCTAGCCAGTCACTTTTACCTTTTCGACTGTATTTATGTTGTGCCTCTGAGAGCAGGAACAGCTAGCCTGCTTTTCAGCCAAGTGTGTTTTTCTGCCTGAATGTGATTACACAGGTAAACAAACAGCGGCGTGAGGCCCTCAGTCAGTCACCTGTGCAGGTCGCTTCCTGCGGCTCCTCTAATGGTTTAATGATGAAGCATGGTTCAGGCCTCACTCTCACTCTGTGGATGCAGAGAGAAAGCCATCAGCAGTCCCTGACCTGACCAGAGGCAACACACATACACACACGCGCACAAACCAATCTGCAGCCCTGCAGAAGAATTTATAGGACAGAGGAGAAGACAAAAAGCCAGTGTGGTCAAAGCTTGAAGCAGCAGGAAGCTTCCCCTACCTCAAACACACTCTATTCAGGACATCAGGAAATCGCATGCAACATATGTAACTGCCTACATGTAATAAGAAGTTTATACAGCTAATCCTGTATCTAAATCTAATCCTGACCTTAATAACCACAAAGAAATGTTTTTATCCTTTCTGTTTTGAAAAAAGAGAAACATAACTTATGGAAAAAGAACTTTATCTTTTGTTATTTCCTTTAATTATTACGATATAGATAGCTAAAGTAAAAAGTAAAGTAAAAGTTTTCAAAAAATTTATAAAGGGCTTCTTTTTTTATCAAAAGTTTCAACAGACTTATGTTTTTTTTTTACCTTATATAAATTATACTGAAGTTTGTAGTATTCAAACCATTCTGACAGCTCTAACACACAGACACACCTATGTCAACATTAACGCAACTACTATAATTTATAACTAAGAGTTCACGCTAGCATTGCACAGCTACAGGCAGGAAATAATCACTGAAAATTATTAGTCTCATACAGACCTAGCATTCATTAGAATTTCTCTGACATTACAAAAAACCAACAACAGATTTTTATTTATTTTATTTTTTTTACACGTAGCCCGTCACCAAACCCGTGAAGACCACCTCTTGTTCACTCATGTCTGACTGTTTCAGACACAACTCCCTAATACCTTTTAAAGACTGGTATCATGACCTATCCTCAATTATGCTTTGAAAAACTTTTGCTGTCCCATTTAGAGTTCTGAAGTACAGACAGCCAAACAGACTGCACCCTTTCAGATCCTGAAGCTTGTGGTTGGAAAAGTGTACAAAACTTATCACTCTGGGGTCCAGGAGTGAAGTTTCTGGCACTGAGTGCACCAAATTATACCCAGGCTACTGTATAATTTATACATAATACTATGCCACAGGCATCTCATTCAGGGTGTATTCCCGCTTTGTGCTCAGTGCTCTGAGGATAGGCTCCGGATTCACAGAGACCCTGATGCATTTGTTTAAATCTTATTAAAATCGCCAAACTCCAAACACATGTTTATGGAGCATCACATTCCACACACAGGATATTATAAACACAAAGGACATGTGGTCAGATAGTACATTTTCCCTCTCCCCAAAAAACCATCAGCAAATTGCTTTCTGCTTACTGTACAGTAAGCGACAGGTTAAGATAAGTGGTGGTCATCCCTGACAGGAAACTGATCAATTCTGCACACAGAGCGGTTAAAAACATAATTATTATCTGACCTTTGACTATGTAACAAAATTCACATTATCAGTGCAGGGACCTGACCTTAGACTTCTTTAAATGGGAGAGTATTGATTGTCTGTGCACTGCAGACAAACACCTCACACAGCATGTCTGGGACAGCACACAGAGATGAGAGACAAGCTGACGGAGAGCTGGAGCCTTGGCAATTAAAGGCACACACACAAACACACACTCACACACACACAAACCTGGGAGAAGTTCACTGCATGAGCCAACAATGGACTGAACATGTCTGAGTGAATTAATCACAGCCTGAGTGTGTGAGTGAGAGCGAATTTGTTTTGTGCCAAGGCAGTTACAGCGCTCAGGTGATGTACGGGCCTTAGTGGACTTATTTATTAGGTACATAACGAAATATTATATACGGCAGGGTCTCATTACGCATCTGTGTTTAACAAATAGACCTATGCTTGATTTCGAGACTTTAATTAGAGACCATATATCATACTTTTTTTTAATCATATGCACAAACAAATCCGCTACAATTCATGCCCTAGCATTGCATTGCTCCTTGAATGTATTGCCGCATGCTTGTTGATCACAGTATTGCAAGTGTATCATATTGTCCAATTATTTCTAATCCATATAGGAATGAGCTGATCGTTTGTAATCAAAAACACATGTGCCTAATGTAGGCTTTAGATTTAAATATAAATGGAAAACAAAATTAAAAATACATGCTGAAAATGTGAACAATATGAAAATGTGTCAATTAAGCTCTTGCTTCTTTTTTTCACAGCATGTGTTTTCCATAAATAATACTGTATCCATTAGATTTTCTCTCTCCCACGCTCTCTCTCTCTCTCTTTTTTGACAAATTAATTCAAAAATGAAGCCTTATAAAGATATTATGAGGCAGGGGGCAGGGAGGGAGCACCAAAGAAAAGAGACAGATGAAAAAAAGAGAATATCAAAGAAAATCATGGGAATGAGGTAGGAGTGGCCCTGGGCCATGAGGTCAGTCCAAAGCTAAGACTGTTCAGGCTGCCACAGGCACTGAGCTGGAACTAAGTGAGGCCAAGCAACCGCAGGCTTGGACGCCAGCCAGAGGCAGGCGTTCCTCAGGGGGCTATATCGAGCCCCTTCACTTTCTGCTGCTCGCACACTAATGTTTTCATCAGCACCAAAACAGAGAGTGAAAGAGAGATACCCCCAAAACACTCCCACCCATCCTCACACACTACAAGGCGAGAGAAACAGAGATGCAGTTATGTTACTGCATACATTACACACATTTTAGCTGAGCCACCCTGAAAGAGACGGGGGTTAAATAGAGACACAATGGGGCCGAGAGCCACTGCTTTGGGGTGATGACTAAGAGACAAAGGAGGCCTGTCAGGCGGGCCAGACAGCTGTGATCTGGGTGTCAAACTGCCTCCTCAGGCCACCATCTGCTGACACTGCCAGATGACACAGAAAATAGGATTACAGTAACAGGGCAGAAGAGAAGCTGATGACCTAAACACTGTAATATCATTTTCTAGGAAAGAGACAACCCAGGCCAGGATAAAGAGCAAGCGGATCAGAGAGGTCAGAAAAGCCCTGATGATGCTGCGCACTAATCTACTGCACAGCTCAGAAGAACATTTACCTAGGGCTTAGGGGGGGAGAGATCTAATGAGAGGTTTCAAAGTGTGTGCACAGAAGGGAACTGTGTTTGCAGCAATACAACAATACCATACTAAAACAGATCAACATAATAATATTAAAATAATGATAAGATCCATAGGTTCACATGTTTACCACAAAGAATAGCTCATCAACTTATTTTAAAGCAACATATTCTCTCCAAAAAGATTCAAATATATCACGTTATGTATAACACTGAGGATTTCATTATGAAGCCTGCCCTTTTAAGTCAACGTCAAATCCTTTTACCCTTACTATTACTTGTCAAAACCTTAATACCAGCATGCTTGCTGGGGGAGCCATAAAAATAGCAAAGTGACACGGTTCACATTAACTTATGGCAGTTTTGGGGGCAGGCATACCCAACGGAGTTTAAGGACTACGTTCCATCTATGTCAGAGAGCCAACAATGTGGGAACCACCAGTGGGTCAGGATGAAGTGCGTGAGCCTTGAATTGAGCTCCAGAAACAACCAGGGTGGAGCTTGAGCAGTCCACCCGAAGACTCGTTCCAGGAAGACAGTCCCGCCCTGATACCACTGTCAATCTCAATCTGTTCCAATCCAGACAGCAGGAGCCTAACTGACATGTGACTGCAAGCAGCACCTCTGGGTCAAAAGGTTAGTGTAGATCTCCACAAATCTCCACATGCATGGCATCAGCTTAAAGTTAAGGTGGGAGGGGGGAGCTTGCCCTACAACCTTAACCCGATAAGACCCTTGAAATCTTCTGCTCTGACCTAGACTTGACTCCTTCATCTGCGGCATTAGCTACAATAATTAATGGCTGATAGGTGCCCGGTGCAATTCATTCTGATGCTTCCTCGGCTGTTGGAATGATGACTGGCGCCAGGCTCATCTACCCCAGCTGTGGGTTGAAAGAACTGATGGAGCCGTGAGCTCTGAAGTCTTTGTCTCTCAGGTCCGTAATGACCATGGGTGGTTTAGGTGATGAAGATGCACACATCAACTGGAGTTTTTGTTCAGCCTGAGCCAAAAAAAAAGGTTGATTAAAATGGGACTTTGGTATTTACACTGACCTACTTAGGTTTTATAAACAGCACTGAAGAGGTTGACTTTATGACGTGCAGGGACGCCTAGAGGGCACTCTGGAGTCTGGTAAATACCAATACATTTTCCTCATCCAGTACAGAATCAAATACATGGTCCCATCTTTTGGCCTTCCACTGTTCTTATCCAAATTTCCAAAACCTGAATGTTCCAGGAGACCTCAGAGACAAAATTACTAAATAGAAGTAATTGTGACTTGTCTAGTTTGGCAAAATGGGAGGCCAAGTGCTTGTGTGTGTGTGCGTGTGTGTGTGTGTGTGTGTGCATGCGCATGTGTGTGGAGAGACAGCAACTGCCCTGCTGATTAGATAAGTCCTAAAATCACTCAACCACAAGCAGCGAAAGCTGTGTTTTCCACTCACTCCCCGTGTGCTGCTCCAAGGGAGAGGTGATAAGGTGGACCGTTTTGGGGTCACTGCGATTAGGCGACTACATAGACCACATTCCTGCCTGCCTGGATGAGACGCAAACGCTTCACCATGTCTCACACTGACAGGTGTGTCTGAGCAAAGCTCTTCCTGCCATAAGATACCCTGTGGTTGAGTACAGAAAAAGATAACCAAGAGTTTGGAAATGCCTGTTTCTAAAAGGCTTGAATCAGGTGCCACCTCCATATACTCGCCACACACAGACAAAGGAGTGTGTGTGTGTGTGTGTGTGTGTGTGGAGGCAAGGGCAATTACCATCACATGTAAGGATGCTCAGGCCTCTCCACAATCAAGGGGTGATGGTGGAGAGGAGGCACCTGGCATGGCAGCAGGCTCAGTGCTGTATGCAGGTTCTAAGAGAAAGGAGAGGATCCAGGATTGGGACTAATAGCATCATGGATCTTGTTACGCTGAAGCAAGTGGAATGCAGTGCTCTGAAAGCGGTTTATAATTACGGCTTTCCAGGCCACAAACAAACCTCACTTATTACCCTTCTCCTTGGCATTTTAGCTCCAGGAAATCAGCGGCTAATTGTGATATTTCCCTAATACACAGCACACACGGGTTGTCACAAGCTGTTTGCTCCTCGTGCCGTCGACTTGTAATAAAGTTTTTATCTGTCAGCCCAGAGTGTGTGGGAAATGAGCCAAGGTCACCGGCATGCTCTCCAACATGACGGCAAAAAATATATTCGCTCAACTTTGTTTACATAATTATATAAATAATATCCCATTTTTCAGGCAAAAAAAGAAACAAATAAATATTTTAATTTCGAGGCTGATTATAAACTCAAGGACCTTCAAGGATGTTTGCTTTCTAATCATCTTCCACAATTATGTACATTGCCTAATATATTCTCAAAGCATTCTTGTTTATTTTTTTTTGCCTTGGTCTGTTTTCTCTAACAATCATTTTAAATGTGCATTTCATTAAATCATAATTGTGAGAAAAAGAAACACTGGGGAAAGGGGATGGGCTGTTAAAACTGCACACACAAACACACACGTGCACATGCACACACAAACACACCACACGCACAAGCGCACAGTTTAAATTTAATGACTAAACGCCATCAGTGAGAAGTAAAACTAAAAATAAGATCACAACATAACACAGGATGACACATCAGACCCTAATAAATTGATTAGTGTTTTCTAATAGAGTATTCTATTATGAGTATTACAGCTGCTTTGATCGTAATTATCGTGACTTCCACAGTTCTTTCAACCTGCAGCAGACAAGGCAACTTCTCGCCCTTATCAAGGGCTGTCAGAGAAAAGTGCCCCATTAGTCTGCCAATGTAATAAACTGGCTGCATGAAAAACATTCACAGGGCTTCTCTTTTGTGTCTCTCCGTGTGTGCATGATAAAGAGAAGTCTTGCAGGACAAGAGAAAAAAATAAGGAAATATAATAGCTGTGAGTATCCTTGTCCTTAGACGAAGCCCTGTCAGAGCCAAGTGAGTGTACGTTGACTGCTGCGCTTCTCCACATGGCAGGACGTTCCTAAGTGAGCTGTTTATTAGTGTTGATGGGCAGCCGGGGACAGGCCGATGCTGATGCTGTTCTCCTCCCACACTGTGGCTTGCATTACCTAGAGTACTAACAGAGCATCTGCAAAGCTTGCTAATGCTAACAGTACCTGACTGGGATCTTTCGAAGCTGTATGTCGAGAGGTGGGAGGTGGACATGGGATTATGTGCGAGGAGCTTTTGAATAAACAGCAGCTAACAGACAGCTGACTAGATGAAAGATGGCTTGATGTGGAGCTGGATGTGGTTTGTTATACAAGCGGTGTAAAATGACATGCCAAGCGTGGGTTGTGATGAGAATAAAACTACAGTGATTATGTTTTAGGCTAGCATCACACTTGATTTGAGCTACGTATACACTGAACACAAGATGACAGCAGTACTGACTATTTAGGGACCCTACGTGAAGCAGTCTCAAAAGGAGCCTAGACTAAAAAAGTCTGCATTTTTAACAGATGACCCACCCAGACTGCATTTGCACAGAACTCATAAACTGGTGGAACACAGTGCCGCAGCGGGTAGCAAAGCCCCCTCACAGGTCCAGGGTCCACAGTTGGATCCTGAGCTCTGGTTACTGTATGTGTGACGTTTCACATGTTCTCACCACGTCCGCATGGGTTTCCTGTTCTCCGGTTTCCTCTCACCTCCCAAAAAGGACTTGCTGATAGGTGGACTGGGTATGCTAAATTGCCCCAAGGTGTGAAAGAGTGTGAGCCTGGTGCCCACCAACGAACTAGCATCCCATTCAGGGAGTATTCCTGCCTCATACCCAATGTTCGCAGAATAGGCTCTGGAACCACTGTTACCCTGAACAGGATAAAGCAGATACTGAAAATGAATGAATAATTGGCTAGGGCAATGCTTAATTTGCTTGAAATGCTTACAGTGCAATAAGAATGGTACATTTTATCTATATTTATCTTGAGCACCCCATGTTTCTTTCAAAGCTCCCTTTGAGGTAGTGTTTCTGCCAGGCAGTGTTTGTCTTTCTAAAAGGTTTTCTTTGTAAAGCCTGGACACTAATTCTCACTCATAGGTCATACCTTTGGAGTTAGAGCTATAGCTGGAGTCTCACAAGGCTCGTGCATTAATTTGGCAAAGCTGTGGAAAAAAATAGTACACAATCTGATTATCCTACTCAGGAGTTCAGAAAAAGGCCAACAAGCCATGCTTTTTAACACCACATGAGTCACACACAACACCTCCTGAAGGTATATTACAGACACCACCAGAGAACTCTGAGTAAATCCTATTAAAATTTCAGCATTTTGTACATTACGATGTCTTTTAATACATATAGGTTAACATAGGTTAAACCCACTTCCATACATTCTATGGGACAAACCATATGGGCTCAATGAAGCGCATGTCGCTGTGTCTTAATCTGCCTGTGGCCTCAGTGTGACTGCACAGTGAAGCAGGTCTGGAGAATATTCATGTTGCTAACAGGCTTGGACTTAACATAGGCCTTTTGGGAGCCCATGGCCCAATGACTATCCATTGACCATCATGTGAACTGCACTAAGTGCTCTAGAGATGGTTAAGTGGTTAGCATTAAAGCCAAAGTGTGGGGGCATCACAGACTAGGAGGGTGAAGAAGAGGGCATAAATGCTGGATCCCTGTATGGTGTTTATCTCAAAAAAAGATACAATTTTACAAAGCGGAGCAACGATTTTAACAAGCATAGCATACCCTCAAGCTCTACTGAGTTCTGATTGGATATCTGTGCATTCTTGCTAAGTCAATATCTTCACCAGAATGTTTTACCATCAGGAGCAGATGATCATCTTGCATCTGTGGCTCTTTCTGTCATTACACTGAGGAATGGAGTGCCATAATGTGAATTATAATTCGCTTACCTTCAAGCTGCCCAGTCAGTGACATTAATTTGGAAAAAAAAAAATCTGGACATCCAATAAGTATAGAAACGACCTATCATGCAGTTTAATTCTGAACATGATCACTATTACACATGATGAGGGGAAGGTGAAAAAAAAATAGGAAGAAAAAAAAAAAAAAAAAAAAAAAAAAAAAAAAAAAAAAAAAAAACTATGCTTCACCTGACCTTTTACGTTGCTTAGCAACTAGTTTCCATTTAAAAATTGTAATACATGAGTGAAAAAATTGGCAGAGAGATAAGATGAGATCATAAGAAATAACAAAATACAACATAAAGGCACAGCTGAGGCTACTGCTACATTAGTTTAGGTAAAACGAGCTGGGTCTGGGGACTCATTATGCACAGCAACATGGAATGGATACACACTGTCGTTATCTATGCATGGAGGCACAGACTGTGCATATTGATTTTTTTTTGGCTATAAAAAGAGAACAAATACTCCATTCATGCCTTATAGTTGATCCCTCTCACTTGTTCCCTCTTTTGATTGGAAATAACAGCGCTGATGCCCGTCTCTAATGAACCAATGCAGATAGCCAAGGGGGATCACAGACATTGATGTATCGAGGGGGAAGGAGGCAGTGGTCAATGTGAGTAGCCTGTGATCTAGTCTTTACCAAGGCCAGGAAACGACAAGGGACATGAACCACACAGGGGAAGAAGAAGTGCTACAGAGCTGTATGTAATCAAATGTGATTGAATGATCAAAGTGACCAGCCTTGAAACAACAGACCTGTGTCTTAGATACAGAGAAGACTAAACACTGTCTCCAGAGGAGAAACGGGAGGAAAAGATCAAAGATGACTTGCATGCTGACCTGGATCAGCAACAAACAGCAATAGATGTTGGGGTAAGTAGCATCCGTATTAACCACCAATGTTTTCCAATAACATGCCACAGAGAAGGTCGCATCCTTTACTGACCGTTCTCAAGTTCACAGCAAATGGCAGAAAAGATTGTTTTGTGTCCTGCTGCGAAGAAAACAAAACAGAGACTTCAAAAGGGAGAGATGTCTGCCCTACAAAAAGCAGACAAAACAAAACAAAAAAAAAAGCTTAAAAGTGGAAAAAAAGAAACATGTTACCCAAATATCAGTGTGAATTCACCAATAAATGCTGAGTCTCTGAATTATTTTCTCTCCATGTCTTGAGATTGACCCTATCAAAAAAAAAAAAAAAAAAAGACAGAGAGCTGGAGCAAGCCTGAAAGAGCTCAAGAGCAAAAGGGAGAAACAGACAGAAAGGGAGTATAAAATGAAAAGAAAAAGAGAAATGACACAAAACTCCTTATGCAGCACAACGTTCATGCACTGAGCTTTTCTAACCGAGGGTTTCGTTACATAAAGCTGAGCGCCAAGTGGGCCAGGGGCTGCCACTCATCCTGATCAGGAGCCGGTTCAAACACATTTAGACCCCATGTCATAGTTTTTTGTTTTTTTTTTGCACAAGAAAAATAGAAAATGAAGGATGTGTCTTTTGATCCTCAGGATGGGAAAAGTCAGAACGAAATTGCAGGGTGCACAAAAACTCCATCAAACTTTCATTCAAAGCCACACATGGGACTCGTATAAAGGGTGTGAAATTGGGGAATAAAAATAACACAAGAAAGTTGCACTGTGATACAATGTCAATATGTATATTTATGACAACTAGGGCTTCCCCTGTGAGTGTGCTCGTAAAACAGACAGAGAAGAAAGGTAACATCACAGCAGGGAGTCTGAGGAACTTTCAGCTTCTGCTTAGCAAACCAGTGCTGAACTAAAAATTAACGTGAAGCATATGGAATACGACTGACAGATTGACTTACACTTGTTTACTGATTCGAATCTCAGCTGTCATATAACGTGATCTACTTAACAACATTTATTATTTTTAATTGATATGGCAACATATTAAAACGCTGTTCAATAAACCTTCAAATACAACACATCATGAACTGTGCTTTCTAGGTTTAGGCCTTCACATTCAATGCTGCTTAAAAAAATTTTTTAAATGAATATATCACAGAGTGATATGTTCCTGATATTTTACAAAGCCTTAAAATTAAAAGAGGACACCAACTGCACATAACCAGCTGCTGACAAAAACAACTCAATAGGGCAATCCCTAATCCCAGCAGGCTCATGCACAACACATAGCCAGATAGATGGCTAAATCAGGATGTAATTAATAGCTGACCACTAAGAAAATCTAGGAATGCAAAAACAGCGGAGTAACTCACTGATGAAGCAATACTAACACCGGTGCTCTATTGGCCATTCCTAATAATCTCTATTTATTCTCCACTGGCACAAGATCCAGCTGTTCTCGCTTCACCATTGTAACACTTTGACAAATTTAATTTCTAGTTACACTAGTACCCTGACTTGCACTCAGTGTTGTATCTTGGCCTTATTTCCTGATTAATGGTCCCACACACTGGAAATCAAAACATGATTCCACTGTCACTTCTTAATCATGTTGGTTAATTCTGTTCAACTCCTAAAGTCCTAATCAGTGGGATTAGGCTGTTACTTTGGCTATATCTACCTCGACACCAACAATTTGACTGGATAATTTTCCAACAATTTGATTGGATAATTTTCCAGGCAGCATGGAAAATTAGCAGCACATGGAGCAGCACTGCTGTCTCATAGCTCCAGGGTTGCTGGTGCGATCCTGAGCTTGAGTTACTGTCTGTGTGGAGTTTCACATATTCTCTCTGGGTCCGTGTGGGTTTCCTTTGGGTTTTCCGGTTTATTCTCACTGCCCAAAAGCATGCCAGTAAGGGGATTGGCTGGTGTGAATGTGTGTGCGTGGTACTCGCATTCCCATTCAGGGTGTATTCCTTGTGCAAAGTGTTCCCGGGATAAGCTCCAGATACACTGCCACCATGACCAGGAAAAAAGTGGTTATTGAAGATCCTTGATTTCTTTTCCATGTTCAAGATTTAACCCAACCAAACCCAAGTTTCAAAACTACAATACTTGCATGATGAAATACAACCAGATAAAATGGACTGTAAGGCTTCCCTCTTTGTCATTACCCAACTAAACTTAACTCACAGAATCCTTTAATTGCAGTGCAGGATTCAGATTAAAATAACTGATGATCCAAGGTGCTGAAATAAAAAAAAAAAAAATAAAAAAAAAAAAACACCAAGTGTGTACATAGCTTGAAACTACAATCAATTTGATTTTTTGACTTCATTTGTTTGTGGTATGAACAGATGAAGGGATAAAAATCTGCTGACCTAGATTCACAGAGTACAAAATGCTTCCAAGTCTTACCCACACTAAGCACCTAACATGAAAAGTGCACATACACCTGTGCTTCATCAGCCTTTTGATGCCTGATCTTATGTTTGATCCTAGTTAACAGCAAACACATTGTTCCAGGCTGGTCACAAGGCATGTCTTCACGAGTTCATCATGGAAAGGAATGGTGATAACCTTCCCGCAGTGTCCTGCTGAACTTTCCCTTCGTAACATGGGTGGCACATCCAGTTGGAAAAGAGTGATATTTCCTTTGATCTTACGGATAAACTCGTGATTGCAAGAGGTGAAAACAGGCTGGAAAAATAAAAGAGGTCACAAAGTTGAGTGGGTCTGCGTTTCCTCGGGAAATGTGACCAAGGGCACCAACAAGCACCAGGTGCACCTGAATGCTGGGCGTGGAGGTTTGAGTGAAGGTATGTCAGTCACTCTCTCAGTCGACTTTAATAGAGTCAGTAGAACTGGGCCGTCAATAGCACGTGGAACAAGTGAGTGGGTAAAAAATGGTAATAGAACTCTATTGAGTCAGCACTGCATGGACCAATGACTTTCCATTGTGCAAAAAACATGGCCCAGTGGAGCTCTATGCCGTCACTGACATGGACCAGTGAAGTTACACAAGTGGTCCCAGGGCCATTGTATGCGACTGTTTTCATCAAACATGTCTTTATTAGGCGCATTCACGTTACAGCGAGTCGAGTTGCTTTCAGACACCAAATACTATTTCATTGTTCCATACTTTTTTTTTTTTTTTTTTTTTTTTTTTTTTTGAGTCAAATGACATTAAAATTACATTTTTTAAGAGTCCTTGTTCATTAGCTAATAACAGAGCAGGTCGAAAAATCAAGGAAAAAAGTCTGTATAAATCAGCTGACAAAAATCTTGCTCTAGATCAAAGGAGGCTCTTGTTTAAGTTCACTACTCCCCTCTGTTCTTCTTTATTGTAAATGCAATTAGAGCTAATTACTTGTCTGTGTTCAGAACCTTGTAGTGTGCAGGACAGATAATTACAGTTCAGGTACACGTTAACTTACTTTTGTTAACAATTAATCAATGTTTACATTCAGGGCGCTCTTCCCTTTGTAATTAATAATCAGGTCTAGCAATGAGTAATAAGTATGGTGGAAGCAGATGTGAGGAGTGTGACTTTTTTTGTGTGAGGATGTGAAAATATGAGAGCTTTTAAGAAGCAGAAGTGTTTGGGAAAAGAAGAGAGAATAGGTCTGTGATTCAATCCATTGAACCCAATTACCAGTTACCACACATATAGAAACCATAACAGCCCTAAGCTGGTATATCATCCAGTGGCCAGATCTGCTTCCTGGCTTTTCTGTGCTGTTTTGTGCAGGCTGCTTCCTGTCTGAGCTTGTACTGTAGGTCAGGCTCTCCAGCGCTACCAGGCTATGGCGCATTTCAGCACATATTTCAGCCAGCTTGAACTGATAAAATTCTGCCAGACTTTCTGCCAAGGCACACTGACCTTCTCCTGAAAAATCCTTTTGAATGATGGGGTGTTTGGAAGAGGAAACGGATTTTAAAAAATGAAGGAGGAGAAATGGTCTACGTTTTATCATATTGGGAACAGAGATGTCAGACTAGGACACACAGATGGATGCATCCAGACATGCAGACACACCATACCCACATCATAAACACGTGGTATGATGGTAGGAGATTCACAGATGATTAAGTGCAATAGACATGCTTTTCTCCACCTTGCTGTATCCCATCGATCCAAGTATAAAATACCACCATCAGACAGCACCACACACAGAGTAATGAGTGTGTGTGAACCATTACAACACGGCCCACATATACTGCAACTCTGCCTGTCCACAGTCTGTCTAGCCTGGATTTCAAACAATCTTGGATATTAAGCAACAAATGCAATCCTTTTAAATCCAAATGTGCATGACTTTTCTGTCATAGAAATAAAGACAGCAAGATAAGACTGCAGAATTCATGTATGGAAAAATCAGTCCTAATCCTTGAACTGAACCCTAAACCTTGTTAGGTCTTCATTTCATGTATGGCTTCTGTATCTATGTCAGTTTAGCACTTCTCCTTGAGTTATCAAGCCAACAGTGTTATTATTGTTGGTCCCATTATTTTAATATCACTCTGTTAGAGATTTAGTTTATAGTAAACCTTCAAAATTATACATATGCTTTTATAACATCACTGTTTATCTATTGGTAAAGCAACAGTGGATGTAGTATTGGTTAAATAAAGTGTTCTGTTGTTTCCCATATAAACCAATCTAACTAGTGTTGCCAAGGTTGATGCATAGAAAAACTAGAGGCTTATGCCCAGAGCTCAGGGAACAGAACTGCATCATCTCTGCTCTGAAATGCTAGTACATGAGTATGATGATTTCAACCAAGGCCATGAACAAGAAAAAAAAAAAGACATACTTTAGTGATGACATGGGAAGATTAACCCTAATCAACCCACAGCATGAGAGGCCCTTCATTACGCCATGATATCATCAGCATTTTTTCAGTTTAAAATCTGAAACTATGACTAACTTTTCTGTTATGTATAACAGACCATGCATGGGGCATGAAAGCAATCAGAACAGAAAGCCCTAATCTCACTATTTTGGGATAAGGGCTAGATCGGGCAAGACATGTCCTGGATTACATTAGCTGCAGATTGCAACTGTAATCCAAAATTGTGGACACACTGGATGTAATAAAGGAAACTTAACCTATAAACATAAGCAGAATCTAGCTGTCTAAGGACATTACTAAAATATGCTTTATCATTGGTAACGTTTTGACTAAAATAAATCAATGAAAGCAGATAAACACCGCTTTGCTTGTTATGCTTCACTGAACATCTGGGAAGTGATGGAGGAACGTGGACATTAGAGACTCATACCTGCTGAGCAGCGACGACAATCAGGAAGCAATGAGTCCACTGGGGTATCCAACGGCTCAGAACTCGACACCCAGTTACAGCATCGCTGAGAGAGAGAGAGAAAGAGAGACAGAGAGAGAGAGACAGGAACAAGCAATTAGGCGGCTTGGCGACATGGCTCAGCGACAGTTAAGAGTGTTTGTTGCTGGGGAGCAGACGCGCCTCTGCTGCTGATCTAGGAGGTGACTGATCACACCGGTGACCTCGTCGACCCCCTCCGCCATCAGTCCTGTTACTGAGACAGAGCTGCTCTCATCTCCCGTATTTTCTCTCTTCATTAAGGGCCTTTTGTCCACAGTCACAGCAAGTTTAATTAGACATGCATCTCAGAAATTCGCATCTGAGATGAGGGTAAGGAAATTAGCTCACATTCTGGGTTTGGTTATGATGCATTTTTCTTGATTCATGTTAGACACTATGGACGTTGTAGCCAGTATAGGAAGAGTCTTTTGGTTTAGATGGGGTGTGATGTCGAAGAAAAAGAGGTTCCTGAGGAACGCAATGGAAAAGTAGGTTCTGGAGATAAGATAAAAAAAAAAAAAAGACAGTTCAATTGAAGAGAGAAATGTAAACGAGATTAGCATGTTGCAGCTGGCGGCCTTGTGAAGCGCTGCTTATCTGAGTATGTTTACTTTTGCAGACACTGCTCTGTCAGCCATTACAGCTCCCCCTCCCCAACCGAGCTGTGACCCAGCCTCGCCCTGGCTCTGATTCGCATACATACACTATCTAATCCGGCGACCCCCCAGACCTTACTCCCAAAACTACCCTCCCATGACAAGACCAGAGAAGAGCAGTCCCATCGCTTTGGACACCCCACTACACACATCCTCCAGGCCACGTCACACCACAGACTGTCACCTTTTTAACCCCATGAGTCTGGTATGTCCCCAGAGGTTACTGTACCTCCACCAACCCTCCCAAGATCAGTATCCTAGTATATGCTGATAGTGTGTGTGTGTACACATGCAGGATGGCCAGAGCGGAGTGCCATACACTGGAAAGGATCCTTTGTTTCTTTTGTTCTTATCATACTTGCCGACTGAACTGGTCTCACTGAATAATAAAAATCCATATTGTGCTGTTAATACTGCGAAGGAAGTGCTTGGTGAAATTCTGTCTGGTATTAACTTGAAAGGACATGGTGCATGACAAAGGTTCAAACATTAGCTATTAAACCAATACTCCCTAACAAAGAAGGACAAACATAATCAAACTGAACACCAGCACATACAGGTTTCCAACTGATTTTGCAAACATGTTTTATGTGTTTTATAACACTAGCAGAGCAAGAAAAACCCGTTGTGACCTCCCCATTGCAGTGCCCCTCCTATTCTTCTCCTTTAATCCTGTCAATCATCTCCATGCTGAGTTTGGTGGGGGGAATGTCACCTGCCACTGGAATAAACAATCATGCACTGTGTATTTTTAGAATTCCTGCTGCCCTAGTTGTGCAGCATGGAGCCCAGCCACCAAACGGAACGCTCCTTGACTGCTACATCAAGTGTCTCATTGTATATCCTTAATTCATGCCGTCTGGAGAAAGATGTCAGCTGGGCTGGATGCAAGAGGAGGAATTTCAAAGCCTCTGGTCCCAGTCAGAGAAAGTGGTAGAGGGAGGGTGCTGGAGTTGAAAAAGGAGCCTCAATAGATTTGTCAAAGGCAAGCTGGGACCAGCTTCAGGACAGGGAGATGGAGCCAAGGCCACCGGGTAAAACTGCAGATGGGGAAATCAGAAAGGATGACAAATGTTTACCAAGAGTGGCCGCATCAGCGTTCTGAATGAGGAGATCACTGGTGACAGGATATGACACTTCAGCTATGGAATCACATTGCAAAGACAGCATGAGGGGCTTTGAGACAGGTGGTTGACGGATATCCACACCATTAAACTCTTAGAAAAATAGGTACAAAATTCTACTTGGGTTCTACATAGTACTTTTAATTGTTCCCAGAGAGGGAACAAACTGTAGACCCCTGTTTGATGCTAGATTTAACCTATGTGTACACCAATGCAACAGAAATGTCTGATTAATTTTAAAAGGCGTTTTACAAGAGTTTATAATTCTTACAGCATACATGAATAAATCCAGCTCTCAGCATCTCACTGTAAAGGAAACGCCATAACACCAGAAAACGCCATATAATCTAGTCTCAATTCTTCTCAGACTAAAGCCGGCATAGATGAAAAATGAGGAATAGCCCCAAATGAGCGATAATGGCCCTCGCCTAGGTCCATCAGCATTAATCAGGGCCAGATGGCGACGGCGTTGTGGCTCCTGTGGGCTGTGAGACACGAGACAGGGTGCAGGAGCTTGGTGGGACACTAAGCACTTCCCTAATAGCCTGCTTAGAGAAGGTAAACTGCACACAGGTGCTGCCTCCCGCAGAGAGAGCTCTCGCTGACCAACACGCCGCCATAAAACTCTCTGAGACGCACCTCTGATCAAAACTAGATCCACGACGAGATGCAATAAGCGGTACTATGGTAAGGTCAGGTAACATTTTTTCAAAACCTATTTGACCATCTTGGGTTATCTTTCTACATAGATACACTGAAGGGTTCTTTGGACAGTTAAACATACCTTGCTTCCTTAAGGAATTCTGCTCGAAACCCTCTCTGAATTAGAAAAACACTCTGTTGTAGGTTTAAGGATCTTCTTTCATAGATCAAAAACATTCCATATATGATGATATGAGTAATATCAATGGCTACTGGTCTCAAACCAAAAAAATTTCTTAGTATTTTAAATACATTCATGGCCTCTGTGAAAACGCATGAAAATTCTTCTTTCACCTCTTGTCTTTCTACCTCAGAGTGTAACTTGCTTGCACAAGCCTGTCAGTACTCATCTCTATAGTCGATCACAACTCATTCATCTATAGTAAGTAAGATGGAGACCCATGAGAGCAGTAGAGTGCCAGAGTCTCTGACAGCACACTGGACAAGGCACACTACCTAATCTAATGCACCAGAGATCTCATTTGCTAGGATTCAATGAGTTCAAAGATACTTGAGCGGAGAGGTACAGTATGTTTTTATGTTTGCACATGGTAATGGATCTGACCTCAGCTATTATTATTTACATAATCCTTTGTTGCAGTGTACCAGTGATTAATTAGACTATCCACTCACCCAATCACTCATCCATACATCCTGTATTGTAAATGGTATCATGTTATTCTTATGCCTGGGCATTATGCGTGTTACTCCATATGCCTGTCTTTCTTCCCCTACTCTCTTCTAACCAAGTCCACAGGGACTTTCCTACTGTATATTCTCCTCGACGGTACATCTCTGCTACCCTGGGGATTCCAATGCTACGAGGAGCTCAGATTATTTCTGACTCTTCGGCACTCACAAAAAGCCCTCCCCCTTTCTGACCCATTATGTCCATATCACCTGTCCCACTATGTGCTGATCTCTAAATTCCTTCATCTTTCTGATCTTGTACTTACTGTCCTCCCACAAGAAGGGGATGCTGCTGGAAGGTTTAACAAGGAGGATGAGGCCAGCAAAGGTGCCATGGTGCCCTGCCAGGGGTGCAGTCTAACCTTCACACTCCTATACTGACAAGATGCAGCTACAGCAAGCAGAGGGAGGATGATCTGAGGTCTGGGCAGAACTCAAAGCTATGTAAACAACTAGGGAAGGGAAAGGGCTGGGCACAGATTAAAACCTCATCTGATGTAGTATAAAAACGAAACACGACAGGCTAAATGATCTGACAATGGTATATGAAAACCCCTATCAGAGAGGTGCAGAATTAAACTGTTTAATGAACAAAAAAGAACAAAATTCCTGAAACGTGACTCATTTTCATTATTCTGAACTTTGATGTCTGGAAAATATTTAAATAATATTGGCTTTGTAGACCATCAGTGTTATACACATGTAAACTGGAATGATGTTAGTGTATGCTCAATTCAGTCTAAAAGTGTATGGGAGAATGAAAGGGTTAATGGTAGAAGTAGAAGATTATAAGGAAATTTATTGTTTATAAGGATAATAATCACAAATAAATTCACCCTACATTCCAGTTATGCCATACCACCACCATTTCTCCAACAAATAAGAAACAGGAAGTCCAGCAA
The DNA here is from genome assembly GCA_022985145.1 of Pangasius djambal. Lineage (NCBI taxonomy): Eukaryota > Metazoa > Chordata > Actinopteri > Siluriformes > Pangasiidae > Pangasius > Pangasius djambal. Next base: position 6,107,587 of record CM040998.1, read on the forward strand.
AAGCAGAAGGTCATCACAACCTTGAAACACTATTGACTTCTGAGGCCAGAGAGGGAGAGAGATATCCAAACTTAAACGTGAAAGAAAAAGAAATAATACCCTGAGATACAGAAAAATGATAAAAGAAGAAGACGGACAGGCACGTCTTTGCTTATCTTGAAGGAAATTGTTGAAGGCAAAGAATATACTGTAATAAAACACTTTCACATTTTGATGACATGTATTTTGCATACCCCAGGTGGTACCGGCTATGTGTATGTTATGGATGGCTACAAGTAACCAAGTACTTAGAAGTGACAGCAATGATTAATCATGATAACATAATAAATGTGTGTTTAATAAATGCCTCAATTAATGTTAATGTTAATTAATTGTCCAACAAGACACACATTTTTCCAGAAATTAAGCCATATTCTTCATTTAAAAATTTGGTGATTGGTTAAGTGGCATTGTATATGGGAACTGCAGGTCAGTTGGTCGGAATGACATTGTGGGCAGGGTCTATGCTGACTGCACAGACGGCAGATGCTCAGTTTCAGAGCATGAGATTGGACCGGTGGAGTTCTCTCATTGCACGCCACAGTGGTATGAACTACCTAACTACGGATTTAAAAACAACGTATTTAAATGCTGAGTGAAAACTAAGACAGTGCCTACTTGAACTTCAATAAAATCTTTCACCAGCGTTAGTTGTATGTGTGATGCTAGTAGAGTAGAGAGCCAATCAAAGCTAATATCCAAAATGTCAGTCAAAGTTTAGTTGCCATTAGGTTTTGTCAAGTGCACAAACACAACAGCTGAACCTCCTCTAGTACGCACTAATATTCTCTGTTAATGTATGTGTGCGTGCTTGCCATTGTTGTCCTTGTCTTGCTTGTACATCTGCACACAGGATCTGCCTACTTCAATGTAGTGAAATGTGTGCATCCTGAAGGTTCCCAGGTGTTGCCTCTGGACTTTGGAATCAGCTTTGAAAGGGCAACAACTGAATAAAGCTACTGCTTTAATGGAGAGCCTTCTAGCCTTTGGCTTTGATTTCTCAGTGACATCTGACCAAACAGGCAAATATGAGTGTGGCGTAAAAAAACAAACTATTGGCTTCTTGTGACTGTTCCAGAAGAGCCTCTGCCTGCTGAATGAAATGCCACACTGCTCAAGTTGATGTATGCAGTCAATACGAGTGAAGGTGATTGTTTATTGTGAAGTTTATAGTGAAATGTTATATAGCCACTAAGGATGGGGAATTTTGATAGAAATTGAGGGAATAGAGAGAGAGTTATACCTCTTTCAGCCACTCTCTGATGGATCTGCTGGCTTCTTGGTGCCACAGGTTGTGAACTGAGTCAGTCATGGCCACTGCACGCACACGTGACATCACATCATCTTCTCTTTGGATCATCTGAGAGTGGGAGAAATAGAAATATAAGAGGTTATGCAAGAATGTTTAAAAAAACAAAACAAACAAAAAAAGAAAGTATAGTTTCTACATAACAGATGGACTTGTCAGTGGCACCATCAACAGCACGCTTTGTATGTATATGCTAACCGCTAAGCGTAAGATAAAGGAGCCAGGGAAGGAGACAGCTCTGACAACAATAGGTTAACAATCACTTCACTTGATCCATTTTATAGGGACTAGAGCTAGGCTGGGTGCTACATCAAAGTGTCCATGGTCATTTGAATACAGTGCCTTCCCCAAGCACAGTTAAATTAAAGGGGGTGTATAGAGATAAATGGAATCTATTAAGGCACTAAGAACTAATATATCACACTGCTGATAAGCTACTCTCGGGAGCATCCTGTTAAAGAAAAGGCTAGGAAGCAGGTAACACTTGCATGCATAAATACACACACTCTTATGCATGCCTGGCTCAAATTCCTCCCTAGGTCTCAACAGTGCCCAAGGGAATGACAAATTCAAGGCTTTAAAACTCTTCAAAGTGTCAGTGAAACAGGGATATAATGCTGCTTAAAAGTAACCGAGCCCTAAGATCGTCTAGACGCCAAAGTTGTAGACAGTCTCGCCAAAAACTATAAAATAACCAGACCAGCGCAGAAAACATGCACGTCCTTGGCAATGTGACAGGAGCCTTTAGAGGATTTTATAGGAATAGTGTAACACAAATGGCATTTAATATCATAAATATCTGCATGTCATGACAAACAGCGTGGAGTCATGTAAACAAAACCTCAGTGTAAACACGGCAGTTGGATAACAGGAGAAACCGCAGAAGAAATCTGTTTTCCATTGGGAACATAGCCACATGTGCATCAGACATACAGCATCGCGTGCTTTTGATTGATATCCTTCAGCGACATGTTTGATGCACCCATACACACTTAGAGACTTCCACACATACATGTGAGACATATAATCATCGACGTCCAAGTGTGCTCTTTTGTGCATTCGAATGAAAAAAAAAACAAGGTGAATGCATGTAGGGTTGGAGAATGACCATGTGAATGGATAAACTGGAATGAATTAACAAGGATGGGATGGATAGATGAATGCATGCTATGATTCCCATTCCCACATGCCTGTCTCTCTCAGCCTGTCAGCATTAGTGGTTAGCGGCGAGAAGACGGACCGGGCAGCTGCTGCTCATCCGTCTTCAGCTTCGAAAAGCAAGCACGGAAATGCTAATGTGCTTGGACTTGTTGCACAAAAAAACCAATAAAGACAGATGTTAAAACATTTGCTTGCTCCTGCCCCTTCTACTTGTGCACTTGAACATCTGGCCTGAAGACAAGACAGAAGAGGAAAAACTGGTGGAAAGATGGACATTATTGGAAATGGACTAATTATGGCTAAGTGGGTGAAAATCCTAATTGGACTTCTCAGCCTCCCAAATTACAGTATGTTATTTCTAATGCTGTAAAGAAATTTATTTAGTACTGCCTGTATGGGACCTCTGTAAGGCATACACCTTACAGTACCGAAAACTCATTTTCAGTCTCGGGATGTGTCAAAAGCTTTTCTGATATGAGCTAAATCCTTAAGCTGAAAAGGTGATGCATGCCTCAACAACCATCCTACCACCACATCCCTTCTCGTTCTCTGCTTGACCTCCTTCATAACCTTTAGCGTAAAATACAGCATTTAGCACTTTGAGCTGTCTCACATTATGAAAGAAGCTAATTGCTTGACTTTTGGAATTTGAAATCACACTTTCTTTTACAAACAATTCTTTCGTTTCAGCTATTTTACCTTTAACATAGCTAACAGCAGTGTGATGCACGCATGTGGATACAGCCCTATATACACACAAACACACGCACATGCACACACACAACCGGGAATTCACCAATAAAACGAAAGAAGTGATAAGACATCCCTCTTGTGTGGAGATAAATACTCTTCCATTTCAGCAATGGCCAGAACAAAGGCAGAGGCTCTCCCCAAGACTTACATCTAAACACACAGGCAATAAGACAATTATTTAGAGCTTTGATAATTATGTGTCAAAGGCAGCGCAAGTCACCAGATAATTAGGTGAGAACCAACTGGTAATCCACAATAGTGTCCCTGGGGGGTAGGAGGGGGCTTTAAAAAAAAAAAAAAAAAAAAAAAAAAAATATTTCAACACATCTCTGGATGAATGCAGGCAGACTAAAGTAGCAAATAAATAAATAAATAAATAAATAAATATATAAATAAAGCAAGCTTTTAAAGGGAGCTCGCTAACCAGCGAAAAGTACCAAGTTGTGAAGATGCAGGATGCGCACACAAACACACACACACATACACATACAAACACACACACACACAGACGTGAATCCAGATGCTGGCTGATTCAGGAAGCCATGCTGTTCGTATCGTTGTTGAGCTCAGCCTAATGCACCCAAACTGCTGCTATAATCCGTGCACCCTGCCGCGTGGTAAAATGAAGCTTAAATATTTGATTGATTAACTGTCCAATTACGGCCAGCGAGAGCAGCAAACGCCACATATGCTCCTACAATCGCTCGCTAGAGTTGTGTGGTTCCATTTAAAGCTTGTGGCGCTATTCTGCGAGGAATTTCTAGGGCAAAATCACTCTCCACTTCAAGCTATTACTGAGGAAAACAAGATAATGGATGATGTGATGAGAAAGGCCGCCCGCATGTAGCTACAATGTTAAAGGAACACTCCAGCCAACAAATAAAAATGCAACCATTGATAAATCTATTGTAAACATGCCTTCTCGCCTCTAACAGCTGGGACACAGGCCTACGAGAGAGATTTCTTGATTTCGGAACTACAAACTACTCTTTCAGGTGGACCTGTTGACTGGGTTTTTAACATTTTTTCACCTCTGTCATTATTAACTAATAAAGGAAGCTACAGATTAATGGCAGAAATGTAGGTGTATTTGTGTTATGCATGCTGAGTACTCTAGTAACCAAAGCCTGATGGATGTAAATGCGACAATGATAAAAATGTAACAAGAGAAGTAACACACGAAACACTAGTTTCATCCCAGGATTCAGCTTGATATCACGCCTTTAGTTACGCCACACTTTGCTGCAACCCCTCTAGTCTATCTGACCTCTGGACCCAACTGGGGTTCCCTGGTGAAAAAGCGGAGTGCCACAGCTCTTCTCTAGCTCCAGAGGGCACAGGGCAGCCCTCAGATTTGCCCTTTGGCCTTTAGCTTAGGCTGGAAAAACAGCAGCAGCTGCCCTAAGGGCTGCAACACCCTCCACAGGAAGAGACAACACTCGCACTTTCCCCTGCTTTGAAGCGGAGGATTCGAGGTCCGGCCATTCTTTGTCTTTAGAACAGGAAGGAAGGCTTAAGCACCAGGATGCTATGAGGCCCCGGGGAGCTGGAGTGTGTGTGTGAGTGGGGAGATCTGTCTAACCTGCGTGTGTCCGCATGCGAGTTTATATAATGTAATTGTGTAGCTAAGGTCACATGCATTTGGACGCACTGTGGTGGTGCTTAATAGGGAGCGGCAGCCAGGTTTTGATTAATGAACGTCAGGGAGTGGAGGCGATAACTTCCTCCTCCATTTCCTGTCTCTCAGCAGGCTGCCACGTGCATGCGGGGTGCTGTCGTCCACTGTGTATGTGATGGGTGCGTGTGGGTGGACGGACATAAAAAGGATATTGGTGAACTGCTGAGTGGCAGGACTGGGGACGGGGCATGAGGATGACACCCCCCCCTCACAACACACACACACAAACACAAGCACGTACCAGTGCAGACACGTCAGAAAAAGTGGCTGAGGAAAGGGAAGCTGGGTAAATATTTACTGACACAGCACAAGCGGCGAGCGCTCGACACCTACTGGAAACAAAAGCAGGAGGAGAAGGAGCCGTGTGCCAGGAAAGAGCCACTGCTGCTCCACTCCACCTCCCAACAAAACAGGAGGAAATAGGGAAGCACGCGGTGGATGAGTGAAAGAGGGGGAAGGGAGCGACAATCACAAGCCACAGAGACTACACACATGCACGCACGCACACACACACACAAATACAGACACACACAAACATATTATCCATTTTATTTTGAGAGCATTATTATAAACAGGGATAGGCAATATGACAAAAATATACCATATCATATGATACTCTGAGGCATTTCTATGATAATAGATATGGATAACAATATATAGGTTCACTAACAAACGTCCAGCAAAACAGATTGTACAAAAGTGGAAATGCTGAGTTCAATTACACTTTTACTTAATGTCTATAAAAAATAATTTAATACTGAAAATTCTTAGAATTTGAAAGCACAAAATTAGCTGCTTCCAATCAGTTATTGTAATGGCACCACCTGCATTTTTATTGAAATTTTTATAAAAAATACAGATGGTACTAGTGATATCTCAAAAGAGTATTATGACAATATTTACCATAATATCACTATTATTAATATTATATAATGTTGCCAAGTCCTAAATCTCAGAACTGCCATTACTGTTTCTCATGCAAGTGCGCTTTGTGAAATGTTCATTAAAGTGTTATAAATGCATTAAACACCTATCACTTTACTACAGAGGTGTCAAACGCATTTCAAATGACACCATATTAAAATAAAATTGCAAAGTTAGCTGCTCATATACTATACTCAGCTACATAACTGTTATAAATGGATTATCACCTTATTATAAGAGAGATCAAATTCCTTTATGAAGCAGATGAACATCGTAGCAGGTAAACATATGATCTTAGAGTACGGATATAAGCTGCTCATAAATGCTTTGTGCTTACTTTTATATCAATATATACCTAAGTGATAACACTTATTTGAAGGCTGTTTTTATGAGGTTTTTGTAAATGTATAATTTAAAACCTGTACATGCAATATATAACACACACACACACATATATATATACATATATTATATGAACACCTTATGCGAATGATGTTTTAGAAAATAATTATCCTTGTGTTGATTTAAGAGGAAATACGGTCCTCAAAACACTGACACACACTGAATAATGTATTTAAAAGCGGCGTTTGAGCATTTATGGCTGCTGTTTAATTATGGTGCTATGAATAAAAACATGCATCTCTGCTATAGGTTGAGAAATGGCGTATGTGGTTTTCAAATACAGGCCTATCGTACAAGCTCAGAGATGTTTTCGTAAATGTGAAGAAATTGAACGATTAATCATTTATGAGTACAGAGATATAAGATTCTTTCCCGAAACAGGTAAACACTCGACTGAGCTTATTTACTTTAAAAAATCTTGAAAGTACTGATATATGCTCATTTCATACACTCATGTGTTATCCTATAAATTTTATTCACGTGTTAGGAAGTCCTCATAGACACAAGATAGCCTTTAGTTAAAGCATTATATACACTATACACCAATGTAGACATAAAGACTATATGTATGCTGAATGGACTTGTGGAAGGCACAAGGATGCACAGCTGATTTAGACACACCGTCCTTTTACGAGCTAACTGACAAGCAAAAATGCAGCGTAAAAGTCGTGACTCGGTGAAAAGTAAATGGTGTTTGGCTTGAATGCTGGAGAGAGCAGCTCGCCAGTTTAGGTGGCATCAAATGCACATGAACTAAAAATCTTATATAAACTTATGCATACAGGACACAACAACTGCTTTGTAGTGAGGAAGGAACTGTAAGTACAAGTACGATCACTGTAGGGGTGTGTGTGTGTGTGTGTGTGTGTGTGTGTGTGTGTGTGTGTGTGTGTGTGTGTGTGTCTCAGAGAGACAGCTGGACCTGGCACATGGCTGTAGAAGTCCTGGTTTAAATCCCTGGCCCTGGTTTGCAACGTCTCCACCACAGTAAGAGGAACAGTGCATACGGTGTGTGTGTGTGTGTGTGTGTGCGTGTGTGTGTGTGGTCTGTCAGTGGGAATTCAATCATTTTCTGTTCCACTTAGCAATGCTAAATTCTAAAATACACAAACAGCAACTGAAACAATGATGCTTTCTGCATTCTTATTTCTTTTGCTACGGATACAATAATGAAGACATTTTTTTTCCACAGGATTTTATTTTATTTTTTTTTTTTTTAACACAAGCACTGCTTTTTTTCCCCCTGTCACTCCGCAAGTAGAACCACGTCAGTGCATTCAAGTATCACAATATGGTTTTGTTCCACCACTATCGTACATTTCAAGAATAGAAGCACCAAAATACAATAAATAAGCCAGAGAAAAAAATATTTCAAAAAATATAAAGCTATCTGAAAGCAGCAACAAATTAAGAAAAATAAAACTTTAATTAGATCTTTAACTGACAACATAATGCTTATGCAATCGCAAAGTGCATAACAAAACACAAACATGCATACGGAAATGGAAGTTAATTGGCAATAAGCAGGTTAATGGACGTTTACATTCCTTATTCTAAAGCAATAGACTGATTAATCCGAGCCGTGTAAGAAAAACGACATGAAATCTGAACATGAAAACAAACTGCCTTTTTTCCTTGCTCAAACGCAGTGTGAAAAAATATGTCCAGACTAAAATGTAATTTCTCAACACACCTTCGTGTTTATGCAAAGTCCACAGCAATTAAAGGATGGCACCTAACTCTAATTTGCAATTAGAATTGCATTCCTCTCATGGAGTGAAATTTCAGACCGGCTGCTAATTAAAGTCCTGCATTAATTAGGGGAGATTTTTTAAAGAAACATGTTAAGAGAGACGACAATAAAGCCTTTATCAACTACCAGTATTGATGGGCGGACTCTGTTGGTTCACTACTTAAGGCTGCTTGTCCATACAGGAAAGGCCGCCTTCGTCCTGTCTCTTTGGGCCAAGCCATAAAATAGAAAGCTAACCTCAATATTTTCCCCTCTCCGCTCGGGGACTTGCTGGCCCATTAAACTTCCCTTCCCAGGTGTCATCCTGCACATTTCCTCCATGAAACTCTCGTATAATTAAACTTTCCTAATGATTTATAAGCTATAATAATAGCCATGAGTATTTCAGAGCAGGTTAAACTGACACCCTTTAAGTGCACGCGTGGGGCTGACCCTGTTTTAACAGAGTTTTGGATCATTGACTCGTACGGCTGAGAGAGAGAGATGGGCGAGAGAGAAAGACAGAGAGATAGAAAAAGACGCAAGGCTGTTGTAACTCACACACCGGCTGACACACAAACACACACACTCAGGTTGGGGTCAGGCCGCCTGAGGTGTTTACAGCAAGACCCCTCTCGCAGTCTCAGCACTGAGACAAAGTAGCCGTCTGACAGAAATATCACCTCACTGAGTACACAGCAGCATTAAAGCTGGCTATTCAGGATGAGCACAGAGTACACACTGCTTCTACACCAATGCCACTGCCTTTTTACAACACGACAGGAGTAAATATCATCAATAAAGTCTGCTTAGATTGCTTTTTCCAAGTCAAACTGAGATATTAATCCACACACACACACACACACACACACACACAGCCTAACAAAGTCAACCGATTTAAACAGAAAGCAGATAGAGGAACTAGCATGAAAAATTAAGCAAACAAAAAATTCTTAATTCACTGTGAAAAACTGATCCTTCTCAGGAACAAAATGCAAAAGAAAAAAAAACTAACTTAAAAGAATAAAACAGGAAAAGAAAAAAAAAGAAAAGAAAATAAGACAAGAAAGAAGAGAAAAGGAAAGAAAGGAAAAGAGTCAAAGGGGAAAAAAAGAAAATTTAAAACAAGAAAATGAAACAAACAACTAAAGAAATTAAAGAAAGGAAAAAAATGAAAGGAGGAGAAAAGAAAAAGAAAAACAACCAAAGAAATGAAAACTAGATAGAAAAAGAAAAAGAAACAAACAAAAAAAAAAAACTAAAGAAAAGAAAAGAAAAGAAGAAAAATCTCCCCTAAACTATTGCAGGAGTTCGCTCCCTTTGCTTGCCCCGGAGTGCATGGACAGGTCAGGTGTGTGAGTTTGTGTGCATGTGTGTGTGTGTGCGTGCGCGTGTGTGTGAGAGAGAGAGAGAGTTTGAGAGTGTGGGAGCAGTCGTGTGTGTGACAGTTTATTATCTGTGTGTGATCATGAATGCGTAGGTTTATGTAAGAGGTGGTTTTGATAGAGTGTGTGTGTGTGTGTGTGTGTGTGTGTGTGTGTGTGTGTGTGTGTGTGTGTGTGTGTGTGTGTGTTGTCCTATGGATGTCAGCACCAGGTCAGTCCTCCTCCTTCTTGCCCAGACTAGCTGCAGACGTTTTGTCTAAACTTCGTGAGACACTCTGCCCATCTTTGGAATCAAATTTAATAATAAAAAAAAGGAAGAAAAAAAAGCTTCAAGTTAAAAAAAAAAAAGAAAGAAAGAAAGAAAGAAAGAAAGGGGAAAAAAAGGGGAAGCAATAGCTAATGAACGTGACCAATCCCCTCTCGCCTATCAGCTATCTGTCTCTAATGCTCCGTCTCTGCAGCCGAGGGGGAAAGAACTCCTGAGCCCTCCAAAAATGAGCCTCTGATAGCCGTGTTCTCAACGGCAGCCGGGCAGCAGGCCGCCAAAATTAATGGAAATATATAACAATCTGAAATTAACTTCCCATAGCCACCAGCAACGTTTTAACCAGGAGTCGCCAAGGAGAGGGGGGGAGCGTGAGAGACGGCGAGGAAAAGAGAGAAAAACCCATTATGACTGCACACCCGATCTGCTCACACACACACACACACACACACACACACACACACACACACGAAAAAGAGTGGCAGAACGCCTTGCTAAGAAAATCAAACTTTTCAAAAGTCACACACTTACATTACACATGTTTCAGTCATGAAGGTTTTGCCGAGATTAATTACAATAATAAAAATACAACACTTTCGATATACATATGGACCTCTGCTGCCGTTTAGAGCCTCAAACATTTTTTTTTTTTTTTTAAAGTTCATACTTTACAAATGCAGCACAAAAACAAGACTACACATATTCAGGGACAAAATTATATATTTAATTGTACCGTATTAAATAATAATCAAAGGACACCAAACTTTATTAGACTATTATAACACTTCTACAGGTACTACACTATCACTAGTAATAGTTATATAAAACCAGTTATAAGTAAGTTGTGAATATGTCCATGTGAACAAAGCAAAACCCAACATAAGTTCAACAGATGTTACCTTGCAATCTAAATTATGGAGTGAGAAAAAAAAAACAAAAAGAAAAAACTAAAAACCCTACTTCACAGATACACTAATTGATGTTATTCACAAACACATATAGGCAGCTGAACACAAAGGAAGTGTAATAATTAGCATCTGAGGAATAAAAAAATAATGTTGTCGTGCAATCCGTTTATTGATGGTTGTCACGCTGATGTGTATTAGTATCTTTTACTTTCTGATTAGCACAATGTCCATTATTATCCTTCATTACTGAGGATATTATTACAGAGAAAGCCCATGTCACTCAAACACAAAGAGACAAAGTGTGGAATTTTCGAGAAAAAGGAGGCAGCCTGCTAAATACAGCCACGGTGACCTTTCCTCCTGAAAAAAACCCTTAAAGCAGAATTATCTTTTTAACTATTAAATTGCTGTCAACGATTTGTCAGAATGTAGTCATTACGAGCCTCGGCTGAAAGGAAAACATTTTATTTAGTTAGTTTGGAACGGCGAAAGACACAATTTTTTTGCCGTGATGAAGGTAAGTTTGAATGCGGTGATTATCTTGTCATTTGGGGGGTTCTTATTTTATTTTTTTTTCTCTCCAACTCTTCTTTCATTTTTCTCTTTATGATAATCGTGAGTGGGGGAACCGGTGTCAATTTTTGCCATCTCCTTTGTTCCGCGGCATGTTTGACACCTTCAGACAATGCGCTGGATGACGCTCGTGTTCGGGACACAGAAATCATAAAGTACTCTTTCTTTCGATGGAAACAATAGTTCTGATCTGTCATGTCCAAAAAAATGGGACGTGCTCTCTCTCTCTCTCTCTCTCTCTCACTGTTTTTTTTTTTTTTTTGGAAAGAAAAAAAGGACAAAAATGGGATGAATATGTGTCATCTATCAGCGACAGCTTGGTTTCTTCTGATGAAACTTTGAAAGTTTTAAATACTCATATGCAGTAAACTTTTCCAATAAAGCTCTGTGTGTGTGTGTGTGTGAGAGAGAGAGAGAGGGTGTGTTTGGAGTCACTGAATGTGTGTAGAGGTTGAGTTTTTCTGAGATCGAGCATACAGCAGGAACAATAAGGGCACAGTAAGGAATGATTTTCAGGAAGAATTAAAAAAAAAATATATATATATATATATATATATATATATATATATATATATATATGTATATATATGAATGAGACACAGAGAAAGAGAGATGAACTCTCAAGCACTATCATGAACATGAATTAGACAAATAAGTAAAATAAGTGAAGAAATCCCGCTCTGTTCACACATCTACGGTCTTTCTATGCAAACGCTGGAACAAAGGACAGGCAGTGCCCCCTAGTGTTTTCATCAATGAGAAAAGACCAAATCAAGAAGCCATCTCCCACAACATGCAGAGAAAGAAAGAGAAAGAAAGAGAGGAAAAAAAAAAGGGAAAGAGAGAGTTGAGTCACTGGGGAGGTGGCATCACATATGAACAGCCTGAAGAGGCAGAACTGGTGAGAGAGAGAGAGAGGGAGAGGGAGAGGGAGGAGGGTAAGAGGTTGTGAGGAGGGGGATGGGTGTCTATGTGGTGCAGGGGGGGTATTAGAAGAATTCTGACATCACCAAGATGTTTTTAATGTTCCATGGAGAGCACACAGAGAGAGAGAGAGAGAGAGAGAGAGAGAGAGAGAGAGAGAGAGAGAGCGGGCGGTAGGCCATGCATGAAAGTGGATGTCAGGCAGTCCGGAGGAATTGTGCACTATTACAACCAGTATCAGGAACACAGACAGGAAGTGGCTCTGAAGGACATGCATGGATGCTCAATCATTAACCATCTCAATGTAACGTGTAAAGTCTCACTCGCAATGTAACCACCCAAAAAAAAAAAACAAAAAAAAAAAAGATATATATATGTGTGTGTGTGTTTGTGTGTGTGTGTGTGTGTGTGTATACACATAACAGCAAAACCATGAGTTCAATGACACTTTTTTATTTTAAAGGAAAACTCCAGCATTGTTAAACCTAATATCTAGCCACCACATCTGTAGTGCATTCACGATTACCACCACTGAGAAAAGTATAGACAGCTTGTTGACATTCCCAATAAAGTGCCCTTATTTTTCCATTAGAAACGCATTTTGAGTAAACCAGTTTGCTGTTCTTTTCTCAGTACAAGAAAGCATGTCAAAATGTTTGTTACTGATAATCACACACACACTACAGATGCAGTGGAGAGAGCTTAGGTTAGGTAGAGAAGAAGGGGAAGAGAGAGAGAGAAAAAAAAAAAAGCTAGATCATTCCCCTGACATTGACAAAAAGAAATTATTTAGCACTAGCGGTGTAACAATTCATTAGTTTTCCTGAAGACACAATTACTGTACATTCCAAAGAATATTACTGAATCAGACACTTCTGATCAGGGAAAGAAAAAAAAAAAATCAAATTCTAAAAATGGAATTGCTGTTTATTAAGGGAAAAAAGGTTTAAAAACAAACACTTTTGCACACTTTAGTTACTATAAAGAACATGAGTGGTTCACACAACAACACTCGCAAGCTAACCGTAAATGCCAAGACTTTCAGAAATGCAGTAATATACCTGAAAAATGAAATAGTCTTTTTGAAATAAATGAAAGCATTATAACAACTCGTAAAGAAGCTTGTATCTCTGAATGGAACTGTTGTCTAATGTGTTGAATTGTTTAGTGCATCTAATTGCTTTTCGTTTCGAAAAATCACTTCTGAATTAAAACGAAAAGCAGCGAACCTTTAATTGAACGACCAGTCAGCCCAAAGATTCATATTCCCTATTTAAGAAGAAAAATAAAACATGTAATTGTAGCTCACATGAAGAAACTTAGGCAAAACATGACAAGATTGATATCATCACATCAGCCAGTTTTAATATATGCTTAAATACGCCTGCAAATATCTAGCTATACACACACCTGCTCCCCTAAATACAGCTGTTCTGAACTGCATCCACCATATCAGAGTCTCACACACCCTTGCATTTGATTGCAGGTGTGTATATGTGTGTGTTTTCCCCTAGTCAGCATTTCCCCTGACTCAGAGAGCAGCAGTGGGGCGTGACCCCACACCTCGCAGAACTCATATCCCTTTCCACTGTGACATCAAAGCCACTCAACGCTACGAGTCACAGACACCCAGTCCTTCTTCCCCCCTTTACCCCACCATCCCTCTCTCCTCTCTGACCAATATTTCACTGGGCGTGCCATAATTCACAGCACATAAAACCTTAAAATGGCACATAAAACAGTTCATCTCTTTTCAGTGTCGGTTTCCTAGGCTTAAAAATTAAATATGTTTTACCGCAGGTACATAACTAAAGCACAGAGTTTTAAAAAATGGCCTCGTAAAAGGCCCGGGGCAGGGAAATTGGCCAGTGTGATACGATGATGGGGAAGCTTGCTGACTCACCGAGAGAAAGGTAGTGATAAAATAATGGCCAGGAAGGACTTAGGTAGCCTCTTGTGCCTGCAATTACAGACACACACATACGTCCGTCTTCAACATGTGCGTTTACAGATTATAAGTTATCAGTGAGAGACCATAGAGGAAGCAAGCATTCCAGAAAGCAAGAGAAGAAAACCTCGACCCTCGTTTCTCAAATGCTTGAACACATTTTGGAAAAGGAGCCATAAAACACTCCAACACGCAATCAAGTTTGGCGGAAAAAAGGAAGGATGGCAAACGGAGCCGAAGGAACAAAAAGAAGGAGGAAAGAGCCGGAGCCAAGGAGAGGAAGGAAAAACATCTGAACCGTATTGACAGCAAACAAGAGAGCCAATATCTGATGTTCAAAAAGTTGTAGAGTTCAGTGACATTTGAAATATATGAGGGCGAACCTTCTCTCTTTCATCAAAAGACCCTTCCAGATGCTTCTCTCTTCTCTGGAGCTTCATGGGCCTCTTCTTCCTGGAATACGCCTTTTTCAGAAAGATCCGCTCCAAGTTATGTTTGATTATTAAAGCTGGGTCCAAAACGGTGCTCGCTTTTCCATACAAACTGGAGATTGCATCTGAGGCATACTTTACGTGCTAGACTTTATTGTTCGAACACTAACCCAATGCTATACATGCTGGGATATCATAAACGCACAAAATATTCTCCACTATTCTTTTACATGACTACAAAAAGACAAAACTCCCAATGTAGTAGATAAGGTGTGGTTTTGGATATACCAGGGGTGGACAAATCAGTGTCTCGGGTACCGGAGACAAGCAGATTTTGTTTAAGGAATTTATTCTTAGAACAAGTAGGTTTTACAACCAGAAAAAATGTGTCTTATTGACCTTCATGAAACAAAACTTTTAATTCGGTGTGTGTATGTATACATAATGCACTGTGTGATGCTGTGTAATAATCAGCAAGCGCAGACTTCAGAAGCGGGAACATGTAAGTACGTGGAAACATTGAAGTAAGTGAACAAAATAAAGTCAAAATAAAGTAAATAAAGACAAAGATGATAGCCAGGCTTTTCATAATTGCTTTTATGTGCAAGAACAGAACAGTGAAACACAGGCCAAAGACTTTGGCGCAAACACAATGTGCTACATAAGAAGAAGAAGATGATCATAAACTGTTTTCTTTCTCTTAGTCTGTATTAGTGCATTATTATATTATGTTAGCTACCATTTTGTAGCCATGAGAATTATGTTTCCATGGGACTGGGCAGTACACTGGAGCTTTTACCTAAGCAGTGGGCTAGCTAATGAATTAATCATTTGTCTTACCCAGTAGCATCCGTCACACTTTCTGCAGGATGTTTTACTGTCACACTGAAAAAGTGAAACATCACTTTTAAAATCAAAATTATTAGGCTGGTTTATTTATCGTTGGAACGCTGAACATTTAGCCTTTTAAGAATAATAGCATTTTAAGAAAATCTAATAATATAGCAAAACAAATATGATCCTCTAATCAGATTCATATTTGGCCAGCTTAATTAGAAAGGATAAAATCAAACAGTCAACGAAAGGCAAGTGAACAGATAGACGGCTGGATGCATGGGTGAGTGAGCGAGTCTAGCTTTCAGGCCACAGAATGTGGAGACAAGACAAAAAGCAGACTAAGCGAAGCAAACAAAGGCGAGAGAGCGAGAAAAAGAGATGGAGGCGCTCGTTCCAGAGCAGACTGAAGCAGCAGACCTCATGCCCTAGACTCAGTGGGAGTGAGAGAGTTGAAGAAAGACAGAAAGGCCGTGCGAGAGAGCGCGAGAGAAGACTCAGGGGTTCAGGGTTCTTTTGTGCTGGAGGGCAGAGGCGGCTCTCGATTCCTTCACATCCTCCAAATTTAGCCGAATGAAAGAACTACTAGATTAGCGCCCTCTGCTCTGTAAGCTCACAGAGCCTGTACAAAAACAAGGGATTTCTACTCAAGTTTAAGACATCTGCAGTCTGACAGTCCAGCCGGACCTGAAAATCGCTGCAAGAACATCGCTGACATCAGGAGAGGGATATAAGCGTATGTGTGTGTAAGACAGGGTGAGAAAGGAGATGTGACTACAATGGAGGATAAGACGAAGGAGGAGACTTCGGGATCGCCACACTGACAATACAGAGATAACTAGTAGAGCATAGATGTCTCATAAATGTGTGTGTAGGTGTGTGTGTGTTGGTGGGGTGTTTGTGGAAAGGGTGGGTACTAATGCTTCTAATCCTAAACCAGAACTATCTGTACCTAAGGAACTGTGTTAGCTTCCCAAAACATAACTGTACCCATGAAAAGGAGTTCTCTTAAGCTTGTAGGGTAGTTATTAGTGATCGGTATGAGTACTAAAACACCACTCAAAATTTGCAAATTGATTTGTTTTTTTGTCATGGAAAAAACAAACAAACAAACAAACAAAAAAACAGGGTTGTCATATCTTTTTCATTCAGATATGTGAATGTGTGTGCTGCTTGTCTACCTCATTAAGCTTCTATTGAACATGAGACAGAGTGAATGTGTCGGCTTTCAATATCGGAGGCAAGCGACCTAGACAAAGCAAAGGATGCCAATATTTTAATCTTCGTGACAAATAGAGAAAACAGCGCAATCCTTGTGAGGCATTAAAATACACCCAAAAACATTTTATGCATCTTTTCCCATGGCCGAATCCCAAGCTGTGCTCTAACAGCCATGTAAGGCATAGTATATGACGTTACACCCCGTGTAATGAGCAGATGCAGTAACGAGGAAGCCATTTTGGATTCAGCCTAACCTGAAGATGTGCGGATCACAAAGAAATGTGTGTTAGCATAATGTATTGCATAAATATATTAAATATTATCTAATGTTATTTAATATATCAGTTAGCTCATTAAAACATCTGACACGTTAACCTTTAATGATAAAACTGTGGTACTGCCTCTCAAAGCTGTCAGAAAAAGGAAAATTCCCGTGATGTAAACAGCTACATAATAGCATTATGGGTAAATTGTTTCCATACTGTACTACCTGGAAAAGCTCTATAGGTGTAGAATTTGTGAACATATCCAGGATACACACACACACACACACACACACGTGTTCAAATACTCAATGCACATACTGCTGCAGAGTCGACTACCCAACCTGCATGCACAACTAAGGACACACTCACTCGTTTTTACCTTCCTATTGCAGCAGCAAAGGAAACGCTATTAAGATATTGGCGCCAAAGTTTTCACTCTCAGCCTTCTCCTCGCTCCCAGAGCAGGTCGGGGCAGGGGGATGTGCACGGTGCTTGATATGAACTTGGCGTAACACTGTCTTGGGGAAAAACAAAGTGATCAATGAGGGTAGACGAGGCGAGGCTCCCTAGGACAGGGCCAATCAATGCTGGAGAGAAACCTTGCCAGGGGCCCTTATGGAAATGGGAGCGCGTCCGGTAACCTCGGGAGCAAACAGGCGCGCTAGATCAATGGCGCTCCGACAGAAAAAGCTCACAGCTATATCACATCGCAGCACAGTAAATATGCAATGATGAATCCCATAAGGCTCACGGTGAACTCCTAAACTGGTGAGAGAGAGAGAGAGAGAGAGAGAGAGAAAGAGAAAGAAGGAAAGAAGGAAAGGAGGCTGGATGTGTAGATTAGTAGAGACTGCTGATTTTGTGAAAGGAAAAAAGAAGAGAGAAGAGAAAGGCAAACCAGTGTAAAAAGAAGAAACAATAGTTGTTTGAGATGTAATGATTTTCAATTATGCTGTCATGGAAACACTCACGGGAGATGGAGAGGTCTGATGGAATGTGAAAAGATTTTGGCCTTCGTTATGTAATATTCAATTACTTAGTATTTGACCATGTGACCACAGACTGGATAGACTTCTGCAGTTACACAGGGGTGGAGAAAAATGATAAAACATGTACTGGGATATTTAGGTCTGCTAACCAAATCAGCAAAGCTACACTGAAAAGGATTTTAGAAAATGAACATTAACAAAACAGATTTTAATGTCCAATCAGATTCTCATTACAGCATGCAACATCGAGTAGTATGGCCCAGCTCATATGACTCATATCGCAGAATCATATGGCCCAGCGTGAAATTACACTTATACACTGCAGAACACACACAACCTTTACTATATGTACAGTGGGGTTCACAACTATCTACTGATTACTTAACCATGAATTAAGTAAGGAATAAAACACAACAGGACGTGCTGTTATTGCAAAATAATCAACGATGGCATAGTGTGATGTGGCCCGAGTGACGTTACTGTTACCGAGCCAAGCAACTGCCCTGTAAATATTTATTAAAGAACAGCACTTCATACATTTTATCTGTTTGCAGTTACATTTATTGCTGTGGAACGTCCACTAAACAATTTAGTTCCTGTTACTTTATATGCAGCTATAAACAGTCGCTCCCATACCAGCCTCTGTTTTTTCTCTCTCCATGTTAATAAGACAAAAAGATAATTTGTCAGGCTATTGAGAAACTGCAAAGCCCTTTGACACTGGAGACTCCTTCCAAAAATAAATAATCACCTCCTTACAGAAAGCTAGGGTTTTTTCTTCTTATTATTATTTTTAATCTGTTTATGTGGCATGTCCACCATATAAGTCCCTGTTTACGTGGTTACTACATGAATTCTAATGTATTAAATTATAATGCAAATATGTGCACTTTAATGTAAACCTTGCAGCCGAGACTACTGTCAAAGCTGCTGTTATAGAAGATTAATCATCAACATCCTCATCCTCCTCATCCTCCTCATCACTACTTTTGGTATTATTAGAAATTAAATTTTACTCAGCTCTTTATTATTCATTGATGCAAGTAATATTTAACAATTCACTAATTTTAAATAGTAATATATTCAAATCCTAAATTGTAATATCCAAATATCCTTGCCTATTATTTGCACATTTGTAAAATGTTTTTTTTATGCATACATTTCATTAAAATGGTAAAACACTCTCCATTAGCAGTGTTAGGTGTTATTTCACGTCATTAAAGAGACGTATTACTGAGACATACAGTCATTTGACAAAACTCTAACAGTTTATAAGCGAATGAAATAAAAACAGTTCTCGATATTGGACAATTTTCGACTTCAGCTGAATGTCTGAAGGACTAAAAATAAGAAAATGGATGCAGACCTATTAAAATGAGTTACAACAACACAAAATCATAACCTATCATAGTTATTCGTTGCGGCTATATAAAATCAGACCCATCAGATTCTAAAAGGTTGAAAAGCCTTGAGAAATGTTTCAGTTCTTATTTGACAAAAATGTCAGCATCCGTCAGCGTTCAATGGAGCCCTGATGCATATTCTATAAAGCAGATGTATAACTGATACACATTCACATGCAAATGACCTGCAGCCATATGAGCTGCATGGGACATGACAGACAATAAGCAAGTCTAACAAACTTGTCTGTGTCAGGGTGTGTGCACAAGCGCACACACACATGCCAAAGACACAAAAACACACCTCAGACACATGTCAAATCAAAATCTCCTCTCACTTTAATGTGTATTCTGAACACAGGCCCATACACACGCACACACATTCTTGAAACGAGCCTTATCACCCGTGAGAAGATAGGCCACTCCAAACTGGCGTTTACTGATAGTTTATTTATAGAGAGCAGCGGTGAGATTTCTCTTATCTGTACACTCGTCTGCGAGTGCATTCATCCTCTCAGCCCTGTTTATGCACTAAACTCTCTCTGCCTGTTAACAAGCAACAGCTAATTAAGCCTGAGACGGAGCAGGGAGAGAGAGAGAGAATCAGAGAGAGAATCAGAGCGCAAATCAGAGAGAAAGAAAGAGACAGAAAGACAAGAGAGAGAGAGAGAGAGAGAGAGAGGTAGAGAAATGTAAATGGGAGAGTGAGACAGAGTGAGAGAGACACTGTCTAGTCCTTTAAACCGTAACTCCAGTTATAAAATCTCCACAAGTTCACACCAATTAATTTACTTTCACTTACAAAAAACATCTAAATCCCCAGCAACACCACACAGCAACACAGCAACATTCAGCAACACAGCTCTTAAAGGAATACTCTAAGATTTTTTTTTAAATTAATCTCCATCCTCCAGCACGTATACGATAACCACAGACGAACATTTTGACACGTTTCCCTGCACTGAGAAATAAACATAGAACCTGTTTAATCAAAACTTATTTAGAAATGAAATTTAAGAGCAGATGTTGAACTTCGCCCTGTCGCCCCTGTCCTCTGGAGATCGCGTTTTCTAATCCTGACGATGCCACAGCCATCCATCAGTCAGCTCATGTATGCGGAAGAGGGCGGATAGTGCTTACTCCCGAGTGTGTTACACTGCCCTGTGATGCAGCATGAGCAGCAGTTCATAAAAAAAGGAAAAAGCATGTGTTAGGCTTCACACTCCACAGGTGGTAGTTATCCTATGCCAGGGGAGAACTTTCTCCCAAAACAGAGAGAAAATAGGGGAAAAATCCCAGGGAAAAAGGTTTAAGATAGAGGACCATCCTAGAGGTTCAGCTGCATGCTCTTTTTGTTGTGGTCGCAATATTTGAATTTCTGCACAACATTAACATGCCTAGAGGTTATGTTACTCACCTTACTTCAGAAGAGAATAAACAATACTTCAACAAAAGCCAATAAAATAGACTGTGAACCTTATTTACATTCTCCTGAACTAATTAAACTAGACCACATCGGGTTGCACTTCTATCAGACAAGAACAGGAATCTGAGGTTACAGCGGGCCCAGGCTCACCAAAACTGGAAAGAAAAATGGAAGGCAACGTTTATCATGCTGTGCACTCGGATATGCTTTTCTGCTCACCACAGTTGTAAAGAGTGATTATTTGAGTTTTATATATTTTTCTATTACTTCGTTAGATATTTTGGGTCCCTGGAGGACTAGTGGGGTCTAGTCTATCTATCCATCCATCCATGTATCACACAACCCCTCCCCCTATTCTGAAGAGTGCCTCTAAGCATTTAAGAGCACAAAAACTGTCTCTTCACATCCCTTTGGGTAAAGGACCCAAATGTGTTTCATCAGGACGAGGGAAGAAAGTCATTTTAGTGAGCATAAGTCAACATCAGTGACCTAACTAACTTTTGCTAATGTTAGCAATACTCAACAAATTAAAAAAACTAAACAAAATACAAAACAAAACACAAAACTGCTGCCAAAATATGCTTACCAGCTGTCCCATACAGTAATTAGCTACAAGGCATGACAGGGAGGATCCGCTGCACTGCTGCTTGCTGAAGATGTATGTAGTCAAGATTTAGAACAGTCGATTTTCAGTATAAATGAAAAATCTTCTTAATGAAGCATGGACACAATAACATTGAAGCAGTCAGACCTTAAAATGGCAGCAATTACACAATGTGACGTCACATGAAAAGAAAGGATATAACACAAAATACAAAACCATTACATTCTAACAAGAAAGGGATTCTCATGAGACAGACATGAGAGAAAGTTTTTCCAACACTGAAGGAATATTGTAGTAATCCTGGTTCCGTACACTTTCCCTAAGGTCTTGTGCTATTCCATGCGCATTCAGATCCACGAATCTACTTTGGTAATATAACCACACCTCCTTCCCTCTGAAACAAGTTTTTGACATTTAGAGCTTAATTGAAAAACATCTCTGAATAAAGAATTTCTTACAGTATTCCACAAAAATATGTTTTGCCTAAGCACTTGTTGACGGAATTAAACAACTGCCCTTTGACTTCCATTATAAGTGGGTTTTGAGTAAACAGGATTTTTTTTTTTTTTTTTTAAATGTGTCAAAATACCTGTGTATAGATTAAAAACCATATTCCTTTAACTTAATAAATCGATGTGTAATTGTAGCACACTGCCATAAAAATAACTACAGAGCGCCTGATGTGTGTTGACACAGAGAGACAGAAAGCTAATTACTCTATATGTTTCCCTCCTTTCTCTCGTTTGTATTGTTACGATTCGTCTAGACATTTCTGGCGTGATGCACCTAGACAGCAAACTGAAGTCAATTAAAAAGCTTGTGTGGACAGCCCTCCATTCTCCGAATACAAGCTGCCCATCATCTCTCACAAACAAACAAAAATTAGTGCCAAAACGAGGCCGGAAATACATAAATACCGCTGCCGCTGAGAAGCTCGCCGCTCTCTCTCTCGTGGAATAAAAGAAAGGAAACAATGCCTATGAAAGAATAAACAAACACAAACTACCAAGGGGGGGGCGGGGGTCTTTTACAATGGCCAATTGTCAGGATCCTTTTCATGCGACAAAAATGAGAAATTTCAGAGTTTATTATTCATCTCACACTCACAAAGGTGGAGGCCCTGAACTGGGGCTATAAAGCTCGTTCGTACATAATCAGGGGGGTAAAACAGAAGGAGGCAATCGCTCCACAACATGGAATTACAAAGAAAAGCCTCAGTGTGTTACTGTAGCGTAAATGCTGAAGAGATTTCCTCGAGTGGAGAAGCTGCGCTTAAGTCCACTGTATTGAAATGCATACATGGACACAGGAGTAAAAAAATAGGAGTTTTAAAAAGGGAAAGCAGATTCTCCTGTCCACACACACCGGACTGAAGGGACAGGAAGGAGTACACACGAATCGGCACAACTGTGTGACTCGCCTCAAACATCTTGCATGTGACGGAGATGGTTAAAACAGGAAAACTCCTTTGAGTACAAAAATACTCATCTAAAATATTTCATTTTATTTTTTACTTAAAATATGTAAGCAAAATGCAACAGGTAAAGCATTATGATATCAACTTTACGATATACGAGCTTGCTTGCTAATAGTTAGCTGTCACAATACAAAGTGGTTAGATAAACAGCAACAGTGGTTAGATTAGGCTGACTGTGACTGTTAATATATAAATATATGGAAAGCGAAAAAGGATAATGAAATAATATTACAAGCGATTTTTTTCTTCTTCTTGTGTTTTGGTTGAAATAAACCCATTAAGTGATGAGTAAATCACTTAACTATCTTTATATGCTCTACTTTATAGGCTCATCTGGCCAAAAAGTTAAAGAAACTCCTGTTTCAATTAGTCTTGCAAGCCAGACCTCTAGCTTTCTCTAGAGAATCTGGTACTTTTCAACACTAAACACATCCAAAAAAAAAAAAAAAAACAACAACTCTCTTATCAGGAAGAAGCTATTTGATTGACACTGCAACAGACCATCCACAGACATTTTCCATAGACAATCTCACGAGAGTAGAATGTTTGATCCTTTTTAACTGTTTCTAACAAGAGTGTGTACCTGTTTTCCAATCCGGTGACAATATCTTGCTCTCAGAAGCTCCTGATATTCAAAAGACTGCTTTCGCGTCAGAAGCGGATGTGTTTATATGTGCTTACATGAAAGTGCAGATAACCAACCTTAAAGAATCTGAAACAATTTTGTGGCCAGAAAAGTGTACAGTAGGTTCTCAATCAAATGCTCTGAGAACAATAGACCTAGCTGAGTAAAATCAGAACTTACAAATGTTGATTTTTTTTTCTTTTTCTTTTGAATGCACCAGTATTATGAAAATTCATCTGACAATGCCGACGTATACCATTAGAGTACAGCTTATTATATACACCTGCCTTGTTGCTACACTCAATGGACTTACCATATTGGTGCATGTTGCAGGTATACAATTGTGGGCTGTAGTTCAACTGTTCCTATGTACAGTTTATATCACCTCTCTTCAACTCCATTCATCAATACAAAGTAGGGATGGTTCAGTCCCATTTTTTACAAATTTCCAGAGCCGACATTTAAGCAGAACTTAAGACAAGTTGTATTTTACGCTCATGCGCAAGATTTATGTTGCGTCGGTTAATGTTACATGTGTTTGCAACAGAAAATGGATCAGATTGTATTTAATATCATTTAATATCAGTGTTCTGAACCTAGCAACCCTGCTGTGCATGATACACTCATAGCTAACACACACTAACAGCCCAACATAATGTCAGTGTCAAAACTGTGCTCAGAATAGTCCACCAATCAAATTATATCTGGTCAGTGGTGTTTGGTCAACGGGTGTAATGGTGTTGCCTGTCCAGTGACAGGGTAGAGATGAGCTAGGTTCAGTAAATGAATACTTTTTATATACTACTCCAAGTTTCCTACTTTGTAGCCCCGGAAATGATCAGACATTACAGTGCCTCAAGCTGTACAGGAGCATGATGTACTGCCAATATTCAGAATCCTGCACTGACAGGATTCAAATTCAGCAAGAAGCAGGATTTTATAAATTTTACATAGCAGCAGTAACATAATTAAATAATAACAATAATTACTATACGTTTCTGCTACAAACTAGGATTCATAATTCAGCCGGACGTCAGGCAGAACAGAAGGTTTTCTCTGCACTATAGAATATGCTCCACACATACACCGTATCTGCACAGCAATGCTTTGATCCCTGGACAATGGTACTGTGTTCTCAGGCAGGCTGTATGGCTACACGCAAGCATGAAGCACACGTCACGAAGCGCAGGAGCGGTCAGATGCGAGACATGGCAAACGTGTATATGCACAGGATGTATAGAACACACGGGACTATGGGATATGGGCACCCACGCAGCGCTGCACTGGCATGCAGATGTATGGTTATATAAGATATTATGTAAGGTGCCCTGTCCTCCCTGATCCTCCTCACTGCCCTTTTTTCTCAAGCTGAGCCGGGGAAGGTTATGCTAGGTTATGCTCCACCTCGACAACCGCTCTCATCACCCCATGGGAATGAAAGGAGATGAAAGAAACGGGAGAGAGAGAGAGAGAGGGAGAGCTCTGCAGGAGGAGCAGAGAGGCATAGCAGCTAGGTTAAACGGTCAAGAGGTGGAGGGTAGTGTGTGTATGTGCAGAGCAGCGAGAGCTGGCAAACTAGATGTGGTTTTAGACTGCTCTGGCGCTTTCTTGATTACGGACACTAATAAAAGAATGAGACGTGGCACGACCACTTCTCCCTTCTTCACTATTTCCTCAGGAATCATCCTCATCAACATCATCATTTGCTATGCTCCCTTACAATCGCAGCACGATAAATAAATACATTTTAAAAATTAGGGAACGCTGTACACGTGTTCATTCTGTGCTTATACATCATGTCAAATGCATTTTTAGAGGATGTCATGGTAACTTTGAGCTGTAGAACCTGCATGCTAAGCTAAACAGCAAGTCAGTTTAGCTAATGTTAGAGATAAGCAAAATAGTTTGGTCTATTTTAAAAGATTTGGCTATTCACTGAGCCAGCTAGAATGGATAATTTTAGCATTTTCATATCAGGCACAAGGCTTACTTTAAAAGATTTTGTATAATCTGAGCATGTTCCCAATTTTCTTAAAGCTGCACTTAGATATAAGTTGACAATACAGGGTGTCCCAAAAGTCTCCATACACAGGGGACTGTGTGTGCCAGCACCACGTCGGTTGTGCCTTCGTCAGTAGATGTTCGTGGACGTCTACTTCTTGGTTGGGCTGCAACATTTCCAATCTTTTTGAATTTGTGAATAAGTTTGGAAACAGTGTCGTGTCATGTGCTTGTCATATTGCCTGTTAATGTCCAGCGCAACCCCGCGACAGCTTCCCGATCCATCCATGAGAATGATTTCAATACGTTCTTCTTTTGTTAAAGGCATTCTTAAAGGCTATCTGAAAAAATATACATAATATAAACTAAGTATGAAAAATTTTGAAAAAGATATTTTGCTAAAAAATGTTAATTTCCCTGAAGTATGAAGACTTTTGGGACACGCTGTATTTAAGACGAGGAACACCCTCTTTACACGTCAGTGTGACTGCCATAATTAAAGCTTCAAACTTGGAATTTCCGACTCCAGACTAGAAAAAAAAAACTAAACAAAAACCAGAATCAATCCCCTAAAACTCAGAATTCCTACTTGGAAAGTCAGGAAGGTCTCTCCATCTTTGCCTGCTCAAAGCATTAAAGAAAGTCTTTATTTTTAAATGAGTTATTCTGTTTATATTAGTATTTGCTTTAGAGCAATCATCATACAGACATATTAGCTTGTTAAATCTATAACACTGACTATATACTGTAGCTTGCTGTTTTGAGGAGGAAAATATACATGAATCATCACAGTCAGTTGGTGAGATTGTTGCGAACAAAAGCCAAATATGAAAGTGTCCATGTTTTTTCCCCTACTTTGCAGATTGAATACACTAACAAAGAAACGACAAAACTCCGAGTTCCGACTTCCTACTTCTGAGTTCAGTCTAATGCAGGATTAAATCCGTTAAAAGAGAGTGACCAGGCAATCACTACATACTAACTATAACAACTGTAGGATTAGTAGTTGTGAACCCTTTGGATGGAAAGAACTAAGGATGAAAATACTGAAATGGCTGAAGTGTAAGAGAAACAAAGTGATGACCACTGTGGAAAAAAAGGAGGAAAAAGCTAGCGCTCTCTGCCTTAAACCATCCACTCTCTCCTTTTCTCTTTCTCAGGCCTTAAGCTGTGCTTTGATGTATCTATAATTAGGCCATACAGTCTATGACGTGTGGTTTAAAAAATAAAAATAAAAAAATCCAATCTGGGAAAATGCAAAGCAGAGATGGTGAGAGTGAGTGAGGATGAAGCAGAGGGGGATTAATCGGTTAGTGTTTGATGTGCTTGATCAGAAACGTGTTTATTAACTGCAGAAGGCGAGCGGTAATTAACCCGCAGACAGCGAGCTTTCTGGAGCGCCATTCATGTGTCAAATGGTCCATCTCGGCTAAAGCTAGCGGTCTTCCACCTCTCGCTCTCCTCCCCCTCACTGCTTCTCTCGTCTTTTATGCCCTCTGCACTCCCCTCGGACCACTTTCCCGATCAATTAGCTGCTCGGCTGTTTTTTTTTTTTTTTTAACTTGTGTTCTGAGCAACTGAAGAGCTCAAAGAATCTAAGACTGTATACTGCGTGCATGGCTCAGTTAATGAGGATAAACATTCTTAAAGCTTGCAAAGGATTTAATCAAGGTTGCAGGGATTACTTCTACACTAACTAACTCTGTGTGTGTGTGTGTGTGTGTGTGTGTGTGTGTGTGTGTGTGTGTAGGGTGGGAGATGCTTTTAGAGTCAGTTGACATCTCTTTTGGGGTCAGAGGTCAGTGGGGTTGTCCTGAGAGGTTGAGATTTTTGAATAGAAGATTGAAACCATGGTGTCAGAGGTGACGCACGCACGCACGCATGCACGCACACACACTTTCTGCACAGACTGGCAAAGATACAAACTTTTGAGTATCAGTGTACAGTAACATTCGCCACCAACCAGCACACATAAGCAAATACAAATCAGTGACATTTAATGAATATTATTGAATGCATTGTCAAAAATATGAAGCCTTCCTCAACATCTCACATTTTGCCTGAGTGTTAAGTTGGCATCTATGCTCTTAGTGCACATGCCGGCGTGGACACACACACACACACACACACACACACACACACACTGCTGTGTGAAGGATGTACATGCATAAGGGAAGTGTCAGATTTTAATGAACATAAGCTAATGAGAACACTTTAAATTAGCCAGTCGTGATTAGAGAGAGTGTCCATTTCAAAACACACACGCTACCATGCCAGGATAAAAAAAATGAGCACATGTGTGTGAATGAGAGAAAGAAAAAATGTAAGAGAGCACAGGGTGGAGAAACTATTCAGTCTGACTGAATTAATTTTTTTTTTCGGTATAGTGTTTTTAACAATAGATATTGCTACAAAGCAGCTTAACAGAAATTGGATGTAGATTTAGATCGCTAAAGAGTAAGCCAGAGCCGATAGTGACAAAGAACAATCTCCCTGAAAAGACATGAGGAAGAAACCAAAGACTCATCCTCTTTGAGACTCACCAGATGCGAAATTCCGAGCCTACAGCATAAATATCTAAACAAAGCTATTTAAAAGAGCAAACAACAAGTTTCCTCGGTGTGTGCGAGACAAACACACAGACCTGAGGTAATCGGAGAGGCAGGAACCCTGACTGGCGATAGTACTGCCTGTAGCTACCGGAAGCTGCTTATGAGCTGGCTGTATTGGTCAGGTTGTTTTCAAACAAGGTCAGGAATGCTTGCAAAACTGAAGCTGCGACTGTAAATAAAACGAACAAATTAGCTGTAACTAAGCTCATTATAAAATGGAAATAAAATGATATAAACAAATGTGTGCTCTGTGTTGAACAGAAGCAAAGATACTTAATTCCTGTATAGCGAAGAAGCCCTGATAAACATCACATTGTTCCATTTTCCTAATTTCATGATTTGGAAGCGAAGACATTCACGTCTTTATCTGATTGGCAGCACGGACAAGGGAAGCTAAAGTGCATTAGAGAAAGATGTTTTGTTTCTCTGCTCTGAAGTCAGACAGCAAGTTATTAAGGCTCATATAGTACTACAGCATAGTACTGGTGGAGTACCTTTTCACGGGTGAAAAAGAAACAAATATGGAGATACAACAGTTTACTTGTACTGATCTTAAAGCTGCAGACACCATGCATTCTGACAGACGTTTAACCCATCAAACTTCACAGCCATTGCAAGTGTTGGAATCTCTCAGCAATTCCCGATTCTACTGTCCATTGTCCAGAGCCTAGTGCAGAACTGGTTTTAAATCCCACTCCACTTATGCACCTGAACTCCCAAATGAAGTTGCTATTTCCCAAAATATAAACAAAGCAGTCATTTGAAGCACAATAACCCTGAACAGGATTAAGCTGTTACAAACAAATGAAAATGAATATGAAAAAAAAAAAAAGAACACTGTAAACAAGCATGTGAGCAATATACCCAGTATGACCAATACGCTCCTGATCATCGCCCTTCTTTGTCCAACAAGCTTCAGCTATAAAAGCAAAAACGTCATGACAAAAGTTAAAACCTCACTCTCCTGCAGCTTTTTTGTTGGGTCCCTTGTAAGATCTAGCGATACACTCTGGTCACGATTGGATTGGATTCGATTCACGATATCATCATGATATCAATTTGATTCGATTATCAGAATATTTTGAAAACAATCTGAATGAATAAAAAATTATGACTGACAAGACTCCTTTTTTATTTCTGAATCATGAACAGTGCAAAGCAATGTGCATTTTGGTCTATAAAAAACTACATAAATCAGAAAAAATTGCTACAAACAAAGGTTTAATACTGTAAACAAAATGCACTACAGGTTCACTATATGTTATGAATAAATACATTTATAAATTGTCCCCAAAATTTTGACTACAGAAACAAATCGTCTGACCTGGGGAAAATGATCGACTGAAACATAAAGGGCTCCATAGCAGAAATAGAGCTCCAAAGGTGACTAAAAGGACCGCTTTAGCAGTCTTCGGTGCTGTTTGAAACTACCGAAGGGCTCTTTTTAACTGTTATAATGTGGTCGTGCAACCGTATAATGTACATTATACAACAGTTAGTTCTGGTCCATTACTCTGATTGGTTGAGTGGTGTTCCAAGAGTGCTTATATTTAGTATAACCCCATTGGGACGTTTCACCATGTGTATCACTCTGCTGGTCTGTGTTCACCAAGTAAAATTCCACTTCTGAGTTCAAAGCAGTTACTACAGTACAGTTAGCAACATCAAAAGTGGAGCTGGCAAATGATACTTTTCAGGAATGCAACTTTTGACTTAAAATGTGAAAACACATCAGATGAATATGAAAAGGAAGAAGGGATGCCAATATCACTGGAAGTACCTTTAACATGAATGTACAAAGCAATGTAAGCTAGCTAGCCAGCCAATGTGCTATATAGTGAGTGTGGCTTCTTTGGGATCTATTTCCGCTAGCGGAGCAAAAATAAACAGAACACTTGGCCATATTGTGTCCAAAATGTCAGTTATTTGATACTAATTTCATGTTTATAGAACTGCTGTATAACAGCAATATCACACTCAGATGTGTTTATCTACTATTACCTATTTTCTTTCTGTATACTATCTAATATCGACTATTATCTACTTCAAACTGGGTGTGAAGGTAATGCTGTATTCTACCTACTACATGTATATTTAAAATGACACCATTTACTCCCTCGCTCACAAGCAGTATTTTAAGAAATGTTCTCTGACTGGATGGAGGTGCAAACATTTAGTCATCTGTAATTGGATTGGATGAAGCCACACACTCATTAATTATTCCTAAAATTCTCACGTCATCTGCATCATTTCTCCTCCCCTCCCTCATTCCCTCTTCCTTTCTCTCCAAAAGTTGACAGTGCCTTAGGATAAGAATGTACTGGATTGTTTATACAAGCAGTGCTTTCCCAACAAAGCTTAACGTGATGTATTTTTAATCATTCCTCTCCTGCACAATCTTCTTACCCACACGGTCAGTCCTGACTTTCCCAGCGGTGAGGCCGAGTGTGTGTATGTGTGTATGCGTGCGTGTGTGTGTGTGTGTGTGTGTGGGCAAATGTTCGTTAACAAAAACACAACAAAAACACTCACCAGCTCCACGAAAGACAGCCCTCCATAGCTGTGAGCAACCACAAAGATGTTTTTGGCACGCGATCTGGAAATGAAATGGTCCCACACATAGAGTGTGTGCTCCTCGGGTGAACTGTTTTCCTGCAAACACACACACATACACACACAAGAACTGTAAGAGATAATATCTGAACAAAAACATGAAGACACACACACACACACACACACACACACACACACACACACACACACAAACAGATCCTCCCGAGTTCAATGAGCCTTGCATATTGCAAATGCCCCAAATGTAAAAACCGATAGCTCCTGTGACGGCAGGTTTAAATCTTAATTTGTACTCAGCTACACAATCAATGTGGCCTCGATACAAGCAGTAAGCACATAAATGGCCAACACTGAGGGAAGGTCGCACACCAGTGTGGACAGAACACTTGTAATTAACACAGGCCCGAGGTGAGGCCGCGCCAAAACGAGAAAAGAGAGATACAGAGAAAGGAACGGATGTGCGTGGAAAGAGAGGACGGACATTGATCTGTGTGTTTGGAGAAGCCATAGCCATTTGTAGCGATTGAGAATTGAAGCAAAATTTCATTACAGTTGAGCTGTACTTTTAAATTAAGACTAATTATGCAATAGTGGATGAAATACTTCCTTTATATGGAGAATAATTAAACCCATGTTTACTGAAAGCGCACACGAACATGTCATTTAAAAGCAATAAAACTATTAAATACACTCTTGACCTAGGATCATCTCTAGACCTTCACCCTTATTTAACATGGCAAAAAACTATGAATATGCATGAAAAGGAAACCCAAACAGATAGCCAGTTAGTTAAGTGCTAGAAAACTAATCTAGATTTCAGTATCAAAGTCTCGATTTTCATGATCATTTTCTCTGTGATGCATTTAATGGATCCTTCAGGGCACTTTTGCACCTATAAGTCTATGCGCCACATCTAAATCAGAGTGAAATTGATACTTTTAATTCATACGCTATTTGGTTTGGTTTCATACTGCACACAATTAAACAAACCAGAGGAAAAAAACGGCTGAGGCACATACACAGGTGATAATAACCTTGTATAACACTTTCATTTGTTGGTCAGAAATACGATTGGAGAAAAACAAAAACAACCAAAAAAAAAAAAGTAAACAAACCTTGAGCGTAAGAATACCAAAATCACCAGAGCATGGAGAACATATCATATTTCTACAGCGTTACAGCTCTGTGCTTTAGCTCAGTTTAGCAGCTCACATCTACCAAAAGAAAAACAATAAATGCTGCATGCAACCCAAAATACATGGCAGGTTTGGTTCACAGTTGTGTCATTGAACAGTTAGTAACTTCAGTGTGGTACAATAGACTTTAAGTTAAAAACATAATGAATTCAGAAATGACTCTGGTGCTCATACTCAAGTTCCTGTTAACACAATTAGCTGTTTGACTACATAGTATACAGTTACAGAAGAGAAATTATTTATAACCGCACTATCCGGGGTCACCCAGATGAGGATGGGTTCCCTTTTGAGTCTGATTCCTCTCACGGTTTCTTCCTCAGGGAGCTTTTCCTTGTCACCTTCACCTCTGGTTTGCTCATTAGGGAGAAATTTATCAATTTAAAATTTATATATTTCTGTAAAGCTGCTTTGTGACAATGTCCATTGTTAAAAGCGCTATACAAATAAAATTGAATTGAATTGTGTCAGTTCCAGGTCCGATCACTGCTATTTCTCACTGCAACCGAACTGCACTAGTTTTCTCAGAACTAGACCGAGATCGCCCTCGCTCAGACAGACTCAGGCTGGATGTTGCTGTCCACACTCCACACACTTTCACACAGTGTGAAAGCTAGCTAAACAAACTTCACCAAAAAGAAAAATGCACCAGGGTTCAATTCAAACGGACTAAACACTGTGTATGTGAAAGCGTACTCTTAGGCATTTGAAGCCACTGCACTTATTTAGTGACATCACAAATGGAGCACAAAAACAACGCTGTCTGAATATTTTTTCGATATTAAGAAAATCTCTGAACAGAAAATATCAATTTGCAAAATGTGAATTAATTAAAAAAATGAACCCCTACACACACATTGTATTATATTATATATAGATATATATAGATATATATATATAGATATAGATATAGATATAGATATGCAGAATCAACTTTTTGGAGTTCAGGGTTAAATCAAGTACTGATAAGTTGAACTCATACACATAAGCTGAATACACACATATAGACACAGACACACACACAAACATACACACACACACACACAGCAACTTTTCTTCCCTGTTTGCAACTTTGCTCATTGTTTGGCTCCTCTCACACTCTCTTGCATCAGCATTCAATTAGAGATTAGGCTCCTGAACACAGCCTAATAACCGAATTAAAATCGAAGCAGCTGACAAGGGCTAAAAGATTTCTTGACAAACAGCTTGTTTATGAAAGTAAATAAATATGAAAGGTGTAGCTGTGTGATGCAACCCAAGCAGAGCAGATTACATCTTGGACTATGCCACTGGGGGAGGGGTGTATATTTATGTGATGATGTGTATGGGGGGTGAACACAAACCTATACACACACACACACACACACACACACAAACACACACACACACACGGTTTGATGATGAACAAGAAAAAAAAAATCAGCTGGAACACACGAATCTGCATGTTAAATTTAGTAGTTTTAAGACCTTTTCAATGTCACTTTAAATATAATTTAAGATCAAATACACTGTGATGAAATAGCACATACAAATTCAGTGCAAAATAACTCCTGCATAAGCAAAAAGATCTACTGAAGTTTATTCTACAATGAATAAAAATATGACAACTTTACTAACTTTTACGTATCACAGTTACATTCAGAGACCTATGTGACATTATTTGTTGTTTTCTGTTTGAATTTCCTCATACTGATGTCTGAATGAAGTGACCCTGCATTATCCAGTGTTTCCAATATAATGTCAAATCAGGAAAGAGTAAAAATAAATAAATAAATAAATAAATAAATAAATAAATAAAATCATAAACAAATGACCAATAACCTAATAAGCCTATATATCTTACTGTGTAAATCTGAATCTAAGATCATTGATACCGCATCGCTGTTGAATTCTCCAATCCGATTGGTCAGGAGGTGTTGATTAATTTTCTCTAACAGCAGCTCTGACAGTAGCGCTGGCTTCAAGACAGACCACAGGGTTATATTAATGCACTCGTTTTAATAGGTCTTTGTTTCTATAGTAACAACTCACTTATGGGTCCTATAAGGCGGACAATGTAGATAATCTGAGGCTAATAATAAACAGATGGAAAAGGAAGCATGTTGCTATTTAACACACAAAGATGATGAAGCGTTTATGGTGTTTAACATTTATGGAAGGAGTCTCCAATGTCAGTGCTTGTAACAGTTTCCCTACAAAGAAGAGTGTTCAGGACAAATGACATTGCCAAGAAACTTTCTTGGTGACAAGTTGTGACTTTTTTTTCTTATTAACTACAAGAGAGAGAGAAAAAGAGAGTGAAAGAGCAACAGATATTACTCATTAATCAAGAAACAAATTGTTATTGGTGAACAATTGCTGCGGTACACTTTCACTTTGAGATATGCTGTTAATCACTTTGGGGTGGAAATGACCCCCAGTTCATGCCAGTCTATAACAGTGTGCCCCCAAGTGTTTCATTCCTTACTTTATACATATTAAGGGCTTTCATTTGAAACAAATCAAAACTTTTTAAGCACTTAATGTGATGCAGACACCATGGAAAATGCTTTAGTGCTTTAAAAGAAAAACCCCAAAGGAAAATACACTCATACTTTTATTCTTACAGATGTCAAAACAGCACAAATATCACAATAAACAAAATTCGCACAGTGTGTCAGTCCTCCAGAGGTGCTCTTTTGCTATAATCATTGTGCTACTCCATGAGTGTGAGTGTGAGTGTGTGCATGAATGAATAAGAGCTCGGCTCCTCTGCGACGCACTGGCAAAAGCAGGTAACGTCCCCCTACCTTATCACCCAAGCACAGAGACTAACACCTGGCCCAAGCACACACACAAACAAAGGTGGCCACAGAGTGCGCACATACACAAACGCATGCGCGTGCACACACACATTATGTGCCACATGATTGACTACCTGCTCTGATAGGGTCCACACTTATCTCAACCGAATTTGCATATTGTGTAATTATTTCCCAGGGTTAATTAGCTCGGCAAAACAGGCTGCCCTTAGAGACAGCCTCCTGGTGACAGATTCACCCGTCTCTCTCTTTCTGTCTTTCTCTCCTACCCAAGCATGTGCCAGTCCAGTCAGACTCCCCGCTGTTCCCTAACCTGCTGCGCCTCAGAGAGACCAACATCAAAAGTCTGAAGGTGTGTGTCCACGTGTGTGTGTGTGTGTGTGTGTGTGTGTGAATGGAATATATTCAGCCTCCATACGCGCACATGAATCGTCAGTACAGAAAGCACAGAGCTTTGAAGCGCCTATTGAGCTGAGCTCTAGCTGGAGAGACGAGCTCTTAATGGAGGTGCTGGGCCATTACGGCACATCCTCGTAGCTCTTGGCCCCTCCTGTGATCACTGCTCTCACTGCGTCATGCTGAATTCTTGGCTTTTCCTTTTCCCATTTTTTTTTTTTTTTTTTTGCTACCAACGTTCTCACTCACTTGCACGCAGGATGTTATAACAAGATGCATCTCTCTCTCTGCTGAGAAAAAAAGAAATAGTGCTTTCACACTCAAAACCTGAGATATTTTACCAGCATACCCTTCCTGGTATTTTATTGTATAGCGTGCATGCATTCAGACTTGCCACGAAGGTTTAGTAAGACAGGATGTGAGGATTTTAAAAAAAATAAATAAATACCATATACACTGCATTTAGTGGAATTTATATTACACTTGAGTTTGGATGATATCTAAAAACAGTAAAAAACAAAAAAATATATATATTCATTAAAAAATAATAATAGAAAGAAAAATTTGATATTCCATTACACTTCTATCTCCCCACTATCATCATGTGTAACACTGTTTACAGCACGGTTGTCATGGTAACCTGTTTCTTATTAATCGCACTGGTTTCCTACGTTCCCCCCACTCCTACCCCCCCCCACTCTCATTCATATCCCTCACACATTTCAAAAGCAGCACGAAATATAAATAGCATCGTTAAAGACTCTTCAAGTTTATCTTTTAAAATTCATTGGCCTGAACGTGGCTTAAGAACTACAAAACCCAAAGATCTACAGTCAGATCATAAATAAATTCATGGTTTTTTTGTTATATAAGATTCTTGCTGCTAAATGATTTCTAGCCTACAAAAATCACTTTATTCATAATTTCAGTATTTTCTGGTAAGCTGTTATTACTTTTCTTATTTGAAATATATGTAAATGCTATTAAAATGTAAATATTATTTGGGGTAGCATTAACATTTTTCATAAACTGTTTAAAATTAAGGCTCTGTTTTCCCTGTTAAAATGGCAGATTTTTGTGACGTAAAAAAATGAAACCAAGATAAATCGGGTCAGAACTTTTTCCACCCTCAATGTGAAATTACAATGTACAAAGTGAAATTAAGTGAAAAACAATCAGAAACATTCTAGGGAAAAATAGGAAAAATAAAAACGTTACAACAACCTGGTTGCACACCCCTTTATAATTGGAGATGTGGCTGCGTTCAGAATGAACCAATCACATTTAATCTCAAGTTCAAAAGTAATTATCATACAGCTGTCATCAATGAAATTATTCTGATTAACCCCAAATAAAGATCAGCTGTTTCTGTAGGATTTTCTTCACATCTTCTTGGTCTCATCTGACTTCTGAAGCCATGGTCTGCAAAGAGCTTACAAAGCCTGTACAGGGTCCCACTGCTGAAAGGTATTGATCAGGAGAGAGGTACAAAAAATTTCCAAAACATTAGGTGTACCATGGAACACTGTGAAGGCCATCATCAACAAATGGAGAAAATGGAGCACCACAGTGAGGTCACCAAGAACAGGACGCCCATCCAAAATTCATAAAAGAACAGCACAAATTTTAACAGGGAGGCTGCCAAAAGACCTACGGCAACATTAAATGAGCTGCAGGAATATCTGACAAATACTGATTACTCTCTGCATGTGCCAACAATCCCTCATATTCTTCACATGTCTGGGCTATGGGGTAGGGTGGCTAGACAGAATCCCTTTCTCCAAAAAAAAAAAAAAAATCCAAGCTCAACTAAATCACCCCAAACCATGCGACAAAATGTGTTATGGTCTACTGAGATATTGGAATTGAGACCAATTCCAAAAGGTATAATAATTCCATAATTCCAAAAGGTATGTTTGGCACAAAAAAAAGTACCTCACCAAAAGAACACCATACCCACAGTGAAGCATAGTGGTGGCAGCATCATGCTTTTCTTCAGCCAGAACTGGGGCTTTTATCAAGGTGGAGGGAATAATGAATAGCTACAAATACCAGTCGATTTTAGTGCAAAAACCTTCAGGTGTCTGCCAGTAAGCATGAAACGGAATTTCCCCTTTTAGCATGACAATGACCTAAAGCATACATCCAAATCAACAAAGGAATGGCTTAACCAAAAGATGATCAATGTTTCTGAATGACCTAGCCAGAGCCCAGACCTGAATCCAACTAAAAATCTGTGGGGTGGCCTGAAGTGGACTGTGCACAGCAGATGCCCTCACAATTTGATGGATCTAGAATGTTTTTGAAAGAAAGAGTGGGAAAATATTGCCAAGCCAAGATGTGCCATGTTGATAGACTCTTAGCCAAAAAGACTGAGTGGTGTAATAGAATCAAAAGGTGCTTCAACAATGTATTAGTTTGGGGGTGTGCACACTTACGCAACCAGGTTATTGTAAGTTTTTTATTTTTCCTATTTTTCCCTAAAATGTTTCTGATCATTTTTCACTTAATTTTTATACGTAGTAATTTCACACTGAGGGTGGAAAAAGTTCCGACATGATTTACTGTGGTTTCTATTTTTTTACATCACAAAAACCTACCATTTTAACATGGCTATGTAGACTTTTCTATATCCCTTGTAACATTCTCTCTGTTAGCCACTTGGCTATAGGCTACAGTCAGCAGGAGAAACGGCACCAGCTGCATGGATGTGCCACACACTCACGGTCACTCAGCCTCCCATCTGTACACCGCATGTGAGAGTATTAAGCAGGGGAAAGTACAAATATGTACAAACAGCTGCAGACGTGGGGGATCCGAAACAAAATCTCACTAAAACATCCCCAATTTGTTTTGATAAATCCACAATTCATACCAGTCTTTCAGCGCTTAGTGCCAAACACACTGGAACACTGGAGCTGGGATCAAATGTCAAGATTAGCAACTGCTAGTTGTCACACTGTGCAAACAGCACATCATGCACAAGGACACAGGCTACAGTGGAAGGACATGTTCGGGAGACAAGTATGCAAAAGCTCACTGATTGATGAGTAAATAAAGTACAGGAGAATACCGTCGCATCCAAATGTGGTCTGTGTGGGCGTCTGGTGGGATTTTTCCATGAGTTAGCAAGGATTTTTAAGCTAATTGAGGTAAACTGTTTCAAACGTCATGAGCTATTTAAATGTTAAAGCATGTTAAGGCTGCTTTCTTAGAGCCTACTCATTCTACAGTAAGCTAGAGTTGGTAGCACTTACTCTTATTAATCATAATGCCATAACATGCCTGCCACTTCTCCAGGCCACTTTCAAAGAGCTTCTCTAAAATGACTACCTGCCTCTGCCACACACGTTGACTAAACAACGTTCTCATACACCCGAACCCTGTAAGTGATTTGAATAGCTAACTCTCATCAGGGAACAAGCTCATTTTCCTTTTGGTAAATGATTAAAAATTAAACAAGCTGCGTTGGTAATTACACGTTTGGTAGAGCTCGACAGTAGATCCATTAGAATGTGGACCATCACTCTCCACTGGATCCATATTATCATCCAGTCACCAGTTATCCGCACGCTTCCCTTGTCAACAGCACATGCTGATGGGAAATTCAATATTATCAGGATTGAATGGTAGCAGTGTAGAGGACTGCTCGGTTCTGTATGATAAAACTGGAGCCGAATTTTGTGGTGGCGCGTGGGCTTCCTGATAGCGCGGAAAAACTAGCCGTCTCAGGTTGGCTAAATAGCTACTGGCACTTCTTTCCTGTAGAATTGTTCTTCACACCTGGCCAGTCACAGACAAGGTGCCTGTTCAGAGACACCAAAGAGCCATGAAAGAGCCCTCATGTCTCGTACAAAGGGGGTAAAAAAATGAAGGAAGGAGGAAAAAAAAAACTCAAAAACCTTTGGGTTTTAACTACTGGAAAGATCACTGGAAGCCAGCAAGATGATAACCAAAGCCAGCTGAGAGGATGAGGCCAGAATAATAACATGTTTTGTGCATGCCAAAAGACAGGAAATGGAAAAAGAGAGGAGGAGAAAAAAAAGTTTAATTAAAGAGATCCAGACAGACACTCGGTACATAAAGAAGCTCGGCCCATCACTGTACAGAGGCGTGACCTTGCTACCATAGAGCTAATCTCAACAAAATTTGGTGGTGCATTGTTTCAAATCAATATCTCATTAACAAAGTACAAAAGGACTGGTGCCTGTCTAGCAGGGGGTCCCTGTTAAAAGACAGCTCTCGGCTACGTACAGCCAGAAAGGTCATCTTCGTCAAATCTCGACCCGCCTCGCGCCAAGCTTGTGATTGTCAGATTAAATTACTGCTTGGGTTTAATTGACGCAGGAGAGGTGAGTGAGCAGCCACTTGTGTGAGGGTTTGGAGGAAAGGCCTGCTGTGAGGGGCCTGGCTTTGGGTCCTTGCAGCAGATTGGATGTGTTTAAGGTTGACCTGACAGGAAGATTGGGAGCAGACAACTGAGAGAAGGCCTCGTCCCTTGGAACAAGTGCAAATGCACAGCTTCAGAAAGACGTGCACTCAGGCAACGACAGGTCCACACGCAAAAATAACACTATACACATATACATGAACTTCTCCGGCATAACCACCCACGTACAGCCTGAGCTATACAGTAGTGCCGGAGTCTCCCTTTGTACATACAGTTACCATAAATCAATATTTTCAGACATACTCACAAACTCAATAAGTACATCTACGGACATGTACGCATGGGTTAAACAGGTGAGCACCCCGGGACCTTAGCTATTGACCCTTGCTTTGGCTGTGTCATAAGTTCATACGTTTAATTAAGCCCAGTCCAGTCAGCACGCATGTCCTTGCAATAAGGTCACAAACAAGGTCTCGGAGGCCAAAGTTCACCGTGCTTGGGGCTTTAAGAAGTGTCCTGGAGAGATGTGAACAAAGACAGCTTCAAGGTGATGCAATAGCCAGTTGGAATACATACCGCTTCCTCCTGACAGCTCAACCCAGACGGGGTCTTATCTCAAAGACGTGCAGGTTAGTCGTGTACGAGGCAGGCATAGGGGAGCAGAACATCTCCAAAACACGGATTCCGATGCTCCCGCGAGGAATATATGAGTAGGAAAAACAAGAGATAAATAATGGATGGCGATCCTGAGGAGACAGAGGCGGCTGTTGGGTACATGCTGTGTGAACATTATCCACTACCCTGGTCTGCGTGTCACCTTGGACTGATGCTGACTCCAAATCAACACTCTCACCACTGACTTCCTCATGTAGTGGGATTGTTGAGAGGGATTTAGAGGCCATATAAAAGGCAGGGGTCCAACTGCACCAACATGCTTCCATCGGCGCAGTATTATTTACTCATTTACTTATTTAAAGTAGTCCACTTTTCAGCATGGGACATGACATTGTGGACAAATCATTAGCCCAGGTACCCCGGACAAGCATGTTCATGTTCAGCTATTAGTATTTTATTCATAGCTGCAGCGAAGAAATATGCTTAACAACCAAAACTACTAGTAATAATAATCGTACTTCAAAGCTATGCAATATACAGTACATCAGCAACAAGGGTGTATTACACTAAATATATTTAGCATAGCACAAGTATGGACCAATATTTAAATTCATTTCAGATATATACACTGTGCTATATCTTTGGGGCTCCAAGACTCGAAATTGCAAAATATTATTTTTATCAAGATCTTCCATCTTCCAGAGGCATGACATTTTTTAAAGGCTATTTCTTAACTGTAATACGCACTTCTCGAATATTTTCTTCTCCAAAACCTTAGTCTTGACATAAAACAGGACTGGGAGCAAATAAGTGGTCTAATACAGACCATTGACCTTAAACAAGAGAAGTAAAACATTGTCTAGATGATGTACAAAAGAGAAACAGAGCGAAGGCATGTACTCAAAGCGTTCAATAAACTCATGCCACCACTGCAAGGATCTGACACTTAAAGTTCTGCAGGCACTTAAGAAATGAATAAACGAAGCGACAGAGAGAGTGCCGAGAAAAAAGAGGAACGCCGCTCAGTGCAAGCTGCTGCTTCTCAATGCCCTCTCTCTCTTTCTCCGTCTCCCTGTCTCTGTCTCAGAACAAAAAAGCAACAATAAGAAATCCAAAGGGAAAA
Source organism: Pangasius djambal (assembly GCA_022985145.1). Lineage (NCBI taxonomy): Eukaryota > Metazoa > Chordata > Actinopteri > Siluriformes > Pangasiidae > Pangasius > Pangasius djambal. Next base: position 6,148,563 of record CM040998.1, read on the forward strand.
AAAAGTGAGAGGAAAAAAAAAAATATTCTAGTCATTTAGAAAAACGGCTCTTTTCCCTCAGGGGCTCGGGCCCTAAGCCTGTCCCGGTTAGGCCTGAATGCAATCTTTGGAAGCTTCTTAAGCCTTCAATGTGGGTTTTGTTCCTGCTATTCCTTCGCTTGGCTGACAGAAAATAGGTAACTGGATTAGGCCTCAAATTCAGAGTAAAGTGAACTCCCAAAAAAACCTTGTGTATGCTGGCCCCGCCTCTCCCTCACCCCGTCTCCCTCGTCCACTCGGCCTCTCCAGAGACACTAGACGTGGGCCGTTGGGGCTGTGATCTTTTAAGAGTGCTAGGAGATTATGCAGGCTTGGGGGCTTCGACACTATGAACCCCGGGGGGGAGCAAAAAGTAAGAGTGCTAAAGGCAGTTAAGGGCTCCTTAACGAGGGTAAGGAAGCGTATTAATCAACTCAACTGTGGGCAGGAACAGGCTCCCCGGGCTGAGAAGAGCGATGTGCAGGTGGTCTGCAGCTCAGCAGGAAGTCAAGGAGGGGAGGAGAGGAGCCTGAGCCTGGTACAATACTGCTAGAAAAGATTAAAAAGTTCTAGAGAATGAGAGTGGGCCTAACCCGCCCACTACTCTAGGGCCTGAGAGAATGGGTGGAGAAGAGAGAAAAACACACATGTGGACTCGCAAATACAAACACGCCTTTAAGCTGGGAGCCAAAGAGGTATGAGCACAGTGTTTATGGACACACGCAAAAGTCATGCTTTCCTCCCACTCAAAAACGTGTCCAATATGCTTCAGGACAATAAGAAGAACAAGTGTCAGGGCCTGTTTAAGGAATGAATGGAGACAGAAGACAGAAGACTGACATTACCTTACTACGTGCTATTGGATGTTGCCACTACGTCGTCATTTTATGAACCTGTTGGGCCAGGCGTAATCACCACACAGTTCATTTAAAAATGTCACAAGACAGTAGTACAGTGTATAAACAGTTAAAATGTGCATTAGGGGTGTAATGATGCTATCTGTATCCATTTAAGGATCCAAATATTCGTATCTGTACCTGTATTCGGATTTAAACCACCCTGCTCCCGGAAACACAGGAAAGTTCAGAATTCGTCGCGTTTTTTTTTTTTTCTTTAAATTTATTGTTTCGGTTTGTACGTGCCTGCAATGTTTTTTAAAGAATTTATTTAGTTGTATTTCCAAAAATATAAACAAACTAGTAGCCTAATTTAAACCACTGTGACCCTGACCAGGCAGTTACTAAGGATGAATGAATAAACCTTTTAAATTCATGTCCCGCAAGCTTCGTATATGACCACTCGCCCACATGAAATGGAAAAAACTCCCCCTTTTATCTTTTTTCTTGCACCTAGTCTCTTGTTGCACACCTCTAGTCTCACCCAGATTCCACGTGAACATTCCTGGGGGGTGTGCGTGTGTGTGCAGATTTTGGTTACGCATGTTGGTGTAATGACTATCATTACCATACAAACACTTTGCTCTGCAGCTACAGCATGCACAATTGTTGTAGATGATTTTAAACATAGTATACAGTGCAGAAGAAGTGGGAAATGGCAGAGTTTATGCTCAGGACCAATGGGGTTGCATTTAGATGGGCGTGATCTGTGTGCCTCATGGCGTTGCTGTGGACTGACACATTAGTTAAAATGAAAGTGCATCTCTTCCATGAGACAAACTGCTTTTAAGAATTGTCTTAAAATTAAGACTAAGCACTACGACAGAGTGATTACTGAGTCTTAAACTAAAGCTGTTTGTTCGCTGATTCCAAAATATAAACTCAAATCAAATAACAAGCAAAATAAGTAAAAATACACAATGAACGGAGAATGTAATTAACACATTTTCAAACATGTAAAAGCCCCTTAGACAATATAGCCATGTGAAAAACAGCCTGTCCCAGTAGTGACGCATTACCATTTGCAGTATTCTTCCCAGCAGCAACGTTTTTCAACATAGTATAGTTTGAACTCAGTACTACTTACTTTATTTTAAGGCTTCCTATAGGAATTCAGTGCAGGTAAATTTATCTAAGCTTACTCTTCTAACACACACACACACACACATAGTCACTCGCTGCCCTTGTACTAGTTCCTTTGCTGCTGTCTGGGCATGTATAATGTAAGTGCATGGAAAGGGAAGCTGGAATGTGAGAGAGTAGAATTGGGAAAACCTTGGCTAGTGCTGCTCTAACGATCTCACGCTGCTAGCATTACAAAGTGCAAAAGGTTCTGGGGACAAGACGGAGTGAGGTGAGGAGAGAGTAAGCGAGACCTCATTATATGAATCCTCAACTATTCCAGCTGAAATATTTATTAAGACATTATTATGGGTTCTTTCCATCGAGAGTGTAACTCCTCGTTCCTACTCTCTCTCACACACATCCGTGCACCTGCACCAACACATGAAGACATCAACAGGACCGGAAAGGGGTCCTCTCCATACCAATGTTGTGTTTTCCCTCGTCCATGCAGCTCTCCACACGTAGTGCGGTGATGAAACGGTTACGTCAAAGTGAGAATGGCTGAAGTGCGAGCATTTGCACTCGCTGATGGCTACTTCACAGAATTCCTTGTCTCCTTCTTTTTCGTGTGTGAGCGAAAAAAAAAAAAGCCGACTGTTGAGTCTTGTTCTAAAGTGAATTCATTAAAATAAGTGAAGGGTGTCAAAGTTACTTTGGCGCGATAGGAAGGCCGTCATTAAAGCGCTTGTTTATAGAGCGCGAGAAAGCGAGCTGTACGGATTCCGATGTGATGTTAATAATGTGGATAATCATGCTTCTGAGAACAGTGTGTGTGAAGGTACCATTGGATGTGGTACAGGAAGTGTGTTGACAGCTCACACGACGCTCGTGTGTCACGCCGGTAACTGACAGTATAAGGCGTGTGATGTGGCTCGGATACACACATGTAGATGTGCAGCGCGGACATCAGTGAAACAAAGCGTTAGCGATCTGCCAACAGATTTTTTTCCCTCTTCTTTTGTCGGACTACTATGCTGAATTACTTTAGAGCTGGTTTATCTCTTTGATTGGGCAGGTGTTATCCGTGGAAGGAAAAAAAAAAAAAAAAAAAAAAAAAAAAAAAAAAAAAAAAAAAAAAAAAAAAAAAAAAAAAAAAAAAAAAAAGTGCCCGGGGTGTGTGTACTGTATGTATGTCTATAGGATTAAGTGTTGTATCCGCAGCAAGCGATAAGAGATGTGATGGGCTGCTGTTGGGGAATTATGGATTTTAATGATAGTGAATCTCATGGTCAACAGCTACAGGGGACATGGCTCTGATCAGCCTATTCAGCTGTGTGTGTGTGTGTGTGTGTGTGTGTGTGTGTGTGTGTGTGTGTGTGTGTGTGTGTGTGTTGTTAGCAAACAGGCATATTTAGCCACCATACAATTCCATTTCATTTGCTGCTTTGCAAACATAATATCATTTCCATCAGGATATCAATTCGGCAAAACACCAGGCTTAATGAATTTCCATTAGGGCCTGAAAAATACATATAGAGTGTTCAAGTACTATTTGAATTTTTATAATGCTTACATACCTGAGGGCAAGAAAATCCATATTCAAATGTTTAAAATCCTGTGCATTTTTAGTCTTCTAGCATGAAACACTTGATTGATGCTTGATTTTGTTGGTGCACATTTCCCCTCTCCATATTTTTTTCTTAAATTAAAAAAGACAAATTGTATCTCCTAAATGTGATAATGTAAGTGTTGCGATTTGGCATAACTGTATGAAGACGAGCTGTAGATTTTTTTTTTTTTTTTTTTTAATGTGTATCCTCTGTAGTGTACGAAATGTAAGATTTAGCTAAACAACAGCAATAAAGTTAAAAACTCCGTCAATAAATTAAAAAAAAAATCTTAAAAATAAAACTTTATATTAAATTTAAGATACAGGCTCTGTGTGAAATCTTTTGCAATTTCACCTTCAATGCTTATGCTACTGTTCATTTTCATTATTATAAATATATATATAAGTATTAAAGAGATTAAAATTCGAATGCATTATTTTAATGGAATTTGACAACCCTAGCTGTCAAAGCATTTTTTATTTTCTTTACAGCTAAGACTGGATCATTTCTCTCATTCCATGTGTGTATGTGTGAGTGAGTGAAAAGAAGGGGGGTAGTGAATATCTGGAAAGTGAGAGTAAAGAGAAGCCTTTTCTGTACACACAGACTCTGGAATGCTGCCAAACTCAGCGAGCCTGACCGCACACCCGTGTGGCCCTCTCGCTCAACTCCACTAAACCCTCTCTTACCCTCTGCTTCGCCCTCCATCTCTTTCACTCTTGCTTTCGCCCTCCCTCCCCTCCTCTCCTCTCCTCTCCCTCCCCTTCCACCTTTCCACACTCACCCGGATCGGGATGCGTTTCGTCTCGCGCTCCTTCTGCGGGTTGCGGTACTTCTCGTACCCGTCTTTCTTTTTCTTTCCCTCGCACTCCTCCTTACGCTCGCGTTTCTCCGCCGGTTCGTCCCATGTGTCCGTAGACGGATCCCCGACCTTCTCCACCTCCAGCGCGTTCTCGTTGGGGTTCAGTACGATCACGCCGTAGCCCTCCTGAGACACAAACACAAACAAAACAAATTAACAGGCAGAAACAATGCTGCGTGGCTGTGTGTGACTGTGTGTGCAAATAATACAGCGAGGTATCCAGGGAGTGACATGGTTGCCAGCGCTGAAACCAGACAGAGGGGCACAGAGAAAGGCCTGAGTTCTGAGAGATACGCAGAGAGAGACAGGGTCAGGTTGAGGGCAGCGTGGCAGAGGAGCTAACTGGAAATAGGGTTTAGAGAGACAGAGGGGAAAAAAAGAGAAGGAAAAAATGACGGAGAGTGTTAAGAAGCCAAGAAGCAACAAATACTGGACTAGAGTGTGTGCTTCCAAAAAGTACTATTAAAAACTCTCTGCTTGTGTTCCAGGATGTTTTTAACTCTGCTTGTGCTTAACAGGATGTCTTTTTGTACAATGAGGCTTTCAGTGAAGCAGATGAGGTTTGCTTTATTTTCTAGACTCCACACTACTCTTTGAGCTTCAGCTATATTTATTTTTATAATTTTTTTTTAATTAACAGCGAAAACCTCCATTAAAATCCTCATTATCTTCAGCTACGGCTGAATACATTTATTATGAATATGGCAAATATTGCAGTAAGACCTATTTGAATCTAAAAGATTTGTTCTGCAAAATTTTAGCTTAATACATCACTCTTAGGAAATCGTACCGGAAGATAAAAAGAGAAAATTAAATGTGTCAAAGTGAAATGCATAAACAACCACGCGCTCCATGTTTAAAATAGTTAATTAAATGATACGAGCATTAACTATGGATTCGACATCCTTGTATGACTGCATGGCACTGTTAAATATATGTAAGTACAAAAGGTCACTTCTTTGTTGCTGCAAAAAAAGAAATCACACATTTTTTATGTTTAGGGAAATATGTGGAAGCAGGGAGATGTTTTTGTCTGTTTGTCTGAGTCACCTAACAGTTCTTTTCTACAACACTGTGTTTAAAAAAAAAAAAAAAAAAAAAAAAAAAAAATGGACAAGAAAATGAAAGCCTGGCTTTCTGCTTACAACTGAAAGTTCACTCGCTGCTCTTGGGAAATGTTTACCCCTAGTGCACTTGTAGGAATTGTTTTAAAAAAAAAAAAAAAAAAAAAAAATTACAATGTGGAGTTTAAAAACTAAAAATTAGGTTTCTCTTCTAAAGCTTCACTGGTCCGATGTTGCAGTTGAACTAGTAAAATGTATGTCAAATATAAGCGCATAAATATAACTAAACACACATCTGATTATTTGAATAAAAATAATGCCAACACTATTACACACACTCCTGGGGGTCACATATACACACATTTCAAATTTAAATGAATTATGTTGCAACGCAAGCAGCAACAAAGCAAGTGTCATTTTCAACAGGCTAATTAAAAATTAAGCATCTGTCGATATCTTACAATCATAATTAGATCGTGTGATGTACTGCAGACGAAGCACTTTCGCATTCTAATCAATACAAATCAACTGCGGCTGCCCTCCTGCTCTGTCTGCCGTGCGACTGCAACTAATAAAGTGGGAGAAGTAATTACAGCTAATAAAGCTCATAAACCTAACAAAAATCCTAATAAAAGATTACAAAGTGCTCAATCAAATTTAAAAGTGATAAAGAAAAACAAAAAGGCAGCTCTATGATTAAGTGTGTAATAATTGTTTAAATTATTATTACAGCTACTACTACTACTACTACTAATAATAATAATAATAACTCTTCAGTAATTTAACTAGAATTAGTGCATGTACAGCAAAATTAATTTGGTAACAACTTTAATTCCCTTTTCATTCAAAAAAAAAAAAAATGTTCTAATCCAGTTAGCTTGTTCCTCATAATAAAATCCTGTGGTCGCACCACACATGAGTGTATGTATATTCAGAGAGATTTTTCTTTCCCTGACAACTTTCTGGTTGAGGACAGAGGCGCAGTCGCAGCCTGGCCAGGAGCACTTTGGCTTTGTGGTTGCACGCAGTGGTGAGGCAGCTTGAGTCGAGTTTAGTGCCACTGCCCACTGGTGGCAGGCAAGATAAATGACTAGGAGAGAAAGACAGCCTCAGCCGAGCCAGACAGGCCTCTCTCCCTCACTCCCTCTCTCTTTTCTCTGGCTGTATCTCTAATGGCTACTTCGCCTGGGTTGACTCTCGGAGAAGATCGAGCCTCGTTCCTGCGTTCGCTGATTAGAGCTCAGTAGCATTTGCTGCCACAGAGCAGAGGTGTGAGCGTCGTCTCTCTTGCTTATCCTCATCTGTGCTGGCGGGGAAGAGCAGATTTTTCATTAAATGAGAAAGGGTTCTGGGAGGAATGGTGCTTTTATGTGATAGTAGTTAAAGTAATTTACTTTTTTTTTTTTAATAATCAGTCTACATTTAAAAACATGTACAATTCATTTAAAGTTTTATGATTATTTTATTTTATTTGAATTAATAATCACTTTTTGGTCATTCAATCAATTAAGTCTCCTCATGCATGGACAAAAAATTGTATAAATATATCTACATTTTTATGATAATATATAGTGTCTATATATAGAATCTTTTCCTAGCTACTGTTCTGTGTGTGTATATATAAGCGACAGCAAGGGAGCTTATCTGTGAAATTCTACGCCTCGCTCTGTTGAGTGGCTGGATCGGATGTCTGGCTCTTCCCATGCCCCCGCGCCCCAGGTTGGCACCTCCTCATGGGGCAGAGTAAGCAGGCCTGGCCTCCGGGCCAACGGTCTGTCTGGGTCACAGTGGCCCCTCGGTAGGGCTCAGACCTCAGTAACCCACCACTGGATGCCCTCTTAAGTGTTCTTTTGTCTGTCTGTCTCAAACTAGCTGACTCCCTTCACACACAGCCACAATGGCCGCCGCTGCCGTGCACCTTCATCTCACCGACTGACAGCGCCGTGACGCTCAAACGAACATCCATAACGTTTGACAAAAATATGAGCATAAACCGTGGTTAAAAACTCTCAGGTCATAAAATGAATGTACAGAGAACAAAGAATGATTTATGATCAGGTCTGAGACGTATGGATTAGACAGTGTAATAGAGATAGGCATTACAGGAAAAATATAATAGCACAAGAAAATGTGATAAAAATGCATCTTGAATTTATTATTATTTTTTGGGGCTTTGCTAGTAAATTAACAACAACAACAAATGTATGCAATAGAGCTACATTTTAAAGTCTACTGATAAAAGGATTCAATATTTAAATTCAATGTTAGGAAAAGGAAATATTTAAAAATAAAGAGAAAGAAAAAAAACCAATCAACTAATAATAATAATAATAATAATAATAATAATAATAATAATAATAATAATGTCCTAAAAGATTATCAGCTATGTCTTGGCTAAACTATGTAGGTTTATTCTGATAGTGTGGTGCCACTTTTTATTTACAGGCACTTTATACTTTTTAATAAAATATGCAGTTGGTCAATGTTTCTCAAAGTACTGATGATACCCAGAATATAAACAAACAAACAAACAAATAAATAAGCAAGCTTGTCATACTGTCACTTTAATAAGAGCCATTAACATTTACTAAATACTACAAAAACAAAATCTACCTGAATTAGACTCATGCAGACACGCAAAATCTCTTCATTTCCTGAGTGTTTTCGTCGTATGTGTGTATGGACATTAAATACAGTAATAACGGTCTGTCCACTAAATCAGTCCGTTTACAGACAGCACTAATAAATTTAGCTTAAAGCAGAGCCGAGCTGTCCGATTCCTCAGTCAGTCCTGCTGAAAGGAGACGTGCTTACAATAATATTGGGTCTTCAGCGGCACGCTGACAGACAACCCAGTGGTTTAGCTATTTGCGGCTCTTTGTTTGGCTTTGAAGTGAGAGAGCGAGGGAGAGAGGCTCTCTGTCGTTTTTCCCACCCTTCCTCTATAGTTCTCTGATGAAGAGAAAGGCTCATACTGCTTCGGGTCAGACAGAGAGGACGGTACTTGTCAGGTACAAAGCGTGCCCGATAGCGGTCAGTAGTATGAGTGTGTGTGAGAAAATGTGTGTGAATGCACGTAATTTTTACTCTTGCACACATCTGTGTGCGTTTGTGCATGTGTAGCCTATATACTGTGTCTGAGGGGGAATATGCGTGCGTGATCAAAGCCGGTGGATGACGTCTCGAGCAACACGCTGACCCTCCATTACCACAAAGCCTCAGCCTGGCCTCCTGCGCCTGCGCGTCCTGCTCTACCACTGCCTGTCATCCCTTTGTAAGCGCAGGGCTAGAAGGGCCAGCCAATCACGAAGCAAAAGGCAGCGAGGACGGAGCAATCTGATTGGAGGATGAAGTGGGGATAGAGGATCTGCAGAGGGCTTTATTCACACTGTGTTCATACTGCAGGTACTCGCTTAAGCCTTGCATATTGCTATGAGACCAAAAAAAAAAAAAAAATCTAAAAGTCTGAGACCACACTGAAAATCTGCAATTTTTTTTATTTAAAACTGGAAATAAACAAAGTTAAAGAATTTTAAAAATTCTTAAAACCAAAAAAGGAAATGTGCAACTACATCTTGACTATTCAATATTACTAGGCCCCTACTTAAATTTCAGCTAATTTGTGATATTGACCATGTTAACTGCTTTGGACACAGGTAGAAACGGATTTTCTGTAAAAATCCTTTCTATTGAAGCACGTGCTCAGACGACATGCTGAAGGGTTTGCTCTAACGTGGATTATAAGCTCGTACACAAACTTGTGAAGTCCACGCCAGCTCGAGTGCACACTGTCATTAAAGCAAAAAAATGGGACGTACCAAATACTAAGAAACTCTGAAATTCATGTCAATATTTCTAAGACTTTGCTTTTCATTCAAGTTATACTGGTGCTGATAATATCATTTGTAAGGAAAACCTTTGTGTTAAATTGAAAAAGAATACCAAACAGAAGCATTTTCACTAGTGCTCTCAGACTTTTGGACCCCCACTGACAAAGATGTTTTGTCTGAAACACATATATATACATATATATATATAGACATGTTTATATATATATGTAAACATGCACTACAGGTGTCTAAGGATTTGGTAAAGAATTATTCCTGCTAAAAGTGAAATTTTGTAGCTGATCAGCATAGCTATGTTTGGAGCTATGAGGCTAACAAGTACTGACTTTTCAGTACAGATCTGCAGAGTCAGTGTGTAACTAAACCAGTAAATAAACCAAATATGTCTTAGCTGATCAAAAATATGTTTGAGGTAAAGGACAAATTTGGTAAATTTCATTTCTGGAAAATGTTTGGAAACTATCCATAAAATTAAATACTCCTGCCTTTTTTTTAAAATATTTTAAACAAATAGGTTACTGATTAATAAGCAATGGATTGCAGCAAAACCTATGAAATAAAGTACTATTTGGTACAACTACTGTATCTACTAAATTTATCATCTATGACATGTTTTAGTGATAGACGTTATGTAAATAAGAATAATTAGAGATTTGCAAATAGAGAGAAAAAAAAAGAAAAAGGAATAACCATTGTGTTTACACATTTATGTCAACATATGCTTATGGAAACGAATGACCATAAATGACCCTGATCAGTTTACACAACTGCATTTAGGTGGTTATGTAATAATTGTGTCGAGACGTTCTACTGTATAAGCATATACGTGATTAGCACAGACTTTAGAAAAAGTGAGATAAGTTTCTGTGTAGTGAGAAAATAATGAAGAAACTTTTTTACTTGAAACTCTCTTAATTACAAAAGCCAGTACACTACAGGACAATACACCACAGTTCTCGGAGAACTTATACATCGTAAGCACTATGAGGACTTTAGGGAAAAAAAAGAATAACGACCTCTTGCATAAACCTTAACCTTATTACGACTGCCCCCGAAATCACATTAAACAAATACAGCCAGGAAAGACGGAGAATATTATAAAATAAAACGCGAATAAAGAACACAGGCATGTGTTTGCATTCACAGAAACAGACAATGTTGTTTATTTCATACCGTAAGAGACCCTAGTGCTGTGTGACATTGACAGATTGGCTCTAATTTACGTGTGTTAAGGTTAAGCAGAGACGCTACACAACTAATCCAAACCAACTTCCCCAAAACGCTTCCACTTTTTTCATTTAACACATCCTTCATGTTACTATAACAGCACAGTTACTGCTTAATAAAGCTGCTGAAAAAAAAAAACCCACACACACACAATACACAAACATCCAGAGGGCTACACACACACACACACACACACACACACACGCACACAGCTCTGAGTGTGCACGGCAGCCCCTGGAGGTTGAGGAGAGAGAGGGAGAAGGATGGGGAGAGAGGCTGGTATAGCATTAATCACGGCGCAGGTGGAATTTGTCAGAGCTATCGATTGTGTAAGTAAATGTTACAGAAATCATTTGTCAACTTTTTACAGGAGGGCAACATGTCAATCGCTCAGGAGGAAGTGACTGTGAGCGCAGGGGAAACGCCATTTTCCACTACACTTCTAATACTGACACAAACAAAAACACATTCCATCCACCCACCCAACACACACACACACACACCCCTAACTGACCAACAAACATACTGCTACTGATCGATGAGCTACACACACACAACAGCTATACAGTACAGAGGCAGTCTCCTCAGTAAAACCAGTTTCTCTGGAAATGCTTTTTTTGTCATTTTAAGCAGAATTTGACATCACTTATTAGTTATCCTCTTCGTATACGTATCAGTGCAGTGCTGAGAATGATACAACACTCAAATATCTGGTCAGTGGTGGTCCTCTGGCGGTCCCTTGCAGTGATGGATGAAGCAGACAGGGCTAAAAGATAATGACATATATCTACTAAGTGACCCATATGCTAGCGTTACCAGATAAGACGATTCCAATGAGTACAGCTACACGGTTTAAAAAAAAAAAACAACTCTATATTAGGGCTGAATATTTTGGAGGTGTTTCGGACTAATATTACAATTGCAATTTGTGATTATTTTCTATAAATTAAGCTTCAGGGCTGCATTGGTGGCCTACATAGTATCAGACATATACTAAGCATAATTACAAACCTAGTTAAAAGCATGCATGTGGCTCGAAAGTTAAAAGTAGCATCCAAATAAAATATCTATACATTACTCAAACAACTGACTTTGTGACGTGTCAGCAAATTTTCAATCCATCAAACTTTGGTAAGATGTTGGTTTTACATTTGTACAAAAAAAAAAAAAAAAAAAAAAAGATGAAACTTCCAACTTGGAGCCAGAAAACAAGCAGACTTCTTGTGCTAGCTGGCTAGCAGCTGTGGTTGTATGGTCTTGTAGTCATTTACGCAGCACACGGTACGTGGCTGTGTATGATTGGCCGAGGCAGGTCATGTGCTTATCGTTAAGATGATTTTGTTAATACTCAAAATCTCACATATTGCACACTTTCAAGGATAAGTTAATATGAATAGAATAATTCTGATACATCACATGACCAACATTTACACATTTCACCCAAGAGGTGCCATTTTTTTTTTATTTCAAAATGAAACAATCCACAGCAAAGAGTTCAGGCCATGCTCGGCTGGGTATAAAAAAAAAAAAATAAAAAAAAAACCTGGTAAGCTCGCCCCACACTTTCTCGTTCAGCAGCCCTCTGGCCAGGTAAGACAATAGAAACAATGGAGCGAGAGAAAACACACGTAGGAGAAAGCCAAAAATAAATAATTCGGAGAGCCTTTTCACATGCCTTTAGCTATATGATTTATATTTCTATATTGTTCCCCTTCAGCATGCACATACATTTTTAATGAGGGGAATGGAGGATATAGATCATGGAATGATAGCTGCCCCCTGATATTCTTGTCTAACTGCTTCATATATAAATCACTGTACGCTACAATATGGAAAAGTGGGAGACAGTGTTTATAGAGTGCAGCAAAAAAAAAAAAAAAAAAAAAAGGTAAGGGGCAAGAGGAACGTTGCGAAATTACACTGACCATTATGAGGCGAAGTATTTCAACCTCACACAGTCACAAAACTGACATGGTCACTAGTATTAATCATTCTGATTCTTGTACAATTACCATGCAATTCAAACAAATAGATAAATAAATCAGCAATCAAAACAAGCGAAACCATAAGCAAACAGAGTTCAAATAAGCAAATAAATTAATAATAATTATTATAATAATAATAAAAAATGCATACCTACATAACTAATCAAATAAATAAATAAATAAATAAATTTTAAAATCTATCCTAGAAAAGTATATATATATATGTCCTTTGAATTTTTCAGTTATCAGCAAGTTCCACATAGACAACTAACACTGCATTCACCCAGAAGATGTGGAGGCTCACTAATTGACAATGCTTTTACAATATATCTGAAATGATTTACGACCAGACATAAATCACAAATTGTCAAATCTTTTTAGCAACGAATTAGACTTGATCACACTCCAGCAGTCCAGCTGGTAACCTGTAAAGTGATTTTGTAACTAAATTCGTTGCGAGATATTTTGCTCTCTTGATACAACCTGCGTGGCTTTACTGTTGGTCACAATAACATAGTCCAACTGGTGTGAAAGAATGCTCGAACCTGCAGGTCAGTGCTTGGATATAAAAAGAGATTTATCACTAAAGCAGACATTTAGGCACTGATTAAAAAGGTCATAGATACTCGAGAGGGACTTGTAGCCCCAAACTTCATATTCCCTTGTAATCTACCTCTGGCTGAGTAAGAATAATGAGTGTCCTATGGGGTATTAATCTTAGTGACCACCGCTCACTGTGGCCACCCCCTGGGGTCAAAGGTTAAAGTGGAATCCCTTGACCCCTGCTCTGTTATTGCAACCCAAGAGAAGCGGAGCTGAAAGAAAAGCTGGTGGTCTCCAAGGTGTTTTTCTCATCACTGTGTTTCCATAGGAATAGTTTAACATGGAATTTTTATTTGTGAGAAGTTAACTGTTTTCAATGGAATGGAACATGAGCTTTCCTGGAAAGGGGGCAGATGAGTGTAAAATAACTCCTAAACACTTGAATATTTGACAGGGGCAAATCTTAACAAGTCGTATGGCCAGAACAGCTTCAGTGATCAAAGGTATCAGTTCCACAAGTCTCTGGAACTGTACTGATACAAGGAACGCTGTTCATCCAAAAGATATTCCCAACTGGTGTTTTTTTTTTTCATGATAGTCATGAACATCTCTCAGAGGTGTTCAGTTGGGTTGCGATTTGGTGCAAAGGCCATCACATATCATTTATATCATTTTTTATATCATCAAACCATTCAGTGAGACCTGTGGATGGGGCGGAGTTACCCTGGAAGAGACCACTCCTATCAGGACAGAAATGTTTCATCATAGAATAAAGGTAACCAGGTAGAAGAACTTTGTCTTGATTTGCAGTGACTCTTCTGTCTAAAGGGACAAGTGGGCTCAAAACATAACAGAGCCACCGGTTTTTCCTTTAATTTGTCACCCGGCTGAAGTGATATATTAACATACAGGCCTCCTAATGAAGGAGGGATCCAGTGTCTGTACGTACCCTGCAAGAAAGGAACCACATTTGTGAAGTCTGGTGTGAAAGTGTGTAGTTTATGAAGCACCTTCAGATACTGCTGCCTCTGAACCAGTGTGTATCAGATTCAAAGTTTCCTACAAATCTAAGAACACATGCAGAAAAGTTTATCATTACAGTCTCTTCCTTAAACAAAAAAGAAATAAAGAAAGATATGGAGAAAAATCCCAGTGCAAATCCCAGACATTACTAGAAAAGGTTTTTTTTTTTTTTTTTTTAAGACCACCTGTTGTCTATTATTTTTACATACTGCTTACTCATAAATCATAACACTGGGTAATTAATCAAGCTGTCAAAACAGAGACTGAAGGTCACATGCTGAGGTCAAAAGGTGTCACTGGGCCAATGGAGGTCAGGGTCACACCGCATTCCTCATTATCAAGTTGGGATGAGAGAGGGCCCATGCAAACAAAAGCGAAAGCAGATGGAGAAGGATGGAGGGTGAGAAGAGAAGAAAAGAGACAAAGAGGAGAGAGAAAAAAATGACAAAGAAAAGTGAAAGAAGCTGTCAGCTGCCTGCAAATGAAGATGGGGAGCTGATTCGGAGAGGGGAGGCAGTGTAGAGAGAGAGAGAGAGAGAGAGAGAGAGAGAGGGGAAAAAAAAGACAGAGACAAAAGGAGAGCAGGCATAAAAAAGAACAAGGGAGAAAAAAAGATAACTACAAGATGTTTCTGCCATATAGACACAAAATTGGTTGGAGAGAGGAGGCCTGGCAGTGGTCTGTGAACCCCCCCAATACCCCCCTCTTTCTAACACACACATGCTCACACACTCGTCAGAGATGTGAGGAATCAGCGGTGGCAGATATGATTGTTATCTGCTTGTCTCCTCTCTTCTAAAAGAAACGATGAAGCACAGAGATACCTTTCACTCCGGGCTGCATATCGCCTGTTTAAACACGGACAATGTGTTCAGAAACACAGAGGTCGGTCACGTTCAATACACAAACCCCATCAGATCACTTCTCTCTCCTCACTCATAGGCCAGGCCTGCTGCTGCTGCTGCTTTTAAAGACATACACAATACCACAAAGCTGATAACATGGTTGTGTAATGATCATTTTTGAGGCTGGTCCGGTTTTGATGAGGAAAAAAAAAAAAAGTGGAATAATATTCATGGTGCATAAACTATTAAATTAGATTACTATGCACATTTTTTTTTTTTCATTTCAGCAGCCATATACATGGCGTTATTGGGGTGGGGAATTACCTGCACAGTACTTAACACTAGTTGACAAGCAACTTTGAGTGTCCGCCTGTCAAAAACTCAAGACCTCCACAACACGGCGCATAAATTACCCTAGCGTCAGAACCTCCAATAAAAGTGTGACGATGAGCGAGCAAACCGAATTCAGGAACGGGAGGAAGTATAAAAAGCAGCAAAACAATTTTAAAAAGTGCATATGCGGCGCAACTCCTAATATCCCTCTCCGCGGCGTGAAATGTGAATTCTCAGTCGGTTCTCTATCAAAACATCACTCCTGAACGAGGCGCGGACCACTGCGCAAAATTAGCTGTCACCCTTTCCTCAAAATCTTTGTTAATCTCGTTTCCAGTGTTTGCGGATTTATCAGCACATGCATCAATGTCAGCTCCTTGGTTACTGAGGCGCACTACTTCACAGAAGATATAATTAAAAATGTTTGGCCGCCGAGAACAGGAATACAAGGTGGGGTAAGAGGGGTTGGTGTGGGGGGAGGACTGTGAAGCGACATCGTCTTGTTGTTCACCTCGTCTTCGTTTCACCACATCGCAAGACTCAGACGGACCTGGAGTGTGTAACGACAAACAAACAGGATGGGTTTTGCGAGCCGTGACACTGCGGGTCACGAAGGCGCAAGCGGTAATGACAAATGTTTCGCAGACTAGACGCCGAACAGACTCGACTTATTTAATGGGCGATAAACTCTCGCCTATACACAACAACCGCTTTTGGAAACTTGAACATACTTATTTAAGTGATCGTAAAAATGTACACAGAATAGAATGACTTGGGGGGGGGGGGGGGGGTGTTTGACAGAGAATGCAAGCTACAAGTTCAGTTCTTAAAACATGAAAAAGCAGTCACAACAAATCACCCTGAGCCATAACAGACTAACAACAAAAACACACACAAGTCTTGTGGAGTGCTTCAAGTTGTGCTAAAATTTCCCAATGCCTGGGGTTCTCAAACTATTTTGCAGTTAAAAGGAAACCTTTAACTGTAAAATAAATTCCACAAACCCTCTCAGTACAGGTTTATATTCAACATAATCCATCTATTCAACGTGTTAGGCTCATTATTTAAATTTGTGCAATAATATTTTGGCTATTTATTGGAGCCATAAAGCTTTTTATTCCTGAACTGCCCACCGAGAACACATTATTTATGACGTTATTTACAGGTCTCCTTGTTTTAGACGGTTTTACATTAAACCCATTTAATTCACAGGACCAGTCAAATCAGCTACTAACTATAAGAGCTTTATAATAAAAATAACTTCTAATTTCTACCACTGTAACATGGATGTGCTTCCCGGACGCCACCTTGAGAATCCCTGCCATAAGCTACTGTAATTGCTCTGCAATTGTAGTGTGTCACTTCTTTATTAACCGAGAATTCAGCATTTGTTTGGTCTCCAGTGTCTACCCATCTCTCCTTTCTCTCCTGCGCCTGTCAACGAGACGCAAACATTAACAATTCAAAAGCTGGCCGTTTCAGACACTACTTCTGGGATTAAGAGGCTGAAATGTCCAGGAGGATGGAGCAGAGGTGGCCAGATGACACCCTGCCACACAGTTGTCATACTCACGAGAAAGTCAAACTGGTTGCATGCAAAACACACCCAGCTTTGGGGAGGAGAGAAGGAAAAAAAAGCTATGAGAAGACTGTGTGTGTGTGGTTGTATGTCTTTAAGACGTTCTGTGAGGATAAATATAAGAGCTTATAGTGTGTTTGATGTATGTGGGAGTCTATCTTCTACCACTGTTCTCTAACAGCCCCGTTATTATGACCTGGCCTGAGCACTCATGTCAAACACGGCGAGTGCGCTCTGCCATTACAGACAGCAGTACGGAGTTACACTGCATTAGCAACACACGCTAGCAACAGCCTTTCATCCTCTGCGCTCGACTCGTCTTATGCCAAATCTGACGCCTCTTCCTCTGTAGGGCTAATAATCAATGCCACTTTAGGTCAGCTCTCCACTGAGCTTCTGACCAAACACCACTCGTGTCTCTCTCTCTATCTCTCTCTCTCTCATGGGTCTGCAAAGGCTTGTTAAAAGTTCACAGTGGCTCAGTCGCTGATGTATTCGTGTTTCTACATAAACAAGCACATTGGAGGGCAGGGCATCGAGTCGGGCTGCAGCGTTTGGCCTGTGCTTGGCTTCACTTTAATTAATTTGGGAAGCCAAGCAGTGGATGACTAGGAGGCTAGGCAGAGGCCACCACGTGAGGGCAAAGTTACCCATCCTCACCCTGCCATCATTCTCTGATGCCCTAAGATCTCCACGCTGACAGAGGAATTAGCAGGCAAACGAGATCCTTTAGTCTACCTCTCTCTCAGTCGCTCTGTCAGTCTACCGCCGATGAAGGAGGACAGAGCCTTAAGTGTATGTTGCTGGCGCGGTGGGTCACTTATTCTCTTCTTCATTAGTGAGAAAATGGACTCTCGTAAATGCTTGTTAAAATCCCTACCTACACTCCTCGCTTAATGCTGGCCATCCATTTGTGTCGTCTTAGCCGGCTGACAAGGCTTTACGGGAAGATTAATTGTCCTGTGTCAGGTGGCAACCAACCCCTGTCCCTCTCTCATTTCCTTTCTTCTCAACCACACATGCAATAATGGAGCCCATCTTTGGTGTAACAGTGTGATTAGTGCTGGAGAAAAAAGGGAGGACATGAGAAAGGGTGAATAGACAGGCGACAAAAAAAAGCACTGCCCTTCATAACTTTATACAAGTAGAGATTTGAGCATGTGAATTAAAATCACTTGACGACATGAATCAGAGTTATTAATTAATCAGCGGTGAGAGTGAAGACCAGCGATGTAATGAATGGACAATCTTTTAATATAAAATTGCCATTTTTTAAAATGCTATCTTCCGGAAAGGAAAGAAAGACAGCCTTGCTGGGAGGTGCTCGGTGTGATCCGTCATCCCGGGTCCGCCGGCCATCCCTCTTGCTTACTGGTGTGACAAAGGGAAAGTGCATGTCTCACTCCCGGAGCAGGAGATAATAGCTGCCCATTACCTGGCCATTCCCAAAGCTCAGAGCCTGCTAAAGCAGCCAGACTCGCGCCGCCTCCACCAAACACGGGAGTCGCCCATGAGAGTTTGATTGAGGACAAAATACCCTTCTTTTAATCTGCTGTTTTTTTTCTCCCCCGCTCTTTTTTCCCCTCATTCACACCCCTATTACTCAGAGGGAACCCCGACTCGCGGGCGATCCCCACCATTTCTACCCCTCCCTTTAAGGAAAGAAAAAGAGAGAAAGGCCCACGGTGGCTGCCGCTGAATGAGGGGGCTAGTGTCTGACTGGGCGCTGTCTCATTAAAAATGGGCAACTGTCTAATTGTCTCGCGGACCTCTGAGAGACTAGTATATTATACTCATCGCAATTAACCAAACAAAAGAGTTTAACCGCCCAAGCACTGGGGGTGAGGCTAAGCCTGGAGAGAGAGACCTGAGGAGAGAGAAATAGAGAGAGAGAGAGAGACCTGAGGGGAGAGAGAGAGAGAGAGAGAGAGAGATTGGGGTTAAATCCTCAGACAAGAGAAGAAGGCGGGCGAAGAAATCCAAGAAAATCAGCCTCACTAGTCGTTTCTGAGTGAAGACTTGAGCGATTCTGTTTATTCCAGTCCTGATTGGTCAGCTGCCTCTAGGGGGTAGGAAACAGAGGGAGCTTGCTGTTGGGTGCCGCTCAGTTTGCCTGTGCTCATTTACGGCACACCTTTGTGTTGGACCTGTGTGTTTACAGCCGGGGCCTAGGGCCTGAGTACTCGCAGCTCCTATTCACACTGCCCGTCTTTTAGCTGAGCCTGAAACACCCCTTAAGCCCACTTAACTACCATTTTCCCTCACTCTCCCAGCTCTCCTTTTGTGCTCTCCTCCATTACATCAAACGCAGGAACAAAGGCTGCAGAACAGAAACCGTGGCTGCAGAATAGACCCATCACAAATATTAATTTGAAAAGGTGTTGAAGTGCGAATCTACTTTTATGCACAAGGACAACTTGGGATCTCTCTTTCTCTCTCTCTTTCGCCTCTTCCCCCCACCTCCCAGCTTGCTCACTCTCTCTCTCTCTCTCTCTCTCTCTCTCGCTCTCTTTCTCTCTCTCTTCTTCAGCAGGGGGATTTCTTTATGGGCTGCAATGAGCTTGGTTTTCAGCTGCAAAAGGGGAGGCAAAAGGGGCTGGGAGTGCAATTATCCATAAGCAAAGGATTGAGATTCAGCCAGGCTAAAGACTCCACACTAGCCATTATGAGGGACTGAGATGTGAGGCTGCATTCAACTCAGCATGTCTATTAAGACACAGTGGACACACACAAGTACACTCTCACACTCTCCCTTTTTCACACACACACACCCACACACAAACACAGTCACACAGCTATAATTCAGACATATATGCACACAACAGGGCTGAGAATTTTATACATACCAACATTTTGTTTCATTTCTGAAAATGAGATATTTTTTAATAGCTGTGTTGTAACAAATAACGTAAATACAAGTGAAGAGAAGGCGCAGTTAACTGAAGGCTTAAATAAATCAGTTTTATTACATTAAGTTGAAATTTCACTGAACTTCCTGCTGCATAATTTTTTTTTGTAAACTTTATGATATATATTATGTTTAATTTAGTGTACGTGCTTATGTGAAAACAATAAAACAGCGAGTTTGCAAACGAATTCTCCTAATTATCATCGCATACAAATTATACTCACAAGCGCCATGAAGACAAAAAAAAAAATACAAGAACACCCATTTCGACAAATTACACATTTACTTCAAATGCATATCATATGAATAGAAAAAGAGGAGAAAATATTCTTTTCACCATAATCAGAAATTATATAAAAAAACAAAACAAAAACAAGACAGCCAACACTTATGCATTTCTCACACTGAAAAAAAAATAACACACGCTGCCTTAAATAATCGTCCTCCACTCGCACATTCTTCTGTCTGATGCACTTCAGGTGTTTGATGTGTGAATGGCTAAGCAGACAGTATTAGCCTCAGCACAGGAGGAAAAGCAGAGTGTGGCTCGCTTTCATGAGGCGAGGGCGCTGCCGCTTTTTTTTGCAGGGTCATCCTGTGAGTGTCTGGTTAGCCAGTCATCATTCGAAGGGCTTCTCTTGAAGGACACACACACCCCAAAAAAACCAAAAAAACAAAATACAGTGTCTTCTGCACTCATTCTGCTAACATTGTCTATTGCCTGTCTATACTATGGTCTGTTAGCATATCACAAATGAATCTGAACAACCACAGAATCTGGATCTTTTCAGTCTTGCATCCATTCGGATTTCAAACGCGAAGACGTAAAGGGACGATAAAGGGCATACTCAGCCGATGTAAACCAGACCCGTGCATGCTTCTGCAGATGTGTGTGTGTGAGGGTTTTCGAGTTTTGATCATTAACAGAGCCGCCACAGCTCCGATCAAACCTTTTCCCAGCATGCTCCTCCACAGGCTGGGGGCCCCTCTGCAGGACCCGACCTCGCAGCACAGCTTTCTGGGCCACCACAAAACAGCCAGCGGGGATCTAAATTTCATTCAGAACCCTAACCAGCCGGCCCTCCCGCCTCCACCTTTTTTCCTCTAGTCTCTCCACACTCACACTCACACTCACACACACACACACACACAAAATTACTCATAATCTGCTTACGTGGGTAGACCGCAGTGGGTTTGCTAACATTAGCGGCAAGTAGCCCTTTTTGACAGAAAAGAAGAAAAGAAGGCCAGCGGTCTCCAGGTGTCCAGTAATAGTCCGGAGAATTGGTTATTATTCGCCTCCGCCACACATCGAGACTTAAATATTTCACACACTATTTTTGGTCAGTATTGAGAAAGCGAGACAGGGATAGATGGGGAGGGGTAAGACGGAGATAAAGAAACTATCATTGCCTTTGGGCTCATCAAAGACCGGAGCGATGTGAAGGAGAAAAGAGAAATGAAATGTCGTTTTCCTTTTTCTTAAAGCTCATTCCACTTCTCATCTCAGTACCTGGATTTTTACGTATCTTTATTTCAGTCTCAATTCTAAAGATACCTTATAGCTATCGTTCCAAGAAAATGCCTTTTTCCCCCCCCAGGATAAACCTGTTTTTTTTTTTTGTTTTTTTTTTTAAAAAGATATAGAGCCATATTGCCGGTAGGGTGGTGTCCATGCGCCGGCCATTTTACACGAGTGTTTAAAAGCGCTCTCATCCGTGTGCAGTTCACTCAGGCAGTAAAAGGCCTTGTCTACTGTAAACCAATACTAAGGATGTTTTAACGACGTTTAAATGAACTTAACAGACGTTGTGAAGGGGAGATGACGATCCAATAACGTGAGCTGTGTTTTCTTTCTGATGTTTAATGGGGGACTCATTTTTCTTATACAGCCCTGTTTAGTTTAGTGGATGGCAAGGGCCTAACAAAATGACACTGGAAGCCTTTGCGTATTAATTCTCTTCGGGAAATGTGCAGAGAGAGAATTTAAAACGTCTCCGCTTTTCTTTCTTTCCCCGCCTTCCCGCAATAAGAGTTCCCTGTATGGTCAAAGCGGTAGCGTAGGAAGTGATGAAGGCTAATGCAACAGCTCAGCAGACAGAGATGAGACACGAGAGATGAAGACAGAGAGAGAGAGAGAGAGAGAGAGAGAGAGAGAGAGAGAGGATAAAGCAGAGTACAGCATTAGTTCCATTTACTCCTCCATTCGAAGCAGCTACATCATTTTCTTTCCATAGGGGTCTACGTGAATGCTCTCTAAAGCTCCTGGATCTCGCCTTGATCTGGGCAAACAGGAACGAGCCCCCGGTTACTTATGCATTCATTTATCTTTTCATCACACACAGCTTAGCAGCTCTTTAGTGCTTTTACGCCCTCTGTTCCTTCCCTGTCCCCTTCAAGGGGCATCTACATAGGGTGCACGCCTAACAAGGGCTAATGGTATCGCATTTTACCACCCCATCCAGAGAGGAGGGGGGAGAAAGAAAAAAGGACGGAGAAAGTGGGAAAATGGGAGGGGAGAAAGAAAGAAAGTAAGACAGAAAGACAGAAAGAAAGACAGAAGGCAAAAAGAGAAAGAGTGCGCATGGAGGCAAATGACCACAAACGCAGCCAGGCCCGAGTCCTAATGAATAAAAATGAAGATCTTGTCAAATGATGAAGTGACAGGTTAATTTGTAGCGCTGCGATTCTGTGTGAACAAGCAGAGGAAGTGAGGGAGTGTGAGATCGTCAGAAAAGAGAGAAGGCTAAAGAGAGAGGGAGGGGGGGGTAGACAAGGAGAGGGAGTCAAGAGAGATTGCTTCCGCTTCCTAAGAAAAGGCTGCCACCTATCTGCACACGCAAACACAACCACAACCAGTGCTTCCTCAAATGCAAACTACAGGCAGCTTGGGTTTAGATTCAAATAAATATATACATATAGCTTTCACAAAAAAGTGGGGAAAAAAAGAAGAAGAAGAGACACCCCTGAAAACCAAAATGAAGTAGGAGTGATGATGAAAGCAGAGGTATCTTTAAGTGCAGACATTTGCGTTTTGCCTGGAAAGAAAAAGAGAGAGAGAGAGAGAGAAAAAAAAAAATCCAAAAGGGCCAGGCTATCAAACGTATATGCACTGCCTGGAGCGGGTGTTTGCTCCTCTGCCAGATCTTCGTGCCCATACACACACACACACACACACACACACAGCATTAAGATCCACAAGCTCACTCTGATACCAGAGCACACCTTCAGGGCAGGCACACGCTGCACCTTTGATCACTGCGACGGCCAAATGGGTGCTATTTGTCTTCTTTTGTCTCTTTAGTGTCTGTGTATTAATGCACCTCTGATCATCATCCTGACCAGCTGTAACATTTACTCATGTGACCACACATGCGCACGCGCACACACACACACGCTATATACACTCACTGAACACACGCACACAATAACTGAATATCAGTGTATTTCAGATAATTAGAGAAAGACACATTAGCTATGTTTACATACAGTTTAAAAATCCATTAATAATCTCCCTGATGTATATACACCTAATCTCGAATAGATTAAACCAAATGGCTGAACTCCACAAGACGTTAAATAGAGGAACAATCGCCACGATTTATTCAACTAACTAAATCTTCTGCGCACATTCTACACACGGTGTACGCTGACCCACACTGCAGCTGTAGCACAGGCGCTCTCAAACTTTTTGTAAGAACCGTTTAACTGTAAAATACATTTCCTGCTCAGTGCACATTTATTTCATGAGCATTATTTAACTGTGTACAATAATATTTTGTGTATTTATTAGAGCCATTTTTATTCCTGAACATCACACATGGAGGGGGACGAGGTAACTATAAAAACTCAACAATAAATACTGGGTTGTGTTTTTCACTACTGCAGCTAAATGTAAAAAAAAAAAAAAAAAAAAAAAAAAAAAAAAAAAAAAAA
>CM040998.1:6176707-6209207 GCA_022985145.1 Pangasius djambal
AAAAAAAAAAAAAAAAAAGACACCCGAGACTCCTTCCATAAATAAACATCTCCTTACAGGAAGTTGTTAGTACAGAAATTATATATTAATACAAACCTGTGATCTGAATTACAGCTGGCATTACTGTCAGAGCTGCTGTATTAGACAATTAATCAACACCTTTTGTTCAATCAGATTCAAGAAGTCAGCAATGCTGTGGTATAAGTGCTTATGTGCACCTGTATGCATAATCAGCTGTATAAATTACATAAGAGACCGTGTTAAAGAATTACAGTGATTTGTTTGTATCTGTAGCTGAAATCCTCTCTGCATGCCAAGAGAAATAAGGAGTCAGCAAGTTATAAATCCTATTATCTATTAATAATAAACTCTGCTGAGGAATATACATTCTCACATTTTTAACCTCTGAAAACAAATTCTCACATTGTCACCTCCTAAGTACTCACCAGCGTTTAATGCTGGATTTTCACAATTGTAAGATAATCACACAGTTGTGCCTAATGCCTACATGAACTTTTTCATAACGTGGTTTTCACTTTCATCTTTTCATTGTATTTCCAGTAGAGAAATTAATGTCAAGTGCTCTATAATAATTAGATTATAAAATTGCAGGGACGATATTATCACCCCCTTGCTGTCTGACAACGCAAGAAAGGCATAGCAAATAAAGTCAAAACATACTGTAGCTTAACCACCTGCAAACAAACATGGAAATGGCAGGAAATACAGCACAGACTCGCACAATGATTTCAGAATGCTTTCCCGAACTTCTCTCAGATAGATTTCCATTCAAGGAAAATAATATAGCTGAGGTGGAGAAAGGAGGAAAAAAACAGTTTGTCCAAATGACTGTGGGACCACCTGTATTCTGAAAATGCACTTATTTTGACAAGACACACAAACAGGTGGGGATAAGAGAAAATTGTAATTGATTTCAGATGTTTGGGGTATAAAAAAAGGGTCACTAAAACAAACAGTGCGATTGCTGTAGGGAACCCGAGGTATTGGTGAGACTGTCAGCTATAGTAGAGTAAATCAGCAAAACTCTGAAGGCAGAGGGAAGCATTAGAGTACGAGATCTAGCTATGTCAGGTAATCCCAGGGATCTCGTACGTTGATAGACACAGAGTGGCTTTTGCAGAGACAGCATCAGTAAGTTCCTCAATGTTTTTAGAGAAGATCTTTGTGACTGATAGGCAGAGTGGGCCACTCTTGTCTGCAAATGTCAAAAGTGAAAAGATGTGGAGGAAGCAGAAGACACCAGATGAACAACTCTGGGAAAAGCTGATGGATGTTGCTATTCAGCAGTAATGGAGGGAAGATGTCAACTACCATCACCAAATTGGAGAGCCTAGTGTGTGGGAAAGGCATCACTAGGTCACAAGGGTTCATTTAGTCCTCATTCAGGCAGTTAATACTGTGCCAGCAAGATTATTTGGTTTTTAGGAACATTAAGTTGTGAGAAAATACAACATGGTGCTTGAGGTTCCCTAAAGACGTCAACAGGGAATGTGTGGATATAGGTAGGTCACTGCTAGTAACAGTGCTAAAGCCTGCTGTGCCAGCCCAAGGGGCTTAAAAAGGGCTAAAGTTAATAATCTCCCAAGGACAGACTGTGATTCCATGTCAGATCATTCCCAAGTCTGCTTCAAGTCTATCCCCAGCTGTGCACAGACCGGTGATACATATAAACACACAGACACACACGCTACATCTAGAATGCCCTTCTAAACCACCTCTAATTTCCTCTTTGGGTCTGAGAAAGTATTTGCCAGTACCACTATGCCTATAAGCAAAGAATCTCCCAATTAAACCTGGATAATGTAAGTGCCTCACATACCACAGGGCAGCCATAGCAAAACTTCATTTATAGGAAGCCAGATTTTTTTTTTCCACTTGAGCCTGGAGCATTATGATGACCGAACAGTCTACCACTTAACTGAAACAGCCCCAAACCATGAAGTAATATTTTGACACATCTGGAAATATAGGATTTTTCACAGCAAAACTTAATAGCTTTCTTGCACTAACTGATCGTCCAATCACGCCGGTCTGTCACACCACTTAAAGATGTTGAAAGTGTTTCTTAACACACACCTGCCACTCCAAGGACACTAAGAAAGACACGAACCACAACCCACAAAGCAGTTTTCGCATACTCATCTTCATGTTCTTTTATTTCAGAGAGGGTTTTGCGGCAGATGCATACTCACGTTTGGTGTGTAAGATGAGATCAAGAATAGAAAGCTACTACACCAACATCTTCCAACATTTTCACTAAAGCTACATCCTCTAACAAGAACAGAGCTCTAAAGGGAAGGCTTGAGGAGGTGGTGATGTTGCACCTCCATAATTGTATGTGAGATGCCTACAGCAGAAAAGACACAAAAGTATACACTGTAAAGAAAACCGTTCTGAAAAATAGGCTGTTCAGAACTAAGCTCATCATATCAAAGTTAAAAAAGAACAAGTCCTATTAAATGGAAGGAAATATTTCATTAAAAACATAACTCGTAAGTGAGTGTAAAATATCACAGTGCAAATTTCTGTTTAATTCAATATGTACCATGTGACCAACAAGTGATGGTGATAAAGTGGGAATCTATTCCACATGGTAATAAGCAGGGAAAGAGCATGACCCAGAAAGCAAAACCAGGGGCAAAGAGTGCCCATGTCACATGGCTTCAATCATTTTCTCAAGTGAATAATGTGCGGTGCCGTGTAAATCCGTCAGACTCTGCAGTCAGAAACTAATTAAGCCATTTGAAATAACATTGCAGGTACCTGTATGCAATCTAGCCTACTGCCGTTGATGAGTCTTTCAAGGCCCGAGGCCAACTTCAAAAAGCTTGCTAAAAAAGCTGCAGAATTTTAATTGAACACGAAAACCTGAAGAGACTCCTAGCACCCTTCCTCCAACAACAGCAAAAGGTTAAGCATGCCCCCAGAACATAGGCTTCTCTTGTTCATCTTCAATTCCAAAAGAGGACAAAGACCAAAAGGGAACATTTGATAAATCGAAGAAGTTCAGAAGCTGTTGCTCTGCACAAACCAAGAGAACGGTCAAAGTTGCTATCTAACGCAGAAAACCACAGGGACAGCCAGATGCTTCACATGTAACATCAACACCTGAATCTGCTGTACCGTGTGCATTTGCATACAAGGCATCAAGCAGGCTTTGTAAACCAGAAAGAGTCAGATCTTAAACAAAGCCTACTACGGCTCAGAGCAAAAGTAGTGTTGATGATTACATTGGAGATGGATGCATGTTTCGCTGACCGAGAAGCGGTGCTTATTTATCAATCTCCCATAGCCACAAAGCAAAGCAGTCTAGCGCTGCAGGGGCTTCTGTCAGGCTGGTGCTTCCTGCGGATGCAGAATGAGGCTATTTACAACCGAGGGCAGGAGCCCAGGGAGTCATCTCTCACTGGTCTTGCGGTGTCTTCAGCTGCGGAGCGGCTCGCTTGCTCGTTGTTTTGTTTTTGGATACAATTGTTCCCACGATAGCCTCCAGCATACTTCCAGTTCAGTAAAAAGATTGATATTCTGCTCAGAGGTGGCCACCAGAAAAGCCCAGGAATCCTTGCCGTATGATTCATAACCACTTGGAAATAGTCATTACGGAACAAATTCTTGTATTTAAAAAAAAAAAAAAAAAAAAACTATTCCACCAGATTAGACAACTGTTTGAAGTTTAAAACTAGCGATGTCCAACTCATAAAAGAATCGTTCTTCTGAGCTGACTCCTTTTGTTTCAATCAGTCAAACTGGTTCACAAATCTGTCAGAATTAAACTTTGTGTGTCGTCTACGCCGTGTTAGTGTTACTGGTTTAAGAATTCTACAGGCTACTATCTACGATAACACTTCAACTCTCTCTACACTTTGGCCATCTTGAAGGTGCTGTATCTTCAACTGTCTAAGTTTTGTTGAATGACTTTGGATAAACTCATCTGCTAAATGATTAAATGCAAATTTAAATGAATCTGTCAAATCGTACGTTTGATTCATTGAAATAGTTTGAAAGAATCAGCTCGGTAAATTGAATCGAACCTCCCATCCCTGCTTAAGACTTTGCATAATCAGTTCAGCTTAACATGTGAAGTCCTTGCTTGTTCACCATGAATTATAAAGCAGCTTTTTTTATTTTTAATAGTACAGTACTATCACTCGATTCTGTATGTAATCAGAAATTGAAAAGTAAATGCATACATACAATAAAGCCCATCAATCATTTTATTATTCACCTTTATTTCTCTTTCTGAATTACCCCTGCAAGAACAGAGATAACTCAGGGAATTCGTGCTTTCCCCAAAACACCTGCCAACCCGCAGGGCATAACAAAGTGGTGACCATCGAGGCAGCCCTAACACCTCATGAACTATTCTCAGTGGGGACTATGCCCCATCTTCCCTGCCCTCACAACACACAAGCCAGGCTGGCAGTAGTGCATGTCCCTGAAGTGGGTCGCCCTTCGGCTGTGCGAGTGAGCTCTGCTCCCCATTCTGCCGGAAATGACTGAGTCTCTGGCACCCCTCGGCTCACGGGAGGAGGTTGAGGGCTTGACTAAGAGCGATTGGACCTTTCTAGGTCAGATCCCCCGACACTGCTCAGTTGGTAACAAACAGAAAAGACGATAAATAAACCAGTGACGCTGGGGAACAGGAGCTACCTGCTCTACGCTCTCTGCTTGTCATAGCTTGTGCATGGGACCACTAGCATTTACAATTACTGTTATGCTCCGATATTTTTTTGTCATTTGTTCTCGTGTTCAACCCTCACCTTCCACTCACATTTTTTTTCCCTTAAACGCACTGTCTCCTATAGAGGAATATCAGCATGTAGACTTCAAAGACAGTAGAAAAGGATAGAGGGAGGGAAGGGAGAGAGAGCAAGAGAGGTTGGAACTGGGTCAGATAAACTGCATTTGATTCATTCTGGTCAGAGGGAAAGAGAAAGAGAAACATCTCTCTACAACTGTCTCCCATTCTTCATTTCTGAAAACTACTGGCACAGGAAGAAAAAGAAAAACAGACTCCTGGCACGTCGAGTGTAGTAATCAGTAAATTCAGGTTGGCTGCCAAAACCTGACACTGAGCAAATTTGCTGTTGTGAGGCAAACAAGAAAACAAACAGAGGAAAGGTAGATAAAACCAATCAATATCTGTTAGTACCTGGCACAATAAACTGGACTTCTCAGTTAAAACCAACACGTGACTGCTTTATTGATGAATCAACAATTGGCAGAATCTTCAACAACAATTCAGAAGACTGCAATATACATGTCTGCATTGCATATATGCGTTTGAAGGACGAGACGCGTAAAAACTGCTTGTCCCTCCCTAGTGCATTGTGAGACTAACAGGCCATTGTGTAACGACCCACTTCAGTAAAACTGTAGGCACCCAAAAGCTACTTAATTAAAGGTACATGAATCAAAACTACCAAGATCTTCTGTATATAATAAATGGCAAACAGGCATGCTAATGGAATGGTTTTTCAGAAAGGTAGGAGGCTGAGGTGGATGAAAGCATGCATTGTATGCACACAATAATTGCATAATCTTGGGAGTGTTTGGCAGGACACTTCAAAAATGTTCTTAGTTTTTACAGGTTTTTTTTTTCCCTTAGCTACCAACATGTTTAAAATATCTTGCCAAACTTGAGCCTTCAACAAAATGTAGCTGCTTCACTACAAGTAGCTTATCTCGAAAAGAAAGAATGCCACCACTTCGCGACTGCTAAATGTAGTTTAACTATCAGCTTTACTACTGGTAGCAACACTTCATAGCAACCTCTTCTCAAACACTTTTATCTTCCAACAATTCCGCAATGGTGATACATTGCTACCAACCTTTGTGGAAGTGGCATGATTCGGTGAGTGTATTTTCCAAACTGTCTAGCCACTGCTTCTTCTAAGTTCCTTTCCAACCAACAGGAGTCTTCAAAGCCCTGCTCAGAAGTGAGCTTTATAAATGTGCGAAAATTTTATTTTACAAACTTATATTACTGTGAAAGGATAAACCGCTGAAATTATGCAATACCAAGTTAAGCATAGTGTAAATGGGATTTTCTGTTTGTTGTATCGTGCAGTGCTGCAACATCCTCGGAAAGCTTTGCAAGGTCACACACTCTAGGCAGCAGTAAACACAAGAACTTAAAAGGGCGATGCAAATTTCGGCATTCAGGCAACTAGAAGTACTGGAGCACTGAAAATCATCATGGCTGGGATGAAAGTGAAAAACAAACACAAAAGGACTCCCAAAAGATAAAAAATATAAACGGGATCCAAGGGTACGAATGCAGGGCAAGGTCGGCAAGTAGGGATACACTGTAGGGATAATTCGTCTGTACAGCTTGTAGAACACGATTTTGTGAAACACAACACTGTGGTGTAAAAGAAAAAAATCTGAACAAGGATCTGTAATGCATACAACAGTATGTGATTGCATTTTTTCACCTGCCCGCACACAGGGACATAGCAGTATACACACACACACACACACACACACACACACACACACACACACACACACACACACACACCAGACTAACAAGGATGTAGAATGTTTATCATGCTTGTAAGTTATCACCAACATGTTGCTGGAGCAGCTCAAGAGCATCAAAGGCAAGGCCAGACCCTATCACTCCTGTTTGTCCTCCATTGCAGCAAACCTCGATAAAGAGGCCAGCCTTGGTCCTTTCAGTCACACACACACACACACACACACACACACACACACACACACACACACACACACACACACAAAGATAACAAATTCCCCTCATGGTGGTAGTGAAGGGACAAGTAACTTCTCTCCTCCTCTCTGCTTTTGAAGGAGACAGGATTGTTGTACGTCAAGGACCACCGGCGCCGCTTTCCTCCATCGTCAAAAACAAACAAACAACCCCTCACCCGAAGAAACTGCCTCTAGTTGCGCTGTTGCCTGTGACAACTTTCCAAACGTGGGATTGAGGGGTTGCTGCTCTGATGACTGACTACCCCGCGAGGAAGGAGTTGACAGGACATGACAGCATATGGCATGCCTCATAGCCATAAAAAAGAAAAGGGGAAAAAAAAAAACTTGACATAAGCGCAAACAAGTCAGCAAAGTCCTAAGAGGGTTACGGGATATACTGTCAGCATATGCATGGGGAATGACACGCAGTGCTCTGATGAGAACACGGTGCCAGATTACCACAAGCTTTGGTGCTGCTCTCATTTCAAAAGAACACAGAATGATAAGGGCTTTCTTGACTAACACATTTTGGTATACACAAGAAAAAGAGCTGAGAGAATGTCATTGCTAGTGAGCGTATTGACAGTGATGACATCAATCACTGAGTGACATTTATCTAAACACATTCAATCATTTTGGTTTAATTGCACCAGCAATGCTAATTTTTCTAGTCTGGCTGCCAGAGGCCAATCACAGAAAGCCTGGGAGGAGAAAAGACTGTAACCACCTTTGGATATAGATTGGAGGTGAAAAGTACTGTAACTTCAGCTAAACACATAGTGTGAGTCTTGTCTGGCGCAGGTGTTAAATTAAATGTAACAGATACTTACATTTTTTTCTAATTCTTTCACGCTAGTTCGTTCTTCCATCTGCTAGTTCTTTCCTTCTCTCTACCCCTATTTCTTTCTTTCTTTCATTAGATTTTTTTTTTTCTTTCATCAGAAGATTTTTGGTCTAAAAACGTCATCAGCGATAGGCTAATGTTTATTTTATCTGGCCAATACAGCAAGCTGATCAATGCTGCTGCTGCTGCAAAAAAAAAAAGTGCTCTGAAGTGAAACGTCATCAG
Organism: Pangasius djambal; assembly: GCA_022985145.1. Taxonomy (NCBI): domain Eukaryota; kingdom Metazoa; phylum Chordata; class Actinopteri; order Siluriformes; family Pangasiidae; genus Pangasius; species Pangasius djambal. Next base: position 6,184,515 of record CM040998.1, read on the forward strand.
TTTGGCAGTTTTTCCCACAATATCTGACTCAGACCATGCCAATACTACTTGCAAAGTTTGCCTCATGGGGGAAGCGAAGCAAAGTTGTTTTTTTTTTTTTTTTAACACCAATAACCTTGTATAGCCTACACCATGCAATGTCATACAGAGAGTATCGAAATATAGCAGAATTACAGAAGATGGAAAGCATAACAATGACAATGAGCCACCAAACTGAGCAGACCACATTTGACCAATATCAAAAGTACAACATCAGCCCAAAAGCTAAAGGAATCATGACCAAAGTGTGGAACTGTGCTACAGGCATCCAAGTCAGAAATAATCTACTTTTCAGATATTGTACTTCTCTAGTGCTTTCAAACTGCTAATGCCCAGGTAGAAAATAAAGTTCTCATTGAGCTTTACACGCGATATATGGAGTCTACACGTTAGTCCCATGTCCATGTAAGGCTTAACAGCTCAGTGGATCAATCTGCCGCCACTGCTTAACAGTAAGCCCTGAATCAGTTGCACAGCCATGTGCTTATGGGAGTTTGTTTGCCCTGTTGTTCAATTCAAAATATTCCTGGTTTATCTTGATGCTTTTTATTCAGTATTATTGTGTTTAATACCATATCTGTGAGATTGCATTATGCACTATGCCTACTTGTGAGTTTGTTACAGTCATTTATCTCGCTATATTTAAAAAATATATATTTAAGGCACGTAGCTTAGTGTGAGAAAGATTAATGCGAGTTCAAGCAATTGTTTTAATTGGAAGTACACCAATTTAAACCATGCTGCCCCTCCCCTGATCACAATCAGCATGGGTCAGTTGTGCTTAATAACACTTGTCAATTGGTATCGGCCTCTCAGAACGCCAACCCATCCGTCTCTAGTCCAAACTATGGGACACCAAGCACAGCATTGAAAATGTATCTGCCACAACTTCTCACACCTCCCACACAGACGGATCTAGGTTTCAGAAACTTCTCACTAAGTTCGTACCACACACACACATGAGGATCCTTCACTGCCCCCCCCCCAGTGCTAACTCCCGTGTCAACACATAGACCTACATATGAACACAAACCTGTGCACATTTCCAGTATACCTCGCCACACTCACTCGGTGGGGGGGAAGGCAGTGAAGCACCTGGCGGTGGGAGGTGATTGAAATGGCACCAGAACACAGGCAGAGAGAAGAGGTGTCAGTGCATCACTATAATTAGCCCTGTTGATCCTGCAGAAAAGCGAGCCCAGAGAGCCAAGGTTGCTGTCTCTGACACACATATCACTCCCTGGGTGGAGTGTGAATGCATGCGTATGTGTGTGTATCTGTGACAGGAGGTGGCTATGGGCTTCACACTGTCATACATGTACCTGCGCACAAAGTTGAACAGTAGCACTTCTACTCCCAAAAGGGTCGCCTTATCAACTCCAGGGGTTCTGAACGTACATGCTGTGACATTTGGGCTGACATTAAAGAAGTCTGCTGACCTTGAAAAGCAGCAAGAGGGTTCCCACATAAGCCTGATACTGTCAGAACCTACTGATAATTCAGATGGAGTGGGAGCAAAAACAATGCTACAGATATCAATAATCCAAAGACGAAATTCTTAAAGTAAGGCCTACCTTCTAAATTACATACTTCACTGGAGCAGTGGAAAAAGACTGCGAGGCAGCACTGTAGTCACTCACCCTCAAATCGAAACTGGGTCTCAAGTCAGCAGCAGTCCAAGTCAAGTCTAGGTCATCTCACACTTGCAGGCAATTGAAGTCTGGAATCCCTAAGCTGCTAGACAGGTCCTGAATTTTATATTTACTTTTAGCTCATTTGGCTGACACTTTTTTCCAAAAGCGAGTTAATTGAGACAGGATAAAACTAAGCAGTTGAGGGCTAAGGGCCTTGCTCAAGGGCCCAATAATAACAGCTTGGTGGAGATCTTAACTCACAACCTTCCATTCAGTAGCCCAGTTGTGCAATGCCTTAGCCACTGAGCTACATTACATGGCCAAATGTATGTGGATGCCTGAACATCACACCCATATGTGCCCATTCTAAAACCATGGGCATCAACGCAGAGCACTATGAGGTCAGACACTGATGTCAAGTGAGAAGGTCTGGTGTCTTTTTCCAAATCAGCTTTGGAAAGGAAGAGAGAAGTGCACAAGTGCACTGTCATGAAGAAACAGTTTTAGGCCCTTTAGTTCCAGTGAAAGGAAATCTTAATGCTACATTCTATACAAAAATACATTCTTCATGGGCTACAGTTACCTGAATAAACTTCAGTACTTCAGTACTGTAATGTAGTAAGAACAACTTTTCTAATCTTGAAGAGACACCATTCAGTCGTCTTCGGCATCAGTATCCTAGTCAGATCGGTATCCTAGTCAGAGTCTAGATTCTGCTGGATCTTGGGAACATTGGGTGCAAAGCAAGAATACACTCTGGACAGGATGTCAATCCACTGCAGGACACCACTCACACACACGCTCACACCTTGGGGGTGTTTTTTTTTTTTGCATATGGGGAAACCGGAATACCACCCATTGAGGAGACTTAACGCCTCTGATTAAAGACAATTAACTACAAATAAATGACACATTTTAGTGCATGCAGAATTCATTAAAAGTCAAAAGATTCAAGTTAAAGTCTCATAAGGTCAAGTCCAAGTTGAGTCTGGTGTCTCGACTTGATGACTTAAGACAAACTTAGTTCAGGACTTATGTGAAGCTAGAATGTTTATATTCAGGCCTTCTTCTCAGAACAAAACAGTATTTCTTCAAATCTTTTGAAATACTCCGTTACTAGTAAGACTGGCATTGGATGCTCAGTGAGGCCTGTGCCAGCTGTTTAAGCAGACAGCACACCTGGGCTACTCATGGGTCTGTCTATATAGCCTTAAGTAGGGCCAAGCTTGATGCCCCGGCTTTTGACAGTGATTTGCCCCATTGGAGTGACACTGTGATTCCAGAGAGAACCTTCGGCACGGTGCACCTTCCAGGAGTCAATTAGAGATGTTCACCAGTGCCAGAGCTTCTCTTGGCCACTGCTCCAAAATCATCTGAGCCCCAAAGCACGGAGACATACACACTCCTTGTAAAGCCACTGTACACTCTCACACTTCCACTAAGGGACTGATCTTGGCAATGACAGAGTTTGGCTTCTTTATGCTTATGGAGAGGTTGTCAGTGTGCCTCAAGGACAAGTGTGTGTGTGTGTGTGTGTGTGTGTGTGTGTCTCAGTGGGGAAAGCACGTACGCCTGTCGGAGCGTCTGGCTTGTCCCAGTGCACCAGGGCTTGGTGACATAGCCCGAATGCTGATTTCTCCCCTGCGCCTTCACCCCGCGATGCCACGACTCCCTCTCCGACTCTCAGCCAGGAGAGCAAGTGACAGATCTGCACTTGTGTGTACACAAACACACACACTTATTTCTAAGAGCTGCTGAGAGTTTGGTCTCTAGAGCTCACAGGTGGTGGGAATAGGTTTGAATATTTCCTGACAAAAACTCCTCTCCTGAGCCTGAAAGTGGGTCAGTAGTACTGCCACATTTAACCTTTCCAAGGACAACATTCTCACCCATTTACACCCCAAAAATAGCTAGCAGGTCAGCAAGTTCTCTCGCAAGCTGTGAACAAAAATACCTAAACCTGATCTGTCCCGAATGCATGAAAGGTCTTTTTGCTCACAGAACTCACTTTGCAAAAGGGTTTCTTTAATAACACTGAACCAGCTGCCATTATGTTTTCATTCAGGCTGTCTCCAGAGGACCAGCGTTCAGAAAGATAGATATGGAGAGGCCCTTTAAAACCCCTTGAAACAAGGCCAGCAGTCCATCTGCATTATCACCAGCTAGCCTCATGGACATGGAGGTCTTTGGCCAGCTGAAAGTTAGCCAGAGGTCCTTAAGAGCAGGCTTCTCGAGAAATCATTCATTTTCATCTCCCTCTGACATTGGGGGGGGAAAAAAAAATTTTACTGATATAGCTGTTTTTTTTGTTTGTTTGTTTTTTTTAATTTCATTGGACGGCTGGGACCTTGTTAACCCCCATTAGTGCGGCAAGCCCCCTCTTCGATCAAGGCCTCACAAGATGAGGTGGAGAGGTGCATGAGGGAGGCCCAGGACGGACCTTGACCTCATGTAAAATTTAAGTGGCAGGGGTAAAGACGTGCATGAGCTTGACATTTCTTATAAAAAAAATCTGAGAGATATGATCAATACTGCTATCCGATACAGAACCCATACAAGTATGCAGGGGGAAAAGTTAGGTGCAATCAAGATAATGTATAAGCTATTCTCTTCTACAAATTTTTTTTGATATTTATTTCTCTCTCCACTACTCTTTTTCCCTTTTTTTCCAGTCTCTGCTCTCCCATTCCATCTTACCATCTCTCTTCGGCCTTGGAGAGTGGTCTCAGGGAGAGATCCAGTGAAGACTGCCTCATATGCTGCCTGAGGCACCATGTGAAAGGATCCAAACAAGTCCGTCTCGTCAAGACAGACACACACACGGCTTCAGCACCAAACCACACTCTAAACGCACGCACACATACACACACAAACGCATATTGCTGGATGCCTGCTTCATGGTTAAAATTATCAACCACCCCACACCAGACATGACGTTGCAGGAATCTCTACTGGATGATGAGAGCAGTTTGTCAGGCCTGATGGGCTAGAAAACACCACTACTGTCCTCTGTGTGTGTGTGTGTGTGTGTGTGTGTTTCTACTTCTCCAACCAACAGTGAGTCTGTGGTTGTAAATCTTATCTCATTTGTGAATCCTTTGTCCAGAAGAGGACACAGACGTGCTGTTATTTAATCTCACGCCCAGTCTGACAGGCAAATGAAGGTTGAGGATGAAGGAGTCGAGTAAAATTAAGCTGCAATCAATAAAATACTTAGGGGCTTCACTGGGCATGTGTCTGTTTTGGCAGGTGGACTGCTCAATATCCCTACATATATATAGTTTATGTCTTCCCTTCTTAGTTTCGCTCCTTGATTTTAAATTCTTTCAGCTTCCTTTTCTTTTTTCTGTCTTTCTTTCTTTCTTTTTCATTTTTTCCTCTACTGATTTTATTTCTGTTGCTTTATTTTCTTTTAGTTCTTTCTAGGTTTTTCATTAGTTCTTACTCTCCATCCTTTCTTCACTAGGTTTCTTTCTTTTCCTAATTCTTTCTTTCACTATTTCTTTTTTTTTTTTTAGTTTTTCACTAGTTCTCTTTGATAGCTCTAGCTTTCTTTTACTAGTTCTTTCTTTTTTGGTAGTTCATTATTTCCTTCCCTAGTAATTTGTTTCTTTAGCTAGTTCTCACTTCCTTTCTTTAGCTATTTCTCTTTTAAGCTAGTTCTTTCTTTCTTTCTTTCGTTCACTACTTCTCTCTTCCTTTCTTAAGCTAGTTCTCTCTTAGGCTAGTTCTTTCTTCCTTTCTTCAGCTACTACTCTTTTGGGCTAGTTATTTCTAATTTATTATTCAGTTTCTTCATGTAATTAATTTTTTACTCATCATTGATATATTTCGCAATTTCTCTGCTGCTAGTTTTCCTTCAGTCTATTTATCTGTCTGTCTGTGCGACGATTAACTTAACACTGGCTACACATGACAAAGTAAGACATGTTTATGGTTTTTAGACAGAAATCAAACACCACTGGCTGACTCATCTTAGCCAGCTAGCTAACATTCCAAGGTAGCTCCATAAACTTTCACTCAGTTTGAGCATGTAAATGATGAGTAATGACAATGAAATAGTGCGAAATAGTGCGGGCTGCTACTATTGGCTTTGAGAGATTTTAATAAATCTGTGTCAACAAATGATACATCCTGTATGAAAAGTGCTATAAAATGTATACATTGCTGAATGTGCAATGGTTTGAGTGGACTGTTATTCTGAAGATCTTTTATGCGTTGATTAATTAGCAGCAGCCTGGCAGGTTGTTGAAACATTATAAAGTACAAAACACATAACTACTGCCATCCAGGACACTTGATATGCAAAGACATGTTGCAGATGTGCTCTACATAGAGGCACAGAGAGAGAGTGTAAATATGCGTGAGAAAGGGAAAGGCAGAAACAGTAAGCGGAACAGACTGGAATCCACATTGTGAAGATGAGGGAATACGGCCACAAAATAATGTTTTCTCCCTCTCTGACCAATTTTTAATTTAGCCAGACTGTGGCTGTGCTCTTCCCAGACTGGGTCTTTGTAATTATTATGCTTGACAGCTGTGACCATATTGAGACTCCTATACACAACTATTAGAGAAAAAAAAAATCTTTAACTCTAGTACAAGTAGCTGCCTTTCAATGTGCAAGGTGTATAACTATAAGTGCAGGAAATGCAACATGATGCGGCACAAGGCACTGACCCACACTGGGATACCTCCAGAAGGTGTGCAGCTCCCTGCTCTCCATCAGAGAGGTTTAATGTAAACTCATGTGAAGAACATTTTGATCTGTAGTGGTACACATGGTGTGTGTGTGTGTTTTTCCACTATACCACCACTGATCATAAATAGGGATGAGAAATCCACCCATGTCCCCAGAGGAAGATAGAGAGAAGGAGGTGGAGAAGAACAGAGAAGAAGGGGAGAGCTAGTATATGCATGTGAGAGAAAGAGAGGAAAAGAAGGAGAGAGAGAGAGAGAGAGAGAGAGAGAGAGAGAGAAAGACAGACACAGAGAGAGAGAGAGAGAGAGAGAGAGAGAGAGAGAGAGGGGCAGAAGCCGGTTTTGAAAAAGACATCAATCTGGCAAAAAAAAGAGCAACATGACAGAAATTAAACAAGATTGCTGTGTTTGAGTTCAGCCGCTTCCCGGCCCCCTTTCAGCCTCCCATTGAAATTCTGGGCAGATACAAACCCCAAGGCTTTTGACACACTTTTGAAAACACCACACCCCCTCCTTCTTTCCAGCAAGTCTCCTAACTGACTAACAAGAACAGGGGAGGGGGAGAGACGACGATATGGATCTTATTTTTTATTAAAGTCTTTATTCTTAATGAAATGCATTTGTTCCTTTTTCTCCCTCATTGATATTTTTTAGGCAGGAACTAGTCGTGTAGCATGAGAGGAAGTGCAGAGGGCTCCTGAGAGAGAGAGAGAGAGAGAGAGTGTGTGTGTGTGTGTGTGTGTGTGTGTGTGTGTGTGGGGTGTTGTGGAGGACTGAGGGTATGGTGGTTCAGTTTGCTGACGGGAGGTGGTCGAAGCAACACAGAAACACAACCGTGCAGGGGGTCGATGTAATAAAAGAAAAAGAAAACAGCAAGAGAGGTAGTGAGAGATGGAGAGGAAAAGAGAAAGGGAGAGATGTAACAGGGTAGAAAATGAAGAAAAAGGAACTGAGAGACAGGGAGAGGGAGTGGGAGAGAGGGACGGATGTTGGATGAGGCGGCGGTAGAGTCTTAGTGCATTTATGCTGCTGCTGTCAAGAGCTCGTTTTCACTCGTGCTTCCTGAGAGCCACTAGGAGAAAGAGATCTCTGAGTGAGAGGAGGAGGAAAAAAAAAAAAAGAGAGAGAACTCATCATCCTTTCCAATCAAATCCCTGCATTAGCTTTGGCTACATTTCGGCTGGCTTAGTGTCAGAGTATGGAACTGCTGCCTTAAACAACACGCTCGAAGCTTGAATCAATCCGGCGCTGAAAGAAAGCCCAGAGCGCTGAGCTGAGAGGAGAGGGAAGGGTAAATTAGCTAGTTCCACAGGCTTTTTTTAAAATAGCACAGCATGAAATGGTGTTCGATATCTAACTTCCCACCCTCCTACGTTCCAGCACACTACATTGTAATCCAGCACTGAAAGCTACCTCGCACGTCGGACTCTCGGCGTTCCTGCACTTTCCTCGGCTCTCGTGCAAACTCCAGCCTCTTTCTTGACAAGGCCAGAAGGTAATGATCCAGCTGCCATGGGCCTGAAATCATGTCGGGGTAAGCTGTCAGTAAGCAGGAGCCATCGTCTCTCTTTCTCTCCCTCACACATACATCCACGCAGAGTGTGAGGCGCCCAGGTGTCCTTGAGCCACTGTAGACTCGCACCTGTCACTTATCTCCTGCTCAGTGGGACTAACAGCACACACCCTACTCACACACAGGTAAACAGTCAGCTGTGTGTGTTTGAACACTGAGTGAGATCTGATTAATGAGTATAAGGTGTATGGTAGTGTGTGTGTACGAGATTGCGGTTTAAACTTTTCAGGGTGTCATGGTAAACGTAATACAGGGAAGCTTGGTTACGAGAAGTTATTCAGTAACTCTAGATGGAGTGGCATGCGAATTGATATTTTCTCAATTATATGCAAATTTGCTACACTACATCATCTTCCTGGTCGGGGTCGCGGTGGATCCGGAGCCAATCCCGGGACCACTGTGCATGAGGTGGGAGTATTCATTCCAGATGGGCTGTCAGTCCATCACAGGGCACCTTGCGCACACAAATTCACACACACATTCACACCTGGGGGCAATTTAGTGCAGCCAATCCACCTAAACTCTGCACAGAAAGTAACCTGAAGTCAGGATCGAACTGGGGACCCTGGATGTGTAATCCTGGATGCAGCAATGCTTCGCCAACCTGCAGCCATGCCACACCAACACGAAATTTTCAGTTTATTTAAAAAAAAATTTCAATAAATAAAAAATTAATGCAAGTCGATCTGGATAAGAGTGTCTGCTAAATGCTGTAACCGTAAATGCTAAATGCAAAACAACAATCCAAATCACTGGCTCCAGTAAATTCCTCGGACCAATCATATCGCACGGATTGATCAGTGTCCCCGTAATTTTCCGCTTTCACAACTTCAGTTTCTACATGTGTTGAGTTCCAATTAGTAGTGTTTGTTGCATGATTAATAGCTCCAGCTCCACCATTTGCTCAGTTTAAATTCCATACTAAACTGCATAACAATACAATTCAGCTTTAAAATTTGTACCAGAAACAGCTAGACAGTTCACACTCTCATTTAACAGTATTTGTTTCTCCACAAGAGAAAGCATCGACTTGTCATTTGCTAGTGTGAGTATGGGATAACTGTGCACTTACAATGGCAGTGAAGTGACGTGACAAAGTGACCAGAAGCAATTTATTTTCAATAAACTGACGTATTACAGGGATAGGAAGCAATGCGACTGTTGGCAATGCAAAGTGGGCGGGGCAAGCAATGCCAAAGTGTGGAATTAGATATACTCAAAGAATAGCATTGGTGTTTTTGCCATTGTTTTTTTTTTTGTCCCAATTGTGAAAAGCAGATTTCAACTTCGGTTTCTGACACTATTAATATACATGCATTTGCATCTAGAACTAATTTTCGCAGGATTTTGCTACATGTGGTCAAAATGGGACATCACAGTTTTAGAAGGAAGACCACTTCAAAAATCATTCTGTGACTTACTACCTAATCCTAGCGAAGAAAGGCGAGATTTCCTGGAACGCCACTGGGACATGACAATACTGCATCTCAAACCTTAAAGCACATTAATTTGTGGGGGGGAAAAAACAAAAATGTTTAGAAAACACTGCACGATTAGCGTGATTAAAAAGAATGAAAACCGTGAAAGCCCTACCAGTGAGTTGGAGGAAAATAATAATAATAAAGAAAGACAAAATTCCCTGTAGCTGTCAGATACACTGAAAAATAACCACACTACTGTATGAGTGTGTACCCATTTTTATACATTTTATAGGTGGGTACGTTTCCTACTTGAAACACACACACTATTAATTCCAAAGACAAGTACCTTCCAAATGCAGGAAAGTAAACAATGATTAAAAGTTACATATCCACCAAGTGCCACACTGTTTCCCAAGCAGGTGCTATCTTCAGTCACCTTTAAAAGAGATGTAGCTTCATTATCCACATTGACAACGAGCTCAGCTTCACTCTTTAAACCTGTGCTCTAGTCACACACAGGGAGAAAACACGTCGCATGTGTGTGTGTATATATAAAAAAAAATGTTGCTGTTCAATTTGAGCTAATGAACCCAAGAGGGAAGAGAAAGAGCAGACAAAGAAGTGAGAGAGAGAGAGAGAGAGAGAGAGAGGAGGAGGAGAGGAGGATGTGATGAAACAGAGATGGACGGGTTCTACTTGATCTTTGGACCGGTGGAGGAAAGCCCACCTGAGATGGGAGAGAGATAAAAAGCCTCTCTCGTCCTCCGCAGGCTTTGCCGAGTGAAACCTACTTAGCTTTCCTGGAGTCTTTTCACTTTCTCCTGTGCTGATTTTCAGTCTCTACTCACTTTCTCTCAATTTCTCTGCCTGTTTACTGGGCTATAGCTGTCAAGCTACACTCCTATGAGTGTTAACTGAGACTTTTTCCTTTAAATCATACACTGACAGGATGCTGAGCATCTGGAGGTACAGGGGCAGTTATCAGCATCTTATTTTCATCTCATGATGCCTTATTGATCAGATTTAAAATTAGCGAAATTAAAAAATAATGTAAATAAATAAATACATTAAAAAAAAAATACGATGCCAGATCAGCAGGGCTAACACATGGACAATGTGTTAACAAATATCATATCATATATCATATCATATATCCCGATACTTGAAACTGCTGATGACTGCTGTATAACTGTTAAAATGGAAAATATATATTTTGAGATAACTTATGACTATATATTGCCATCATATGTGAATACAGCACCACCGCAGCTTCAGGCGTCCTTGTTCATCACCCAGAAAATCATGAAAGCAACCTGTCACTTCAAAAAGCACAAGCTGACTTGCAGATGCTCTCAGCAGGACGGACGCAGGCATTCTGGCCCGCGGGGTCGCTCTTCCTGTAAATGCTATTATGATGATGTCAGAGCCCAGAAGGCATGGCGCTTATTTAGTGTGATGAATGGTCAGCAGCAACCAGCTGTCACTGTACATCCCCCACAATGCACCTCTACGGCGAACGCAATAAGCCACTTTACGGTAACACACACTCAAACGCTTATTCAAACGCGCACTCAGAAGCGCTCTCAAGCACGCAAACACACACACACGCGCAAGCACACACTCATCATCTCTATCTTGCATTCCATGGTTTGCGTGGAGAGGGACTTCGCCGGCAGACACAGATGCGCGTGTGTTTTATGACATTTAGATGGAAGAGAGAGGGAGATCTCCCCTAAGTCAATTTGAACGCAGAGGCCGATGAAATTATACAGGTAGCAGTGGGCGACGTGACAAACGACTAGCCTGGCGTACAGCTGGGGGAGACGCTCTCCGACAGAGAAAAGAAATGAAAATCTAAATTACAGTTTACAGTACACACATAACTACAAACGGCTTGTTTCTGTTGCGTAAATCAATGCCTACTGTATGGAAGCAGGAGAGAGAGTGTGCTAGAGAGAGGCTGCGAAATCAAGCAGGGCCTCAGCAGGGCCAAAAACATGTATAAAATATACAAAATAAATAAATAATTATTATAGACACACACAGTGGAATCCAGAAGTCTGAGACCAGTAGTGAAAATCCTTCTATTTTGCATTCTTTTCTAATTTAATACAATGTTATACACAATGCAATTATATATATATATATATATATATATATATATATATATATATATATACACACACATACACAAACACACACACACACACATTATATTATATATATATATATATATATATATATATATATATATATATGTGTGTGTGTGTGTGTGTATATATATATATATATATATATATATATATATATATATATATATATATATATATATATATATATATATATATATATATATATGTGTGTGTGTGTGTGTGTGTGTGTGTGTGTATGCATGTATATATACACTGGATGCATTTGCATTTAATAAGCAAATAATTTCATACTAGGAAACAGACAGAGTTAACTAGAGTTGCAATGATTAATCGACTGCATCAATCAAAAATGTTGATTCTTAGATGTGTGGTTTACTCAACCAACACCAGAAATATAATATAATGTAAAATATATAGCACTGTGTGCAAAACCGTTTACAGGTAGTTTTAAAGAACACAAAAAACAATTCAACTGATTTCACTTGCAGCATATAGGCGCTAGACAGAAAACAAGAATCAGACTGAATGCTAAAAAAAAAAAATTTCATCCTGTTTTGTGCAGTGTTTTTGTGTAAATGTGAATCCGTGACCCTTAAAAGTGTGACCAACAGGAAACACAAGGTCGAGCTGTGCTCTTTTCCTCCCTACAACAGCATGGAAGAAAGCACATATCACAGACGGAACATGATGCATGATGGCGGGAACAAGCAACACCAAAAACACTGATAGTTTCAGTCCAAAATGTAAAAGCATGATACAGCGCAGCATATGTGGAAAAAATTTCAAAATGCATAAAAATTAAAAATGAAAGCACACGAATAATCCTGCTTGGTGTTGAAATATACTAAACAGTCCATGTTACAGCTCTGAATGACTGAAGGAAATAGATTTTTTTGATGGAATAGTAAAATATGTGAAGAAATTTCATAGTTTAATGAGAGATGTTAAATATTAAGTTGTTCCTCACGTTTTTTTTTTTTTACGTTATAATATTAGGGGGAAAAAAAGGAAAGCTGAATGATGCACACTTCATGAGGAACACTATACTAACCGTGGCCTCCCTTTGCTCTGAAACAGCCTCAGTTCTTTGTGGCATGAATTCCACAAGATGCTGGAAACATTCCTTTGAGATTCTGGTCCATGTTGTCATGATTGCATCACGCAATTCCTACAGAATTTCCAGGTGCACTTCGGCTGGTCTTCTGCTGTTGTAGCCTATGCGCCTCAAGGTTCAATGTGGTGTGCATACTGAGATGCTGCTCTGCTCACCACAATTGAACGGAGTGGCTTTCTGAGTTACTGTAGCCTTTCTGTCCACTCAAACCAGTCTGGCCATTCTCCGTTGATCTCTCTCCCCAACAAGGTGTTTCCGTCCTCAGAACTGCCGCTCAATGGATGTTTTTTATTTTATTTATTTTTTTATTGCACCATTCTGAGTAAACTCTAGAGACTGTTGAAATCCCAGGAGATCAGCGGTTATAGAAACACTCAGAGCAGCCCGTCTGGCACTAACAATCATGCCACGGTCAAAATCACAGTTCACATTTATTCCCATTCTGATGGCTGATGTGAACATTACCCGAAGCTTCTGGCCCGAATCTGCATGATTTTATGCACTTACATTTACATTTATGGCATTCGGCAGACGTCCTTATCCAGAGCGTAAATAAATACATCCCGATACTGGTTCACTAGGTCACAGACTAAAAATCAGTCTAAAAACTCTGTTGGGGATGTAATATAGCAAGAAAGGCACACAGATAACACAAGTTCTTTTTAAATTAAAAGTGTTACTTTAAGTATTTCATTGCACTGCTGCCACACGATTGGCTGTTTAGATACCTGCATGAATGAGTAGGTATGCAGGTGTTCCTAATAAAATGCTCGGCGAGTGTATATTACAGCTGTTCTCATTTATAAGCGCCGTCTAAGCCAATTAATTTATTATTTGTGGATTAATCCATATGAAAAACCAGACTATTAAAATTGCTTTTAGTCATAGTGTAGACATTCGCAGGACTACACTACGCATCTGTATCGCATAAACCAAACAGGCTGAAAATTATCAGAAGGCAGTATTATAATTTTACGTATAATATTAATGTTTTAGATTAGTTTTCTTTTTATCAAAAGAGCGAAATTCATTCAGACAGCTGTAAAGCCCTTCTTCGCCATGTCAGAAACTACACGCGACGACAGTTTAACAAATACGGGGACGGCTTGGACATGAGCAACACCAGCAAGAACATGCTCAACAACGCACTTATGACATAGGACACGATATGTTTCAGTGAACATACACGCAAAAATAAGAAATGTTATACACATACAGTACCTCTTCTGACTATAGAATGTCCTTACACCTCTTGAGACATTCACTTCTCAATTAAAACAGAGCGGTGCAGCTCAGGAGATTTCACATCTTCACTTAAATGACCATTAATCTCTAGACAGCACAGTCAAGATAATTGGTACCAATTTAAGAACAAATTGGCCAGAAGAGTTAAATCACAATATAAATGCACCTAAAGCAGCAGTACATCAATTCAGACCATCATAGCGCCTCAATAGTCAAAGACCTCAATGATCCCCCAAACCTGGAACAATAACACCATCAGAATTCCAAACTAACCCATAAATCAATGTACGTGAAGTGTTAAGCTGAGGAGGCGGCCGCTTTTACCTGCATGGCCTTTTTGATGAAAGGGATCTGCGTGCCGCTGTCCAGGTCCTCGTTGATGATGAGGCGCCGAGCCCACTGGCCTGCTCGTACCACGCCGCTGCCCTGGATCAACACCAGCAGCTTGTCCTGGTTCGTCAGCGCGTCCTCGCTCATGTAGATGAAGCTCTTTGGTTCGCTCTCTGTTGCATCCACCTGTAAAGTCCAGACGCTAGTGTTAAGTAAAGATACTGCAAACCATAAAACGTACATACAAAGAAAGGAGAAGGGGCGTCACGATCTAAAAACATAAAATGACAATTTACGTAAGAATACGTACACTACATAGACTAAATCTATCACACTACATACTACAACTTGGATTTTTTTAAAAAATGCAATCCAGTCAGGAGAATCTCTTACAAATCACAAATTCATTCCAGGATTTGCACTTGATCCCTCAAATGAACATTAACTACACTATGTGTTGGTATCATATAAATCACCAAGGCTAAAAGTTTCTATAATGCAAATAAAATAATTTGATATTTTTATATCTTTTTAATATATACTTTTAGCATAACCTTCACCGTTTTGGGATTGTTTTTACTTAATTTCCCAAAGGAATTTTCAAAAGTACTTCGCTCTTTTGTTGATATTTAGTCAATATCCCCTTTAAAAAATAAAAAAAATTTTAAAAAACACTCCATTTAATATAGTCATGCTAAATCCCAGATAGCTTTCTATTCGCTATATATTCTCACTACATAGCGTATAACATAATCTTACATACTGCACTAGATGCTCAATAGAACACCGTGTGAGATTCAGTCACACAAAAAGCATGAATAATGCATGTTTTAAATGCATTATTGAATACTTAAAATGAAATATTAGGGTTTTTTTTACTTTATTAGAATATTGATGAATAAATTGGGGAGGAAAAAAAGATTAACGATAAAGTATGCCATAAATGACATGAATTTATTTCATTTTTTTTTGTACATCAGGCGTAAAAGAGTCACTTGGCCAAGACTTTTCAAAAAAACGTATGGTTCCATAGACTTAGAACTCATTAGTCTAACATTAGAAGTTTTTTAATAACAATTTGCATAGTATCAAACAGGGTGCTGCCCTGTCCTGGCTCGGCTAAACAAACG
The DNA here is from genome assembly GCA_022985145.1 of Pangasius djambal. NCBI lineage: Eukaryota > Metazoa > Chordata > Actinopteri > Siluriformes > Pangasiidae > Pangasius > Pangasius djambal. Next base: position 6,199,855 of record CM040998.1, read on the forward strand.
AATGTATTGCAATAAAGCACCTTAGCTAGTTAGCTAGTTATGTGCATTAATACAGACTAAGGTTAATGAGTGAGGATGAGACTTCCTGAGAATTAAGCGAATGTGTAGACATAGTCCTTATCCTCTCCTGATGAAGTCGGCGGGATTCAGCGGCATATGAATCATTCTTACGCTTAAACATACAAATTAAAAACGTGGCTCTTACAAACATCAACAGGAAGTAGAGTTTATTTTCTGACTGTTGAGTCTACACGTCTGGTGGGCATATACGGATAAAAAAAAACGAATACCCCGAACACAAATCTGCTTCTCCGTCTCGCTCAGGCTACACGAGTAGTCAAATTCATTCGGACCACTCTAGTTTGCACTTCTGACTTTTTGATAAAGTTTCAGATTTTATATTGTATCAGTCATTATTTGAATGAATCTGTGCAAGCTGGAGTTCTATTATAATCACTGCTTTTGGCATTGATGGCTTGTGAAACCTTCAATCCTTTGTTGTTATGTCAACAACTATATTTATTCTATTTCATTAAAGAAGTGCACCAGATACACCAACGGTGCAGTGACTCATAGTCAGGAACCATTCATTATGAATGGCACTATGCAGAGAGACAGACGGCTCCTGCAGTCTGTCTGTCTGTCTGTGATGACTTTATTAAACTGCCTTGCATTTGTATTATATTGTCCCTGATTGTGGATCCGTACAGATAACTCTGAGGTCGATACGGCTTTGCGTGCCGGGTCATTTGTTTTAATCTATTACATTCTAATTGTAACGTCAGCGTCTATTCCTGCCTCTTTTATACTTCACGTTTCTAAGCCTCTCCTTTAAATGGCCATTGATGAAAAGACGGAAAACCTGCAGCTAAGTGCAGTTTGTCACACATGACTGAACCCATCAAATCCCCCTACTGACAAGAACTCTGGCGAGTCTCCGAGATAAACACTACACACAGTTAAAGCCGTTTACAGCTTGTAAAAACTTCCACTTTCTCTCGTGTGATTTACGTACAGTAATATACCGCTCTTTTAACATGACATGAATCACGCTCTATTTATGAACTACAAACAGCGGAGATGTAAAATGGTGTTTTGTCTTTAAAATAATAACGTGAGAAATCCTAAGCTTTTTTTTTTTTTAATACATATGCTACTTAATGAAGTCAATGTAAGCATATTTAAACAAAAAGATTAAAGACTGGTTGTTTCAAATATATATATATATATATATAAAAAAAAAAGCCTAAAGTCAGAAATTATTTCATTCAGATGAAATAAATAATCAGGGAATTATGAGATAGAAAATCCAGAGAATTCAGGCTAGTGTTTTTACATGCGAATTTCTCATTAACACCCTGTTTCATCCCCAGCGGCATTATTCAACAGCATAAAAGCCTCTCTGTTCTTTCAGCCGCACTTACTGGGAGCATCTCTTTCCTCAGCTTACAGTCCTTCTCCAGGAGCTCATAAACATACTGCGTGATGATCTGCAGGAGAGAAGAGGAGACATCTTTATTTGTATTCCAAGTGCAATTAAACAAAAAAAAAAAAAGAAAAAAAAAAAAAAAATGACCCATATTTGCCATTAGTATTAGCCATAACAAACTTTGAGCTAAGTCAAATACACGGCTTTGGTATGCGTAAATTAAGATGACTGAGGAGACGTGAGATAGTTCAGGTCATTAAATAGTGCATTTTATTCCATAAACACATAGATCATTTTGTCAAATGGTTTAGGACGTGCACGGTATTACTGCGTTCTGATGCAACACACAAGCCACATCTGTGTACATATACAGCTATAACAATATTGAATTTACATGGACTGTAAGCAAAGCACATGTACTTCTTTGCATATGTTCAGAGCACACACATATATCTAGATCTGAGACCCCCCGAGCGAGGAAGATAATTGGGAGTGTCTGGATCGCTCGTGTTCTGAGCAGAGAGTACAGAGTCTAGCAGCCCCAAAGGCAGAAAAATCTCGACTACAAGCCGAGAGTTGATGTAAGGTATGTTTATCCCTGCAGCTACATGACTTAGGAACTGGTACTCGGTGCAAATTCAACCCAGGGCCGAAAGTTTCATGCTTCAATGACATCAACAACTTTTGGTGGTTTCTTTTTTGTTCTTGTCCCCCACAACCCTGATACGCAGCAGCTGGAAAAACAAGGCTTTATTCGATGGATCTGTGAGGCGACAGGAAGGAGCCACTCGTGTAAAGACAAATTTGGCTCTCTAGGGTCGGTGGGATGACTTTAAGGGCTAGGAGGAAAGAGGACCAGGGAATTATCATTGATGCCAAGCTCATGATGTTTGGAGGGCTTTGGCGCCCACCCGGACAGACGGGAATCTGGAATGGTGCTGGAAAAGCCGGGATGGTCAGCTGCCGGGGTGGCCTGACTGCCTTGCATTGTTTGTGGGAGGTCTTCGGTTTCTGATTGGGAACAGGAGGGTAACGAATAAACGTCTGGATTACATCTAAGCGCCTAAATTATAAGATGATTCATTAGAATATTACCATCACAATCTATCTAGGGTTACATTTCGACTTAAATAGAAATACACATTCAGCCTACATTCACACTAGCAACAAATAAAGAGGCAGGTGACCATTTGGTTTCCATTTACACGAGCGACAGCGGCAAGCAACAAAACGACAACACAACAGTTGAGACTTTATCAATTCTATGTAAATTTCGGTATGACACAGTAAAGTGACAAATCCAACCCACTGGCTTGAATGATTCCTCACACAAATGCTTATCGAGCATGTGGTCCGACGTTCCTTTAGTTCCCCACTCCCAGATTTAGTTCCTACCTGCAACTAGTTCCCATTTACTGTTCACAAAACTCCAAGATTTCATAATATGGATCATAATGTGTATCAAGACATTATGAAGCAGAGATCACTGGTGCCGCTGAAGACTGTACATAGCTAGTACAGTTAGCTGGCTTTGCTAATCTGTTACTACATGGCCACGAGCGACTTGTAGCTTACTAGTACAAACACAGGGTCAGAGAACAGCTTTGTTAGAAAAACAAATGTTGAGGAAATTAAAGGAGCATTCAAACAAAAGTGTACCTGTGCAGTATGATTTTTCTAACAATGTGGCATTGGCAGTACATTCAAAAATACAAGTGCATTTCCACACTGCTAGAATAATCTTGCTATCTTAAGAGTATTGTTAAAAGCGAGGCACAAGATTTTGAGTTAGAAGGGAACTTTCTTGACAGGACTCATCATTAGGTTTGCATTGATTCTGGTAGAATTATTCTTCTCCTTATGACGCAAAGGTGGGGGTGTGGGGGAGAAAAGAAAGTTATGAAGCAATCATAATACACTCATGGTAACATACTCATTTAAAGCCAAAGGACATAAGCTATTGCTTATTTGATTACAAACACCAAAAGCACATTAACGGCCAAACGAGCTAATGCAATGAGATATTAGCAGCCATCAGCGGTCAGCCGGCCCAAATGAGATGACAGATCTATCCGCTGAATCCACGGAAGGGAGCTGCGGGTGAAACAGTGTAAAGATATAGGCCGCTCAACGGCACCTAATTCACTAAATGTCAAGCTCTCTGATGAAGACTAAAATGATTGTGAAGTGCAATATGCTTGTGTTTAATGATATCAATAAGCCTCGCAGGAAATTTCATTTGTGCGCCGTTATTGCTTCGGCGTCTCAGGTGGCTCTGTGTGATTATAGCAGGGAAGGAGAATGTGGACAGTTCTCTAAATATACCTGGGACTGGGTCATGAGGGTTTGCGCTATGTCTATGTACAGGGTTTGGTCCTGATATTCCCGTATCGGAATAATATCTTTCACGTAAGGGTGTGTGTATGTGTGTGCACGTAAACGTCTCTTCAGCTGGCAGCTGTGTGTAATGTCTGAGGCACAGACCCAGATCTGGGGTGAGGGATCTGGCTTTTTATTGGGCAGACATGAAGCTATAGATGAGTATCTGGAACATTAAATATCAACAGGGTCCTCAGGCCTATTATCTAACCTAGACCTCTAATTCGTCTGGCCATTCACATGCAACAAAAAGAAAGCAGAGCACGAAATTTGCTTCCAGTAGCAGTTAATTTCGCTTTCAAGTTCATCAAGGTGAACTTTAACCCTGAGTATTTGCAAACGACAAAAGAAAAAGTGATTCTTAATGACAGTGCCGCTCAGAGCTATACCCCTCTCAAAAAAATAACAAAAATAAAATAAACTAGCCATCATTATTGCTACATTCCCTCCAAAATCAAATTACAGCAGGACCTCCCGTAACCGCTCGATTTTGCTCCATCCTGGAGAAGGCGGCAAAGCGAATCAAGGGGGAAAATGGGGTTCGTCTCACTATGTCACACTGTTCAAGAAGGAATAGCGAACGTTCAAGTGCTTCCTGGAAGATCGATCAAGTAACGTAATGGATAAAGAAGCAACACCAAAAAAAAAAAAAAAAACCCACAAAGAACTCATGACCAAGACTGGCTGTGAATACGGAAAATTAAATAATTAATTAAAAATAAATAAATAAATAAAATAAAATAAAAACAAAAACATCATCAGTCCGTGCAGTCTGAATGAACATGCCTGTTCACCAAAATATCTGAAAATAAGCCACACAGGAACATTAAGAAGGGGATTCCCATAGGTGCACACAGTGAGTGACAGATGAAGAATTCCCATTGTTATTATTCTATATAGCACATAGTGACCGCCTTTCCTGCCCTCTCAGAGACGCAGTGGAGCACATTCTCTCAAGTTTGACACAATCGCGGCCGCCTGTCAGCGTAATTAGAGCGCTGCAGAGTCGCGTAATTAATATTGTCTTATTAGTTTGATAATGAAAGCCCCGCAGGTAAGAATGCTAAGTGCTTCACACCTCCCTCTCTTTACGTGACGTGGATGGTGATCACGGGCCGGATGGAGATGGATGGCTTGCTCTGAAACCGGGGTAACACTGTACATCCCTGAAATGTTACTTACGTCACTAGTCACCTCAGGCTGAAAGAACGTCCACAGCTGTAACGCTGAGTGCACCTTTATGTATGGAAATTTAAAAAGAGGGAAAGGCATCAGGAAATATAGACACTTAGTTGGTTTGGGAAATATTAAAAAATAGTTTGCCCATTCTTAAAAAGAGAGAATTCATAATTGTTAACATAGACAGTTAACACTTTAAAAAAAGCAAAAAAAAAAAAAAACAAATGCAGTTGTTCAGCCAAAACAGGCCTGGTGTCTTAATGTTTTTCATCTTTAGTTTGACCCATGAGAGGAATGAAGTTGACAAGTTTTGGAAATCTGTCTCATCCAAAGTCATACAATTGCTTTAAATATCAGAGTTAAGGTACATAACCTCATTTTTAAATACACAATTTTATAAAATAGAAGGGATTGCTCATATTCAGTGTGGATGCACAGCTACAGGTTTAATACGCTGTCTGAAAGCATGATGTCTCTTTCAATATGCAGATCACATAATAGTTTTAGATTTTATTTCAGCTTAGTTTTGTGGAGTCAATCTGAAAGAAGGAATAGATTTTCTTTTAATTATCTTGTGATTTTTCAGTACTTTTGAAAAGAAAAAGAAAAAAAAATTATTATTACAATTTATGCAATGGTGCAAAAGGCAAAGAAAAGAAAAGAACATTTTAAAAAAGCACCCGGTTTTCAAGATAATCTGCCGTTCAAATTAGATTATTATTCCCATACATTTTAGCTCTCGGGTATGCTTCTCCCTTCAAACCTTAAACGGGGTTGTTAATATTAAAGACCTCAAAATGCACCAAGGGAAAAAAATACATTGTAGTATGCCCATTCTGACAGCCACAATAACATCAGTGTTCAGTAACACTGTAAAGCTTTGCTCCTCTTGTACTACACTAAGTCATGCTGTGTCAAATCCACCTTAACAAGTCTGCGTGAAGTATGGCACTTAACAACTGGATGTGGTTCGAGGCATTTCTTTACAGGCAGGATTTTGAGCGAGACATTTCCTCTGCTCATTAGCACCACTAATATCATAGCTCCAGAGCAAAACTAAAGAAACAAACCTCACACATGAAACATCTTGTCTGATTGACTACATTTGGAAAAATGTGAAAATTGTGTAAATTAAATTTTATTTTTCACCAAAATATTGGATCAACCCGAACCCAACACGTATCACATACAATCCTCTAAGGCGCAACAAAATCAACCTGAGCATGTCCGCTGCTCGAATCCTGCATGAGAAAGGCACAAATCGGAGCTCTGACCAATCAGAGCGGAGCGGCTTGTTTTTTGGGAAACAGGCTGCAGCCGTGAGGCCGTGCTCTAGAGATCAGGGAGGAAGGAAGTCTTAGAGGGGGGATCTGCAGGAGAGCGGTTCGGAGACAGAGCGTCTGAGAGCATGGGGTCGGCATTAATCCCTGACATGTACTGTCCACTGCCAGATCACGCATTGCTCCACAGCTGAGACGAGGCGGGAGGGAGGGAGCGACGGATAGAGAGGAGACGCCACCGCAGCCTTGACCGGAGCGTCTCGCGCCAGTGGCCGAGTGATAAGACATAAACACACACACACACACACAACTGAGGAGTCTTAATGAAGAGCACTTTGTCTCTGTAAGTTGATCTGTTTGTAAACTCCCATGTGGGGAAAATCCTCCTCAAACAAGCAGGTGGGGGATCACAGGCTCTCGCACACAAGTCACAGACGCAAAATGAGCCATGGGGGCATGTGGGGAAAAAAGAAGGAAATGAATTAAAAAAAAAAAAAAAAAAAAAAAAAAAAAAAAAAAGAGTGAGGCCTCCCACAACGTCTCTGTAATGTTCTCCAATCCCGCGTCCAGCTGACCTTAGGCCCTGGGTGATAAGAAGTTTGTGCTCCAGATGGAAGAGGAGGGAGGTGTCATGTGAAACTCTGACCCTCAGCGAGACAGAGTTCCTGAATGGGCTGTGAAAAATGAGGACAGTTGCTTATCAGGCAGCGGCGCATTAACCCTGACTTATGATAACGCCGAACGTTCGTCAGCGAAGGATAATCAATAATGAGCAATGTTTGTCTTTGGCCTTGGTGTGGGACCGATGCACTGATCTTAGACCAGACTTTAGGAGCCACTTAGACTAGAGAGAGAGAGAAGGAATGACCCGGACGTCAAAAACAGAGAATGTAAGAATGACGCCAGGGAAAAGGGAGGGACAAAAAAAAAATAAAAAATGTAGGAGAGAGAGAGAATGAGCCTGAAAGACAGAGTCAAACATGGTAATTAGGATATATTCATGCTTTATCTGAGGCTAAAAGAATTAATACAGAGGATGTTAACTTATTTTCGCTTCTACAATTTATGTTTTTCTAAGCTTGAACAAACTCCTATCAGACATCTCACAGTGCCAGTATCTGCTGGAAGTTTGCTCTCCTGCCAAACCAACATAAGCGTGTAGACACACACACACACACATACACACACACACACGCATACACACGTCACATAATGGCTGCCTAATGACCACCTCAGGTGTTAGTGCTGAAGGCATTACAGGGATAATATGCTTTTAAATCACACCCTGCTCTCTCTCTCCGCTTTCTTCTCTTTCCCCCTCTCCTTTGCTCCGTGGGGTACGAACAAGTGATACGGCGCAATAAATCAAGAAAGACAGCTGCCATTTTGTTTTCCTTCTTCTTCTGCTGAATCGAAGTTCCTCTTAACATAAAAGTAAAAGGAGCGTGAATGATGCTGCTGAGTGTGCTCGCTGCTTCAGTGCCTCAGCACACTACACACGGTGCTCAGTCCTAAAAACAGCCATTTACACCAGCGGCTTTCAAGCAGCGCGTTGTGGTGCGCCGGTGAGCCGCAAAAGCGGAGCAGGCCTGAAAAGCTGAAAGCCGCACCACAAAAACCGAAAACTAAAACTTTACGATACCAATGTAGAAGCGAACAATCTGTATGAATTGATCAAAAAAAAAAAAAAAACCACAATCGACAGTTTGTCCATGCTGTAGTACAGAGCTGACCAAACGAATTTAACATCTAAATGTTTATTAACTCGGGTGTCTGTGTTTTCTAACAGTCACGGTGCTTTGTATAGTTTCCCAGCTCGGGAAAGTCTTGAGGACAGAGGAGTTTACGCATTCTGGTTTCTCAGTAAAATGACAAGCTGTGGTTTTTGAGAGAGACAGAGACAGAGAAAGACAGAGAGAGAGAGAGAGGGCCTGGTAAAGAATGACTGTTTATCACACCTATAAAGTGATAACAGGAACTAACTTCCCTCTCGATTGTGTTCCACATCATTAAATCTCAACTATAAACCAGTAAAATGTGTGACGTGTCGTTCAATAATAAATTAAACATTGTAATCATTAAAAATATCTCTGTGGTATAAGCGGAATTACCCACTTTAGACCATGTGGTTATATGAAAATAAACCACCTCGGGGTGGTAACAGTAACAGCGCTTCGTGTCGTGTCGCATCGCACCGCACCGCCCCTGGCGTGGATTATTTTTGTATAACCACACAGTCTGGAGAGTGTTATTTTTTTCTTACTTACATTTACTCACTCCAAGTAACTACCAAAACATACATTTTCTAAACTTTATTTCCCTAAATGACTCGGGTCTCATGAACTGGGGCTCTGAATAAAACCATGGCATTTATGGCGTACTTCATTTTGTCAGGTTTGTACAAATATTTCAGTCTGATCTAAAAATAACTGTCACATGTACACCGTTTCCAGCAGGCACTTAGTGACGGCTTTCGGTGGCTGAATTTCAGTCTAGGGCTAACAATGCCATTATGCATAACGACAATTACGCATCCTAAGTAGAGAGCATATTTAGTGAATAATAAGCTGTTTGGGATTCGGTCGAATTGTGTGAACAATTCCTGTGTAAAGTTAAATATCAGCAACATTTTTACGGATAAATAAAAAAATTAAACAAAACAGTGTGAAAAGTATGAAACTGCCTCATCATGATTTTCTTGGCATAAAAGCCATAATAGAAATATTTTCTATTTTTATCCAATACAAACACTATTTATTTATTTATTTATTTTTAAATTAGCAGAGTATTTCAATTAGCGACCCATGCCCCAGATCCAGTACATTTTTACTGGCTGTTTAGCAGTTTTGTTTTTTTTTTAGTGAAATTCAGGCAGGTAAAGCAACAAGCGGTGCAGCGTGCAAGTGAATTCACCTCAGACAAACTTCAGTTTTATTCTTAATTCTCTAAATTACTGTAAATCATTCTATATTCATGGGAAAAAAAAAATCCATGTCAGGATAAGAATCTGTATTTTCTATGCATTCTTAATCCTGAGAATGGAAAATGACAAATGTTGGTCATTCTTAAAGACTCACGTGTATGGA
>CM040998.1:6211707-6240440 GCA_022985145.1 Pangasius djambal
AACACACACAGCTGAGCTCTCTATACTTCTGGCTGCCTATGAAAATAACCACCACCACTAACAGACACACACACACACACCTCTGAGGCAAAATGCTCACACTTGTCAGCATTCAACAATGCAAATCCTGCCAATGATCGCTCACTCTGGAGCACAGTGTGTGTGTGTGTGTGTGTGGGTTATCTCTGCATGCCCCCTAACGATCGTGCCGACATGATGTAACAGAGAGACAGATTCGGCTGAGCGAGCACGACACAGGCGCTTTGTTTCGCCGCTCTCTGCTGAGGAGCCTCTGGGTGGCCGTGAAGATTGCATTAGAGATTCCTGCTGCTGCTACACACCGCCAGCCATGCGTCCTACACCAGCTCCATTTAATCTCACACCTGACACGGACTGACTGACGAGTCCAGCTCACACCTGCTAGCAGAAAAAGTGCTGGGCCCGGGTCTGAAAGTGGGCCGAAATAAGTTTGTAGAACTGTTTTCTTTATTATACGAAAGAAAATTCAAAAAGAGAGCTCGAGGTGCAAAAAAAAAAAAAAAACTTTTTTCACAATATATGATGATGTTTATGTTCGCTCACAGAGAGCAAACAGGAGCAACAGTGCTGCATGATTGGTTTTGATCATATTTCAATGAAATTCATTAAATGATTTTACAGTGAAAAGGAGGGGGGAATTATTTAATGTCAAATCATGTACTTCCTTTCTCAGTCAACAAGGAGCCAGTGCTGTAGATGCACCACAATCTCAGGAAAGTGTACTGTGACAGTTTATTGCCATGTTGATATTATACTGTCATACTGCACAGCCTTAGCGTGGAGGGCGCTAAAAATACCATACCATACCATAGCATGACTCTCAAAGACATGATAACATGATAACATGAGACATGTTCGCTCACACACTGCCAGGAATACAGTAGTGCTACATTTATTTATGAAAAAAAAAAAAAAAATGTTCAATGATTTATTTACTATGTGCAAAATAAATGTATTTCATTAGTTATACTTAAATATTTTCTTATAAAAAATGTTTAACACTAAAAATGTTGAATGTTTGTAAACTTTTTAACATCAAATTAGCTGCTTTCATTCAGTTTGCACTTTTATTAATAAACAAAATACAAATAAATATTAAAAAAATACCCACAATATGTCAAATAAGCATACTGTTACATGATACTGATATTATACCGCCATAATTCTCAGCCCTAGGTGGGTGAAACTACTCTTTCTTTCACTTTCTTGAGTAACACTGATGTACTCGCCTATAAATGTGGTCTCGCGCACACTAAACCACAAAATGATCATTATCGGCATTAATGTGGAGCACAAAGGCAGTGCTGAATCAGCACATTTTCTGCGTCCAATCTGAAACAGAGCCTGCTGATTTATGCTTTCCTATCAGTGATGATGGAAGGGCTGCACGGTCCCGGCGAGCTAAAAGTACTTGGAGGAAAACTTCACGCGCACAACGTGGTGACTGAGAGCCGAATAAATTATGGACCTTATTCTTAGGCGATATTAAGAACAGAGACTGCTGTAATTGCAATGCTGATAGACTGGTTTGTAGTCGTTTGGTTTGTTTTTGTAGAGAATAGTTTTTGAATTTTTTCAATAATTATTTTTTAGTTATTCGGTAGTTCTGTTTAGATCAAAACTTCATAAAACATGTCTACCAAAATATATCGATTTGGAAACACCATAATAAAGAATTGTGACTATATCACCCAGTCCTAGAGTAAAGTAGATGTAAAAGTACATGATAATGCGATAATGAGTATCTGACTGATATTGAAATGCTGGATTAGTGTCAAATAAGGACTGGCAGACTTTTCGGATCCAATATACTGACAATCCAATACACAGGATGTCTGAAAAGTCAGAAACCATTGAGAGTACCAAGAAGCACCAAGAAGCACCATCTCTAACCTTTCATCCATGTTAATGCTGTTTTTCACTTGTAAGGAAAAAAAAAAGTCTTAAGAAAAATACATAAATAAATAATAAATATAAAGTCATGTACATGTAGTTTATCTCCCATTGGTTCCTGACTTTTCAGAAACACCCTGTTAGAGATGTTCACTAAGCATTTTTCTAATTTGCTGCTTAGTTAGTTATCGTTTGCATCTTAAGCAAGAGGGCTTCCTCAGCAAGCCGTTTAAACACAAAACAAGTCAGTATCGCACCTCGCATATTTTAGCTAAACTTCTTTCAAAATGGATTGTTGCCTAACTAGCACAAGCCTAATAGAGAAAGACCAACGTGAGCGAACCTGCAAATTACAATCACAAACGACAATAACAATTACAATAAGCATTAATTATTAGTAATCTCTCTGAGATACAGGAACAATCATCATAGCTGATGATTCACAGAACCACTTTCTCTTCCACACCATCACAAAAAGCACAGACCTAACCTCATCAAACCACAGCACCTTGACCTCTGTGTTCAGCTGTGTGTGTGTCTCTCTCTCTCTCTCTCTCTCTTTTAATGCCTGTCTGTGTGCATGCGTGTGCATGCGTGTGTGTGTGCGTGTGTACTTGCCGCTCAGCTCCTCATTCAGACCGAGCTGAAGTGCAAATTGGACATCTGCTGCTGTGTGCATCCTCACAAAAGCGCTCGCCCACTCCTGCACAGCAGCGAGCGCTCGGCCCGCCGCTCTGTTGTTCCCACGGACGAGGGCGAGAGTGCAGAGCCGCACTCACAACACCATTCGCACACTTCCAACCGGCCTATTCCCCTCTCCTACGCCTCTGACGTGACCATATGGGTCATGAAGGAAATTGACTGACAGCTTGTGTGTGAAAACGTGATGAATGTGAACATCTTAGTGACCCAGCAGCGTGGCCTCTCAGCGCACTCATCAACAAATACATAGATGACTATATTTGTAGGATGCTTCAGGATGGACTACATTACTGTGGCCTCTCTGAGATGGAGATGAACGCAGATTCAATTATGAATAGAAGCTTCATCACTTGAGTTTCGTAACAAGTTCAGTGTGGCAACATTTATATGTTAAAGGATTCGAATAAAATCACTTGTGTGTTTTTAGTGCTGGTTTTGAGTAGGACTGCATGATAATGGCTAAAATAATGATCATTATTTAAATCCTAACTATATAATCACAGATTTTCAGTTGATCATCTATAAGAGAAGGCAGACTTTTCGTTCACACCGTACACTATATGATCCTTTAAATCACTGTATAAAATAACTGAATTGAGATAAGACAAGTGCTGAGTCACATTTACTGAACCTTACTCATCAATGTTTTATTATATTTGTGTGTAAATATTTTCGTAAGCCATAGCTAACTAAAACTTCTTGCCAGATTACAAAAGTAACTCTCTCGTGTGAATGGTGATAAAATGTCCATCATCTGCGAAATCCTAAGCGCCTTCACAGCACAGGTGATTTACATTAGTAATGCACACAAAATTCTATTAATGGCAAAGCTCAGAGAGCTGAAAATGACAAAATGACAAAGATCACCTCCTAAATGCTGTGTATGCTAAACCTTCAAGTAATGCAGCTCAGCCACCACAGGCACACACTAACACTTCCGTCTTTTACAGGGTGCCATTTCTTTTGTCTTAATCGAATGGGCGGTCATGTTAGTTATTTATGGACTGAAATTTGTAATTGATATTTGCATTAAAGTTGCATGGGCAATTAAAATATATACAGACTCTTCCTAGAGCTGGCCGCCCGGCCCAACTGAGCAATCGGGGGGAGAAGGGCCTTGGTAAGACAGGTGACCGAGAAGCTGATGGGCTGAGCTCCAGACATCATGTGTAGAGATGGGAGAAACTTACAGTGATGGCTTACCTTCTGCAACACTCCACTGATCTGGGCTTTATGTCAGAGTGGCCAGACAGAAGCCTCTCCTCAGTGCAAGACACATGAAAGTCCGCTTGGAATGTGACTGTGAGAAACAAGATTCTACGAAGACTGAACTGTTTATCCTCAATTCCAAGCATCATGTCTGGAGGAAACCAGGCACCGCTCATCACCTTCACAATGCCATTCCAACTGTGAAGCATGGTGGTAGTAGCACCACGCTGTGAGGGTGTATTTCAGCGGCAGGGACTCTGGCACTGGTCAGGGTAGTATCCTTAAATGCAAACCTGTTTCAGAGCGCAAAGGACCTCAGACAAGGCAGAAGGCTCACCTTCCAACAGGACAATGACCCTAGGTACACAGCCAAGACAAGGCAAGAGTGGCTTAGGGACAACTCTGTCAATGTCCTTGAGTGGCCCAGCCAGAGCCCGGACTTGAACCCAATCAAACATCTCTGGAGAGACCTGAAAATGGCTGTCTACTGACGGTCCCCAACCAACCTGACAGAGCTTGAGAAATTCTGCAGAGAAGAATGGCAGAAAATCCCCAAAGGTGTGCAAAGCTTGTCGCATCAGACCCAAAAAGACTTGAGGCTGTAATCGCTGTCAAAGGTGCTTCAATTAAGTGCTGAGTTAGGGGTCTGAATACTTATGTCAATGTAATATTTCAGTCTTTTTCTTTTTTAAAAAATTTGCAAAGTTATCACAAATCTGTTTTTTGCTTTGTCATTATGGGGTATGGAGTGTAAACTGAAAAAAAAAATCATTTAAAGCATTTTAGCATAAGGCTGCAATATAAAATGCGAAAAAAATAAAGGGGCCTGAATACTTTCTGAACGCACATCTGCAGTAACTCATGTACATCTGCAGTAACTCATGACAATTATAAGATTTGAAGATCGACTGAGATTCTCATTAATACGTATACCTATACATAATTTTACTCAATCAGGAGCTCTCAGAGGAGCCGAACATTTTTCCAAACTAATTTGCTTTTCACATTTACTATATTTACTTGAGCAAATGCTCCTGCGAACAGTTTACAAATTAAATCATTCGTATCCAGTTTGAAAAACGAGGCCCAATGAGTGTGAACTTTCAAGTGCTAAATATAAACACTACATACGTAAATAAACATTGTACACCATGGTGGAATATTTAAATCAAACTGAGCATTCAACCATTTGAATGGAAATGAATGCACTAGAATGAATTAAAAAACAATTAGCTAACTATAGATAAGCTCATTAATACCAAAGTTGATTATGTTTAATTATTTGAAGACGTGTAAAACTATAATCACAATTAAAATGTGATGTTTTTTGTCGTGTACGTTTGTGTGAAGCCTCACGCCTATAAATTTCAAACAAATCCAGCATTTATAAAAGTTCATGAAGTACTGAAATGTATTGCTTTTGTGCTGGTTTCTGATGTATATGGTGAATAAAAGACAGACTTTATATAAAAGAGCTGTTCCTCTGAGGAGCGTACCTGGATTAGAAATAAAGCACACAGGTAATCCTAAGCAAGTACTATTCTGTTCTTTGAACTTCAAAAGAATAAGCAGAACAATTAAAGCCAAATAGCGCAGAAGCAAATGAACAAAGGTAATTAAGCAAACGCACACTTCTGATTAGCTCATGCATATTGCATGCATGGGGAACGAATGCCTTTTAAGTTTGTACACAAGCAGAGCACATATGAGGAGAAGTGTCCATGTCCCACAGTGAAGCATGCTGATGGTGACACCCACACCACACAACCTGACCTGGAACTCACACCAGACACACGCGGGCAACACGTAAGCAACACACTGTATTTATGGAAGGTGTCAGTCAATTTTCCACCACAATGAAGTCTTCAGGACAGAGGAGTTTGTGCTTTCCAGTTTTTTGATAACATGACAAGCTCCATTGTTTTAACTTCAAGAAAGAAAATGAGAGACTGGTGAAGGAACAGCTGTTCACAGCTGCTATAATCTAAGTGATAACAGGAACTCACGTGTCTCGTGGACGTTCCACAATATTATACAGTATGTAACTATAGTTAACAGTTAAAAATAACGTTATTCATTAATAAAGAGGAATATAAGATGAATAAAAGACTTCAGGACGCGCCGTTATAGGAAAATGATCCACTTCAGGGTGCTAAGAGTAACTCCGCTTCGCGTTGCGCCATATCACACCACCCTGTCATTGATTATTTTCCTATAACGCCCTTTTATTTGTCTGTTTTTATTCCTTATTTAGCCATGTTGGTGTAGTGAGTGTCACTGAACAAATTTTGCAAGTTCAGGCCTCACAATCAAAACGTTTTAAAATCAGTTTGATGACTAAAAAAAGTTTCAGAGACACCTTATATCTAAATTGGCCTTGAACTCATTTTTACATCTCACAAACAAATTGGGTATATAAATGAAGCCAAGACATGCGCTTGCTTTTCACTGTCAAACAGTTTAGAAACAGCGTCTCACACACTGTATATGAGCGTGGCATGTGGTAGGCAGGATTTACAGTTGTTTAGTGTTTAGGATTTACAGTTGTTTACAGTTGTGGTAAGATATATGCAGAGATGATTATAAAGCAGAGCCCAAAAACAGCACTGGCACACAAACATTCACTGACACACAATGAGAAGCTGGAGTTTAAGAGGCACGTAGGGCTTTCCCCCCCCCCCAGTGAAGCACTGTGCTTAGGGAAGTCAGAAATGAGCAAATGAGTTAATAGAAAGTGAGAGACGAAAAGAAGAAAGAGGAAGAGAGTACAACAGAAAGAGAGAAGAGGGAGCTAGAAAAGGGTAAAGTGTGAGAGTTTATTAGAGTCATTCTATTGTGTGTGTGTGTGTGTGTGTGTGTGTGTGTGTGTGTGTGGAGAGAGAAAGAGAGAGAGATCTGCAGTGTTCCAGAGAGCGCTTCCAATTACTGCAGGGAATCCAATTACAAAGTTATTAAACCTGGGAAACAGAGATGCATCAAAACCATCATCAAAGTTCCCCACTAATAGTACACACTACCAAAAATCCTTTTTTCATCTAATAATATAGTAAAAGTCGCAGCGCTTTCCCTTATTTTTAACTACCACGTCTGAATAAAGATGAGAATCCTCAACACGTGCGAGTATGTTACATGAATAAACTGGGCAACAAATTATGAAACGATTACAATCATGGCGTTAACATGGTCTTATGTGAAACAGGGTGAAGATGGAAATTACCTCTCCCAGCGCCTCGTATCTTTTTTGGTTCCACCTGTGCATATCCTCCTTGTAGTTGAAGACGAACGGCTCTCCGGTTTTTGTGTGTCGTAGCTGGCCATCTACACGAGACAGGAACACACATTAAGGTCTCGTCAGTTTCAATCTTAACTGTTAGAAAATTGACAAATTATTATGCAAACCTTTATGATTTTTCTGTTTTTAGACTTTATACCTCTGATATATTAATAAGTAAAGAACGAAACATGATGGAGCATGCGGTTATAGGAAAATAATCAATGCAGCTGCTTGATTATACTGTGTCTGCCTACATGTCCTGCTTGATTACATACATTCATAAGCAGCAGTCGGAAATGATTTTTTTTTTAATTCTGGTTTGTTCTGAACAGAAATGATATTTTTGTTCCTGCTCTAGCATTCCACGCTCCCCTCTTTAGTTAGAAACCGGTGAGAATGAAACATACGTTACATATGATAACCTACTCTGTTTATAGGAGACCTAGAATATTAATAAAACCAAACACTGCATTTCACCAGAAAAATGTGTATTTTTTTTTTTTTCAAAACATCCTTCTACTTTGCTTTTTGTGATCTGTTGCTTGGAACAATAGTTTCTACACGGACTTCCCCGCCGTCGCCCCATCAAAAACCCGGCTATGGCGGCTATCTAACATCATAGTTTCCCAGCCAGATGTGCAGGAAATTACAAATTTTGGACAGGAATTTAGGCCTACTGGGAAAACGTGTATATTTAGGCTTTACTTTCTTGAAATCACCATTTTATTAACCACTCTGGAACAATTTAGAGTGATTTTGTTTCATTTTGTCTTTGTTTGTTTTTTTGTTGCCTGTAACATTTCTAAATTCGAAAACCTGATTGTGGATTCCAATGGTTATTCTTGATCAGCACAAATCATGACCTCTATCATGTCCACTGTGATGACGGGCCTCATCTCAACATGGCATTATGTGTTATAAGCCTCATCGTGTGGTATTTTTGTTTGACTTTGTATTAAGTAATCCTTCAGCTAATCAGTGTAGCATGACACCGTTAACATGCTTGTTACTCACAGAGAACATTTGGAATGAAACTATACGACTAGCTTTTCTTTGTTTTTGGACATGGTGGCAAAGACACAAACGGATGGTGCTAAGAGTCATCGTCTTGTGTGCTGCCAGTCAGAAGCGGTGAACGAGCTGTGAGCTTCAGTTCAGGCCTGCTTGATGTGCATCTCTCTCGTCTCATGCAATTAAATGTGTTTGGCTGCCGTCCCCCATCTGGCAGGTACAAGGCCCGGGGACGGCTAACGCTTCTCTGTTTCCCGTTCGCACAGGCTTCTGGGACGTCTGGCGCTCCTGCATAAGACATCTGGTGTGGCAGGGCCGCTCTCGGCCATTTCTTTCTCTCTGTCTGTGCCCGTGTTCCCCTCCCACCTGAGAGCTCCAAGGGCGTGTGTGTGCGCGCGCGTGTGTGTGTGGACCACCACAACTGTTCCCCTCCTACGCGAGGCCTTCGACAGGATGATTTGAGCCGAGGCCAGAGAACTTCATTCATGCTGACCCTTCTCCAATGCCAGAGCGACGCCAAGGCCAGACTGTACAGCCAAGCGCTGGAGCAGCTAAACAGCTGGCGTAGGGCTTTAGAGGTAAACAAGTGCACTCTAACTAACAACCAATCCCTGTTTACATGAAGGAGCTGGAGGAGGGTGAAGAAGAGTATAAGAGTGGGATGCACACAGCATTTATGCACTGACGATAGTGTTTCTCAATATTAACCACATTTAATGAAACATTAAGTATGTTTGTATTAAGCTATTTTTCTTGATGAGGCTAGTGATTCTGGTGCTGACGTGTTGGTTGGTGCTTTATTTTTCTCATTCTTGTGAGACTTCAGTGGTTGTCTGCCACTCTGATGTCACAAGAGGACAAAGCTAGCGCAGTTACTATGGTGTTTAATAGAAGGACAACATTCCAACAATCAATTTTCAGTTAGCTCCAGCAACAAAACAGCACGAGCTTCTTTTCTCAATCGCCATTTTCAAGAAACGGCCAATGTCATATTAATAAGAAATCCAGCATAGAAGCAGTGGAGACAGCAAGCGTCCGATGATGAGCATGATGGTGCTGACGGTGGTATTAGTGTGAAAGCTGAAGCATTGGATTTGAACAGACTGTACAGATGAGGAGGTGACAGAGCTGCATCACTCTCTTTAGGTAGAAATGAAGCACCACTGGCGCCACTATCAGCAGGTAGTCAAAGGAAGCATATCGGAAATTAAGGTTAATTGAGTCCAACATGACGATGAAGAAGATGTTTAAACTTAAAAAAAAAAAAACTCTTGGACACCACTGAAGGTGACAAACTATTTACACATATTAATATGCGAGTCATTCATTAATACACAAAGTCCAAATTTTCAATTAACAGCTCAAACTGTCATATTGCTACAAAAGGATAACTTCCGATGGAACAAAAGTTTTTGAATAAAACCATTATATGCGCAAACTACTTTTAAAACTTCTACAAAAGTATTATACTCGCTCATGAGAGAACTCCACCAGCCAAGCAAGGGGGGTGTAATACTTGTGAAAGCTCTGCTCTCGAGATATAGTCCCATCTATCCTTATGATGACACGACTGGATAATGAAATGAAGCCCAATACAGTGTTAAATCTAATTGTGACCTCTCTGATTGCAAAAGCACAAAGCTAAAAGACTCAAAGCATACACACTTAACCCAAACAGCCCAAGGGCCTCATACTTTCTCAATTACCCCAGCACAGCAATTTTTTTCTAAAGAGAAACGTTTGCATAAGCATTTTTATTCGGCTCGTTTTCAAACCCCGGTACTTCTGCACAGTTTGCAGGCGATAAATCCAGCACGGCTAACTCAATGAGTATTACTGTATTTGCCCTCGCTGTTAGCTGTTCAACATCATGTAGCGCTAAAAGGCCATTCATCAGCGTGCACCACTAAAACTGCGTCCACTCTAATAGAGGGGTTTTTTTTGTGCAAAAAGAAAGAAAAGAGGGGGCACACGCAGGGAAAGGGTTCTTGCAGGAATTGATTATGCATTTGCAGAGGAGTGAAGCACAATGCTAGGAAGGCCGGTGTCTAACAGAAGGAAAGAGAGGGATCTAATGAAAGCTCGTGTGCGGCAGAGGTTCAGCTCCGTCGCCCTCACATCAACGACTCTCTGAGGAATATGCCTCCTCAACTTTTTCGTCTTTCTTGCGTAATTAGCATGCTGTTCTCAATTTTTTTGGCTTAATTAGGTGTACATAACCTTGGATTTCCAGTAATGAACGAGCTGAAGGCTAACTGTGATGAAGCCATCATGCAGCAGGATTCTGAAAAACTTCTCTCTTGCAAATACATACGTATTTTATAGGCTGCTTCATTAGAGCACGATTCAAATTAGCACTCAGGGCTAGAGGCCTTGGCAACGATGCCTCCATTTGATCTGGAAAAAAAGAGCTGCAACGCGAGGTTTAAAACAGCCTCCAAATACGCAAATATGTAAAGAAATAAATAAATAGTAGTGGTATATTTTCAGTGACTGAAATGAAGTATTCAAGGCAGCGACAGGAGGCTTTTTAGAGCGAGCAGCAAGGTTATGCAAATGTGGCCGTCAAGTTGAGTGCAAGGCTGAGTAAGCCACTGACAGCCCATGGCATGCACAACTTGTCCATTCAGCTGCCAGTGACTCAGGAGACTCTCAAACAGACAGCGCTATCAGAGCCAAGACGCTGCCGTCAATGGCCAATGAGGACGTTTACTCCCTCTCATCTCTCAGGACTGGAGTCAACTAGAAACTTTTGCCTCTCTTTTAATATGGCGTTCCTCCCAGTTGTCTTCCATTCAAGTTGGTATGCAATAAGAACAAGCAGTAAAAGTTACAATCAGTTAGAATTAATAAACCCCCCAGATAGAAAAAAAATTTCTACTTAGTTCCACCTCCCTTCAACTTAATAACAGTGCCAATCCTGTCAGGTAAGGATGCCAGCAGTGTCTTGAGATAGTTCCTGTCAGTTGTGTCCCACTCTTACGCTGAACGGGTGTACAATTCAGCTACACATCATGGGGCCTATTTCAGTGTTTCACCTGCTGTTCCTAATAATGCCACAATTTCTCTAGTTTTCTTAAAGTGTCCTAGTTTTCCATCATACCCACTGAACCAGTCACACACGGATTTGGCCGTGTGCACTGTACAGATGCCAGTCTGGAACATCTGAGTGTCCATGTTTAAGCTTGGAAGCAAGGTAACCTGTGACAAGGTCTGACCAACAACTGACCGTCTACACTATGCAACCTACTGACATTGTAAAATAAGGTGCTGCTACTGTACTGGTGGATGAGACTCATTTTTGTCCAGGGGAACTTGTGTGTGTTACTGAGCCAGGATGGATTGCATTCGATGAGCTGCCTCAAGACCTGACCGACGGTGATAAATTCTCTGTAACATTTTTTTTTAATGTACACTGCCAGGCTTGCACGCACAATGTTTGCTTAGTCGTGTAAACAAACATATCTGCTCATAAGTAGGGAATAAAACATGACACGGGGTTCCACTATAAGGAAATAATCAATGACTGGGTGATGTGGTGCAGTCTGACGCAAAGCAGACCTGTTGTTACCTCTCCGAATGGGACTATTTTCCTATGACAGCAAAGTGTTTTATTTCTTATACCACAGCAGTTTTTAACATATTAATATGATCATAAGGATGTCTGTGAGACGTGTTAGTTACTGTTAGCGCTCATGATATAACAGCTACTAAAAGTCCTTCCCTCATCAGCCTTTCTTGCCCTATTACCAGCAAAACATCTTGAAAACTTTCTTGTGTTGGGAAACTTAAAGTTACAGCTTTACCTCTGGCACTGGAGACTCCTTCCAAAAAGAAATGCTTCTTCCAGAAACTTCACCATATCAGTGATTAAACTTTTTCCTATATTAAACAACATGCTTTCTAAACTTGTTCTTTATTATGATTTTTCTTAGACTATGTAGGGTATCCATCATAAAAGTCCCTGACTTAGTTACTACAGAAACAATAATGATAACCAGCACATTAATATAAACCTCTAGAGCTGGCACTACTGTCAGAGCTGCTGTTATAGAAAGTTCATCAAGACCTTCTGACCAACCAGAAACAAGACTTCAGAAATGCTGTGGTATAAAATGCATTAAAATATTCGGAGACTGACCGTAGATAGACATCCTATTCCCACGCAGAACCCGAAGTTAATTTCATCAAACCCACACAACACAGAATGAGTCCTTCACTATGAAATTAACTAAACCTGCTATGGCCTAGAACGCTGCAGCTCAGTTTAAGTGCTGCTTAATTACCAGCCTACTCTCTATTCTGACTATAAAGTGTAACTCATTATTTATGTTTGTGCAGTTAATGAATTAGGTTGAAGTGCCATGAAGAGCCATTACAGAGTGCCGCATAACTACCATGCCCATCCTCTGTGGGTTTTGGTATAGCTGTACTGATGACCCCAAGACTCATCTGGTTTAGGATTTTGGCATTATTCAAAAATTGTGTTTGCCTGAGATGGGGCTCAAATAGTGTGCTATGCACATGCACTATATATTATATACTTTAAGTACATACTTGAGTATGCAGAGTCCAATTTTTTAAGAGTATTGTTGAGCATTGTTCACTAAAGTTTTCACTAAAGTGTAAACAGAAATGGCCACAGGCCACTACAATAGTGTAAAAGTGTCTGCTTAATTTTTGATTAAAAATTTATTTTTGTTATAAATTGCTTAAGTTTTGATGATGATGATCTCCATCTCGATAAGTTTCCCATGCCAACTATACCATTTTAGGTCCAGCTACAGTCTCTAACTTTTCTCCTATTACTATAATTTTGGCATTTTCTAATATTATTAGTATTACTATAATAATAGTGACTAACAGGGACTCGTAGCAGAAGTAGGTGATGTCAGGCAATTACATGTACAGTTCAGCTAGTTGCAGAATTACCACAGAAAAATCCCTCACTCCTCAATAGCTGCCTTTTTTTTTTTATTATTATTATTATAGGCAGCATGTTTTGTCAGAATATTTTGTACAGTAGTAATACTACATGTCCTGGGATTTTAAGAAGTTTTGGTATTTAATTGGGATTAACTAAACTGTGTTTTTTTTAGTAAGTCCGTTCCTATCGTGCTGCGTTTTAGCCCAGGTCAGAACAGTGCCTGTTTGCTTTGGATAAGTCAGTGTGGACTTTATTGATGGAGATGATGCATGTGGTCCTCAGGTTTTACACGACTCCGTGCCTCTGCTCTAACATCCCATTTTTAAAAAGTATAGTTTAAATGAAACTTACGCTCATTAAAAGCATATTCAAACTCCTCCAAAGTCTTGGGGAAGATGAGCGGAGGTTCGTCTTTCTTCATCAGCTCATCTAAGTCAATCCTGGATAACAAATCTAAACAGAAAAGCAAAATCCAAAATGCACCATGTCTGCACCAACAACACTGACTGTATTATTTTATGATTTAATCTGATCATTTTATATTAAAAGATAATAAAGGACAAAATCATAGCAGAAACCTTACCTAATAAACCTTATATAACCTTACACAAGTGAAATTTATTCTAAAAAATATGAAAATAGAAGCATATGAAGCCTTAGATTTTTTTTTTTTTTTTTTTTTTTCTAAATAGCGCCCATATTTAGCTTATATATTCACATAGCCTCCTCACTATTTACCTTTTAGTGCAACATTTTCCTTTTCTTCTTGTGCCAAGAGCTGGGCCATAGTTATCCACGCCAAATAAAATACAAGAAAGTCAGCTTTGACAAGCATGGACCTTCCGCTTCAGGCAGCTCACAGTGGTGCATCCTGTAAACACACAAGAACAAAAAGTGAAAAGAGCGGCTTTATAAAATCCATTCGTAAAAGTGAGATTGATATTGAAGGTGCAGTCATGAGGTATGAATGATTTATGTAAAACCTAAAGTTTTAGTGTTGTGCTAAGCACAACAGCCTGAGGCTTAAGCCCTATTTGGACGGGATTAGTTTTACAGTGGGAGGTGGGGTAATGTATTTATTAACGGCGTATCTTAAAGGTTGGATTTGAGTCCAGTCCGAATCAATCATGTCAATGATTTTGACAGCCTGTGTGCTGCTGCGTCTGGAAAGATTACACCATCTTTTACCTGCTATAACAGAACAGGTAGAAATACCCTAAGGTTTAAATATATTCATCAGAATTGACACGTTGGTAAAGATTCTGTTAAGGAAAAGAGGTTTTGCCTTTCTCACCTGGAAGTGATCCATTCTATAGAGCAAAACGAAAGCAAGCGCTGTCTGAGGTTAAAACAATAAAAATATACAACATTTTAAAAGACTGGTGAGAGAAGCGACACCTCCGGGGGTTTAGGTAAGTTATTGAGTTCCTAGCACAGGTAAAGCCTATGCTATTATGTACAGGTTATAGTCACGTGACCCTGTTAATGCTCAAGTGCAAATACAAGTACTACAGCAAGCACTTATAATAGTTTGTAGTGAAAGCAGCTGCATGGAGTACACATGGGACTTTTAGTGTGATGACCACACCACATCATGAAGACACTCCCATCTCTGATTTATACAGAGATCACTTAGCTTGTTATTTAGAGCAGTCCTCCAGCACCATTACATAACACACACATGTCCAGAAAGCTAATCCCATCTGAACAGTGCACTAGTTTACTCAACACTGTCACTGTTTACTGCGGGATAATAAGTGCATGGCTGAATGACTGGCTTTAGTCAAAGCAATGCATGCTTAAAACATTAAAATAGATGCAAAAAATGTTTTATGCGCCCTAAAAGCCTTAAATTTCATGACCAGTCAGTCCATCTGCTTTCTTCCTAAACGCCTTAATTAATCCCACTACTGCATAATAGTGTCAGATAGCGAGTTAGCAAAACAAAGCTAACAAAGCCTGTGTGAAGCTAGACTGAGCTTTCCCACTCAGACTGTATGTCTCTGCCGCTCATTCACAGCGTCTTTTCTTTCTTTCTTTTTTTTCTTTACTTTACACTCTTGCCTAAATATTTGGAAGAAGACCAGCTTGCTCCGACAAGTGCTTTCAGCAGCTAGTTAGCTCAGCGGCTAACCTCACTGTCACATCACTCCGTGGAGCTCAGACCAAGTGTTTCAAAGGTAACTGGTGTCATTTTGTCAAACAGTATTTCCTCTGGAGAAATAATGCAGGTAGTCTCCTGAAGAAGGCACAGCCAGGCGCAGAAAAACTGCAGACAGAAGCTAAACAGTGGGACTAGTGCATTTTATTTAACATGCAGGTTTTGTTTGCGTTCACGTACCATGTCAACAAGCAATGCTGAGGTTTCTAACATCCTCTGCTTCCTTGTTATTCCAAACCGGAAGTAACGCCTCCACCGCCTGACGAAAGCGGAAGCTCGCTTTCAGCCGGTTGGCGGAATTTAAAACGACAGTGACACATTTTTTATATATGAAAATAAACATAAATAAACCAGAAAATACCAATAAAAACGAAGAAAGGAGGAGACGAATAATAAGCAAATATTGTTAACATTTTACAATACATTTATGAGCAATATATTTTTAGTGTTTTGGTATAAATAGACAACTTTACATGGAAACTAGTAATAAGAAATAAAGTAATAGGCCAGAATAGGTGATAAAGGAAGAAAAAGTAATAAGCTGAAACTAATAACAAATTAAGTTGTAACAGTGATTTATAACATTACTTTATTCATCTTCATTAACCAATTTATCCTGGTCAGGGTCATGGTGGTATCCGGAGCCTATCCTGGGAACGCCAGATGTGAGGTGGGAATACACCCAGGATAAGACACCAGGCCATCACAGGGTACCATGCATTTACATTTATGGCATTTGGCAGATGCCCTTATCCAGAGCGACTTAGAGAAGTTCTTTGAAGTCTATCAATAAATACATCCTTATCCTGGTCCACTAGGTCAAAAAAACTCTGTTGGAGAGGTAACATAGTAAGTAAAGCACAAAGACAATGCAAAATGAAATAAATAAATGTGATAATTTAGGTACTCCAAGAAGAGGTAGGTCTTTAGTCATCGTTTGAAGATAGCCAGTGACTCAGCTGTTCGGACATCTATGTGAAGTTCATTCCACCATCTAGTTGCCAGAACAGAGAAGAGTCTTGATGCATGCCTTCCTTGTACCCTGAGAGACGGTGGGACCAGTCGAGCAGTGCTAGAGGATCAGAGGGAGTTTGGTGTATTGCGGGATGTGATAATTGCTTTAAGGTAGGTGGGTGCTGGTCCGTTTTTGGCTTTGTAGGCAAGCATCAGTGTTTTAAATCTGATGCAGGCAGTTGCAGGAAGCCAGTGGAGGTGGTGTAGCAATGGGGTGGTGTGGGAGAACTTATGAAGGTTGAAAATAAGTCATCCATGCACAAACATTCACACCCTCATTCACATCTAGGAGCAATTTAGCATAGCCAGTCGACCTACTGCATGTTTTTGGGAGGTGAGTAGAAACCGGAGAACCTGGAGGAAATCCACACAAACACGGTGAGAACTCCACACAGGGAGTAACCTGAGCTCAGGATGGAACTAGGGACCCTGATCTGTGACCACCGTGCCGCCTTGCTAAATAAATTAAGTTGTATATATTGTTGTTGTATATATTGTTTTATATATATTGTTTATATATGTGTACATTAACACTTTTTTTTTAATACAGAAACTGAGTAATATGAAGGAATCATGAAAACATCCCAATATTTGATATAACTTTTATTAGTGTAAATGCACATATGCTTAAACAGAAATTTACCAAAAATTACTAACAAGCAGAAATGGTAAACCTAATGTAACCAGCATACTGGCACTTTGGTGTGCGAGTGTGTGTGTGTGTGTGTGTGTGTGTGTGTGTGTGTGTGTGTGTGGTCAGGTCGTGTGATTCAGTTCAACAGCAGTTCCTTAAACCACTTCTTCTCTTTACAGTGATGCCTGATTATTGTCTATCCTAACACCCATACTAAACAACAAAAATGATAACAAAACAGATGTCACTGTACAGTGAGAGAATACTTCATAATAAAATATTTTAACATGCAGAGTCAAATATAGCGCCTTAAAATTCAAATGTATAGCATTCAGGTCATTCAGAGACTTCTGAACCAGATTCCGGAGCTCTGTTTAAATATGTTTTCTTTAAGTGATCCACTAAAATCTTCTCTTCATCTTCAAGTGGAGCCCCGTCCTGCATCTCCCACCTGCAACACACACACACACACACACACACACAAAAGATATTAGTTCACTGAAGAGTCTAGCTAGTGATAGCTACATATCTGTACATACATACTGTGGCTTGAAATCGGTATTTAATTATGTTATATATATAATGAAACTTTAATCCATCTCAGTCTACTTCTTGTGGAGCAAATGAAAAGGTGGAGTGCTTCAGGGTGGTGATTCTTGAAGCATGTAAGTTAATGCAGACTGTACCTCAATATCATGTTAGATAGTAGGGCACCTGATATCAAGTTTCTTGAGGTGCTAATCCATTTTAAAGCCCAAAGACACATGAAGCAATCTATTAAGATAACTCAGTAGTATGCAAAGGTGGAAAGTAGCTCTGCTTCATTACTACACTTAAGTATCACTTTACCTGTGTACAATTAAAAATTAATTCTTGTACTTTTACTCAGTTACAGGTCCATTAAATAAATAAATAAATAAATAAATAAATAAACCTAACGCCTTATACTCTTATGTAGTCCATCCATGTACTCATTATAAATCTTAAAGATCATGAGTAAATATTTCTGTAGGTTCTTACTTTATTTATTCATTTAAATCATACCGGTTTGTATTACCGATTAGTCTCACTTGTTCATTAAAATATCTGAATATAAAAATAAATAACCGACAAAAAAGAGTGTGTTGTGATTGAATTGCATTTGATTTCATACAAATGCAGCTGTAGGAAAGTACATAAACACTAAACCCTTATTTAACCTTATCTGACCCTCGATAAAGTTTCATACAATTTTAAACCATGTGCAAGTGTGAGACATTGTAAAAATGTTCTGTTCTCTAATTTCTGTTAAAATTGTTTACTTTTCCCCATTAAGTACTCGAGTACATTTAAGTGTAGACAGCTTTGACCATTCATTCAAGTATACTTTTGATTGGCTATTTTCCATATTAACTGAATAACACACTGAGACAATATCCGTATTTTTCATTCAAGAACAATTAATCTGTCATCTTTCCACTCCTGGTGGTATGAAGCATTATAACCTCAAGAGAAAGGGATTGGATATGTATTTATAGTATAAAGGTGGAGATGGGAGGACAGTGTTTGGTTTTGCATTGTCACAGTGTATTCTCTCCATGTATTTGACTGCGCAAACAGAAACAATGCAAAAATATAAATGCATGTGTTTTCAGCAGTGTTCATTACTCCACAAGTGAAGGATGGTTGGACGTATTCTTGCACAGGCCTTAACAGAATGTAAAAGTAAGGGACAATCCCTGATTATAATATAGGACCTTTTTATCGCACAAGTATGATAAGGACACTGCACTGTGCTTTGAAAGCCCGGAAACTGTATGTATTAACTGCGTTGTCATTTCCACTATAAACAACTCTATTTTACGGCAGAACAATTGCATTTTCTAACCTCTGTGTGTGTCTTTTTATGTGTCCCTATCCAGCAGGGAGGAATTCCTTCAGCGGAGGATGTATGGACTCCATATATTGGAGAAGAAGACATGGCCTATCATCTGATGCAGTTCATGCATACAAAGAAGCCCCCAGTGTAGGTGCACTCTGATGGAGCTTCTGCCTCGGTCATTGTGTATCTGTCTCGATCAGACAAGCTCTTTTTTCTTGCGTGGTCGGCGCTGTCAGTGCGGTAATTACAGGCTATATGGGGAGGATTTGTTTATGTAAATATGTGTGTTTGATGCATGGGGGCCTCTCTCGCCTGTCTGCTCTCGAAGCTGTGTCTCTTTCTCCCTGTCACAGGCCCCTTAGCAGAGCCACTGGGCCTGAACCTGACAGCAACAGCTCTCCACAGTGTGTGTGTTTTTCTTTCTCACACACCCCGTTTCCTATAGCGGTGCATCGGAGTGCTGCCTCAGTGGCTCACAAACACTCAGACACACTGCAGAGTACACACTTCCCATTCCTCATGCACACAAACGACACAAAACTGACAAAAAAAATAGCTACATAGCTTCAGTCACTCATTTCTGGTCAGTCATTACCTCCGAGCAAGAAACAAATAACAATAATGGAGAACACGAGCAGAACACAATATTTACAAATGTCAGCGACGCGCCGAGGCCAACCCAGTGACTGTGCGGATGGAGGAAGAGGAAACGCTGAAGCTTTTTTTCAATGTTTAATTTTCAAATAGGATTAAGCAGAATGACATTTAGCTGAAGGTTACCCGGGCTGCTCGCGCCACGCCGTCTTGATATTGATATTCCGCCGGCAGTGTGAAGCTTGTCAGTGGGACAAACGCACTTGATAAATGAGAAGGCCAGCAACAGGAAGGTGTTAAGTGCAAATTTGAAATTGAGGGAAGAGAGGCTTCCATCATGACACCAGCGGTAAACACTTTACTAAGAACCGTGTCTGTCGATATAATATGATGTGTGTACACTTTCAATTGGCTCATTTATTTTATCTGTGTGTACTCAGGTTATACATGAGAGATCAGAATTTACCGTAACAACAATAGTAGCAACTGTAAAATCTTCAGTTCTGTATTGTGGTAAGATGTCACTGGGTGCCGAAGCGTCAGTCAGGAGAATGAGATGAATTTTGGGCTGTCGAGGAACACACAGCAATTCCACCAGCTTTTCTGTCTTAATAAGGCAGCTGTGATGTGCCCTTTCATTCTTATCGCCATGCTCATTTGTCATGCATTAATACCATTCTCGCTGACTCTGCTCTTTCTCTGCATACAGAGCAGCCTACATGCATTAGGACTCATATATTTACTGAATTTACACCATCCGCCAGAAACGTGCACACATGACACCATCCAGAGCGCAAACGTCGCAGGTTGACCAATGTTTGCATGCGCCGTGCGCTTTCGCTAAGCAGAATGTATACAGCGCATAGCAGAAGAGTCAAACAGGCACAGCCAGGCCTACACGTAATATCAACACATGTATTATCAACACAGATGTTCTGCCGCATTCCACAATGAAAGGTTCGAATAGAAAGTCGGCCAGTGCGCCCTGAAAATATGCCGAGCTCAAAGCCATCTATCTTCCTAGTAGGATCTGAGGTCGAGCTTGAAGATCGGACCCAGTGGACCTACACCGTGTTCCCATCATGTTAAACCTTGCTCCAGTGCAACACCAAGGCTCAGCCCCCAATAAGGGCCGAGAGGGAAACTAGCGAGGCCATTAGAGTAACTGTCAGCCCAGCCGAGTGGTTTTCTTCAGCTCTCCACGTTTCCCAGCGAGCCCGTGCCAGCACCCAGTCGCCGTCAGGTACCCGTGTTTGTTTAAATGTGTGCCTGTCAAACAAAGAGCGATGCTGCGCTCAGTGCCGGGCCACAAAAAAGGGAGCCTGACAAGTTCCGCTAATCAGAGACTTCACACATGCTTAGCACTTCAAGGATCCATCATAACGCAAAGCTAAATATTTAAAGTGCTAAACTTTCTGAAAAGGTCAGGGCTTTCCATGCGTGCCACAGGCAGGACAGATTTGTCTCCTGAGAGCAGGATCAGTCTGGGGCTCTGTAAGTTCTGCCTTTTGCCCTGGGATGAGAGGACGCTGGTTCATTTCATGCTCTGAGGTTTTGCCCTTTGGAACTGCAATATATAGCCAGGACAAGAATAGGTCACACGGACAAAGTCCTGGAAAGCCACTGCCTTAAACTCTAGCCAAAGCTATTTTATATCCTGTAATACATACTAATACAATGTGGCTTTACCGTCCTTTTATGTCTGAATCAAACTTCCCTCTATCATTTTTTATGTGAGAAAACAAGCGGCGACAAACTAAAGCAACTTCTGTACATTAGCTGAAGCATAAAAACCAGATCACCCACAGTGAGCTAGCATCCTACATCAGCGACTGGCCCTTGTCTCCTGCCGTTCTCCTTCGTCTCACTCCATCCATCATCTCCCCATCAGCCTCTTCCCTCTCCCTCCACTCTGATCTCTGCCAGCACAGACGACGCTGCAGCGCCTCCACCGGCCACCGCGAGACAGGAGTCAAGTGGCTGATCAAAGCACCTCCAGACAGCCCTTCCAGCACCACCTTTGAAAGACTGAACCGAGAATCTCACATTTGCACCACGGCTTTACGTGCCCAATCCCTTCCACCACTGATGAGCTCCTGCACATCAGGGAGTGCTCTGTACCAAAGAGCTCAGTTTCACACACAACACTACTGGCCTGAGCGTCTTTGAGGCCTGCGCTAATGGTGTAGTGGGAACATAGAAAAATGACAGAGTGGGGTTCAGCTGAGTGCTAAGAGTGTCTGAAAAGTTAGAGGACTTTCCTGTCTGATTAGTGTTCCAGCGGGAAGGAAAAATGGCAAGGTGAAAGTTCTGAAAGTAAATGAATGGAGCCTACA
The DNA here is from genome assembly GCA_022985145.1 of Pangasius djambal. Lineage (NCBI taxonomy): Eukaryota > Metazoa > Chordata > Actinopteri > Siluriformes > Pangasiidae > Pangasius > Pangasius djambal. Next base: position 6,233,363 of record CM040998.1, read on the forward strand.
GTATGAGCTGATGTTGGTAAGTAAATTACTAAATAACTAAGTAACCGTTTTCAGGGTAGCCACTACATCTTTTTACACTCTTCAGTCCTTTGAAAATAGTGTTACAACTTTAAAATAGGTTCATATTTATGCAAAAATATAACTGCATTGTGGGGGCAGGGGAGTGTAAATAATTAAATATTAACCAATTTGCATTTTATATATATATAAAACAGAAAAAAAAAGCTGAAACAGAAAAAAATTAAAACTATTTAGATTTATGGGGCTTTAAATTTTAAAATTTAATTTTAACTGTGAAAAATTAATTAATTTTAAAAAAAGAGGGACAAGCCAAAAAAATTCTTCAGGGTGCTAGATTTAACTATTTTGTCTATGAGTATTATTTAAAATAATAATAATAATAATAATAATAATAATAATAATATTAATAAAAACCTAACCTCCTCATTATAATCTAGTACCTTATTGTGATATCCACTGACATGAAATAAATGAGAGTAGTTTCAAAAATAGGCAGGTGAATGTCTGTTTTTTTCTTTTGAAGAGGCCAAGCGACTCTGCTCACGCAGTGCTCACCCTTCGACTGGTGCGCTCATTTAAACACACCCAGTTCTTAACCTCTACTGGAGTTTGTCAAATAAAGCAGCACTGGCGCTCTGTTTGCCCTTGGCTCTGTCTCGTATCAAGAGTGCACTCTCCTCATGTGGATGACACCTCTCACAGAAATAGCAGCTCCTGAGCCGCTACCCAGGACCCTATCACTTCAGCTAAATCATTAGCCCTCTTAGCCACTGAGCTGCCTGACAAGCCCGTGGTAAAACTGTCTCTCAAACCAAACTCGTATTGTATTATCATCCAGATAAGGTGTGATCAGTGATACCACCACTAACTAGTTAGCAAAATTGTTTACAAAGGATTAACAGAAAAACAAAACTTTATGTTAGTCCCATGAGCCGATCTTTCTTAAAACCCTCCCACCATATTTCTCTCTCAAACACACACACATGCACACACACATGTATGCGCCATAACAAGCAGCAGTGGCAGACACCTGCTGATGGCTCCAGCGAGCTCCAGGTCCCAGGGATCAAGCAGCTCCACAGAGGCAATCCGTCTTCCCTGACAGGGCTCGGCTGCACCCCGAGAACACTATGACAGCCCTTATTTTACCACAAAGACGCCGTGCCGACACACACCGCCTCCTCACAATGCACCCATGCAACAGCGTACAACAGCCCGTACAGCACACGGTCTCCACGAGCCACAGCCTTATAAATGAATAAACAAAGCTTTGCACTTATACACACACACACACACACACACACATTCGTGCATACATACGCACATATCCGTACACACACAACAAGCTGTTTCTCGCTGCTCCCAGCTGAGCGTATATCGCAACTTAAAGCGATTCAGTCTGATTTCGCCTAGATGTGTGTCTACGGTGTGAGCTATCATTTATTCAGCGCCTCCCTTCATAAATGATACATATTTTAAAAGAAACACAGACTGTAGCTAGAAGGACAGCTATTCTCAAATGGAATCTGTTGAGATGATGACAATCCCTTTTGTTATCGTGAAGTAATTTGCTTTCGTGGTCATTCGGCACCAAAGACTTTGGGTTTCATCTGAATAGGGTTTAAAATCCCTCTTGATCTTGCCATTTGCCCAGCACAGGAACAGCAATGATGTGATTACTCAGTAGTCCCAGTGTTTGAATGTGATAGCTAGTGTGACCTGATTACCAGAGTATCGATCTTTCCATCCACTTCCACGCTCTCGGCAAAAGTGAGAGGCCAAGCAAATTACGCTCTTAACACTCACGTTTACATTTATTCATCTGGCACAAGCTTTTATCCATAGTGACTTACACGTGAAGCAGAAGCCAATTCAAGCTTCTGGCAGGTCCAGGCACTGACAGCAAAATAAAGTGTCCATCAACTGACCAGATGCAAGTGCAAGACAGAAGAAAGGATTAGATATAATGCCTACATCATGTCCAACTACAAATGATATATAATAGTCATGATTAAGCACTTTATCCTGCTTAGGGTCATGGTGAATCCAGAACCTACCCCAGGAATACTGTGTGTGAGGCAAAAGAAGACACTACTGAATATATATACAGTGCTTTCATACAGACAAGACAAAGCGGAAGGTGTTTTTGCAGTTTTATCACCAAGGCTTACACTTGGTCGTAACTTCCTAGGTGTAAATTTAAGACCACTGCACCAACTGGTCATAAGCTGAATTTTCACTAAGACCGGGTATAAAATGTATGCCTAGCAGAGAGCAGATGTAAATTCAAATTCCAGACCGTTTTTATGATGAGTATTTTAAATATTAGCTACTTCATTGCAGTGGCATGTCCAGTGTCTCATGGAGAGGGTTATTAACAATTGAAGCATTCTGTTCACACTCTTCAAGAATGACATTACTATAAACAGATACTTTAGGCGCAGCATTCCTGCTGGGTGAATGTGTGTGTGTTTTTTTTTTTCTTAATACCTGATAGCGCCTTCCATTTTTCCTAACATGTGGCCTACAATGTTATTTCAAATCTTTGGTCATTTATACAATCTGTTATTATTTTCCATATTGATTTATACATTTATGGTTATAACTCTGTGTCCTGTATACCTTCAGAGTATCATCATTGTTGGTAGCAAGAATTATCAAGATAACTATGGGCTAGCCAGTAGTAGTAGTGTATAATCTGCAGAGGCAACCAGTGATCTGGCATAGTAACACAGCCTGATCAGCGTTCATATGGATGCATAGACTCAACTTACGTGACTTACTAAAGTCATTCATTCATTCATTCATTCATCTTCAGTAACCACTTTGTTCTGGTCAGGGTCATGGTAAATCCAGGGTCTACCACAGGAACACAGGGTGCGAGGCAGGAATACACCCTGGACAGGACACCAGTCCATTTCAGGGCTCTATACACGCACATTCACACACTTGTTTGGGAGGTAGGAGGAAGGAAGAGAATCCAGGATAAACCCCACGCTGACAGTATCCCGAGCTCTGGATCGAGCTGGTGACCGTGGAGCTGTGAGGCAGCAATGCTACCCACTGCACAGGCTGGGTGGGTTGTTCCACCATCTCCTGTCCACAAGCAAGAAGAGCCAGATCTTTGGTAGATACATTCTGTACTCTACTCCCAAGAACTTGAAGTTGATACAAACAGCTACAGGACATCAGAGAAGGATGTGCGTTTTGGTTGATTAAAGTCCACATGTGCTGCCATGTTTTGGATCATCTGCAGTGGCTTAATAGTCGGCAGGCTGGCCAATAGAGAACGTTTCAAACAGACCATTTCCCACCATGCTAATGGAAATTTTGGGGGGAGTTCGGAGATAATAAATCAACCCTGTTACCTCATTAAATATCAAATGCCAGCTAATTACAGCTGCATGTGTTTTCAAACACTTTGCTTAATTTATTGTCACACTCGCCCCTAATCTACAGATGCCTATCGGAGGGCGCTACTTTTTTTTTTTCGTTTCTTATAATGAAATGATAATGTTCTACGACTACATCAGACAACAGAGGTATGAAATAGATAAGGAGCAGATGTGCACACCTTCATACTCACTATCCACCTTGTAAGGATTGGCTGCTATTGTCGGGCGTTTTAAGAGACAAATGTCAGTCTAGAATGGATTAAGTCTGAAAGAGCAAGAGGTGCCTTTTATAAAAGCGCTTAACAGTGAATTAATATACTTTTCTGGTGAGTATCTGATGATTTATGTAATAATTATGACACCATAACTGTGCATTTGTGTTGGAATATACCATTTGTTTTTCAGTGTAACCTTATTCTCTCATCTAATACACTGTATCTAATAATATTCTAAATATAACCAGTTGTATAATAATGAAACACAGTGTTAATTGTCAGAGCCTTAAACAATGACCATGCTACAATAACTATATAAAAGAAGTGAGATTAACACATCCACTTAAACCGATCTTGAATTAACAAGACTTAAAGCATTGCTGACCTCTGCCACTGAGCTCATGTGTGAAAGCCCTGGGGTAGAGGCTAGTAATGAGTGAATATATGACCACGGTTTAATATCATTCCTGAGGGGGTCAGAATCCCAGCACTGTAGCCTCATAATTACTAAAACCTCACAGAGGAAGCATGGCTCAAATCAGTCTAATTGGACTGGTAAGAAAATGAGGCCACCACTTAGATGTTCTCCACCATTCATCCTTCTTTCTTTATTTCTCCCTTTAGCTTTGGCTAGTCTTTGGATTTCAAGAAGTCACACTTGATTTAAAGTTATTGCATTTAGTACATATCAGCAGCCAACTGGGTATTAATTAAGCGTTATTAAGCTATTTCGTGATTGTACTGATAACCTGGGGGTTATCACGGCTTGCGCTGGGGGGAATTTAAGCTTTACCATTTGCTGGTTAGTAACAAGGCAGCATTTGAGGTACTATAGTTGATCTCAATTAGTTTATCTGGTTAAAGAGAACATTTCAGTCCGAATCTCAGTGTCAAATCTGCAGAATTATATGAAGAAAAAGCCAGAGGGGCATTTAGATGCAGTCAAATTCCAAACACAAATTCATGTGCTGAAATGAAATTCAAGATACATTTCAAGATACATTTTTGTGTTTCAGCTGTAAAGATCTGATACGCAGCACTGTACTCTCAAATATGACATCATGTATGATGTCCCAAATGTTTTTTTCTTTTTTATTAATAAACATTTCAATCCAATTCATGGTGTAACAACATCCTGATAAAATTATTATTTTATATTTCACTTTTTCACATTTAGCTCCATTGTGTAAGAATAGTTCAATACAAGCTCGATACAAGGCCTCAAACTGTGTGAAATTCCGGGACGTGTTGACTCTGGGTTTCGAAGTGAGTGCTGATGAATGAGCCAGATGGTGTGTGCATACCTAAACAGGTAGCTGCTCCACATGCTGGGGAAATGGATGGGAAGCGAACACTGGCTTGCATCTGCTTTCCTGGATTTTCTAGCGCAACATCAATGGAGGGCTTTTCTGTCATGCAATCCCAAACTGACAGCACACACATAGACTTGTGGCTGGTCTATAATCCGTAGTGTCATTTAGTCTCTTTTATGAAAAATGGCCCTGCATATGCTGGTTCTAGACTTTTACTGTATATATGGAATAATTCTGTCTTCAGAAATCTTATCCTGCATCTCTTTTTTACTGGTCAAAGACACAATGGGCTTTCAAGACAGCAAAGTCATTCAATGTAATATGAATTCATTTGGAATGCTGAGTCTGTGTGTGTGTGTTTTTTTTTTTTTCCAATGCTACTACTTTGAAATTATGATTAATTATTCATGATAACAGATGACAAGAACAATATGTAAGACATACATCTAACTATGCTGCTTGTGCAAAAATAACAAACTGCTTTTAAATCACTATATTTTGCTGTTGGTTACAACTAATTTGTTGTCCTCTGTTGATTTGTTCTTGTAAGGACTTAAATACCACTGAAGAATTATTTTCATGTTTTTTTTCCCCAATATGTATTCCTTTTAGGTATTTGATTCAGTCAAATAATCATTCAATATATTCTTTTATTTTAATATTAAATACTGATCTGATACTGCCCTGGAATGCTGAATAGTTGTTGGATTGGCCATCTTTTCTGATCCGCTGACACATTTTATTCCATTAAAGTGTGTATAATGTTGATTGACTGAACACAGATGAACAGAAAACACAAATTCATAAAGCACACCACCATCACCTCTGTGATATTTTGTATAACTTGGCAACAAAAGCTTGCAGAATGTCACTTGGTTGGCTGCCAGTATTGGGTCAATATCCTGCAAGAATGACATCTTATCAAGTAAAAAAAAAAAACATAATGAATGTAGTCAGATTTATCTAGCATTTCCTATTATAAGATTACAGTAAACCAACTATAAAATTATTAAACCTATTTCTAGACATTTTCAAGCTTCAAATGTTCTTATTGTATTGGAAGATAATTTTGCTTCTTTCTAGAAAAACAATGTTAAGATTGACAATTTCAAGCTTGAAATTTGTAAAAAAAATAAAATAAAATAAAATAATAAATAAAATACATTTTAAAAAGTATAGAAATAGGTTTAATAATCTTATAACAGGAAATACTAGATACATTTGACTATATTCAAGAAATTTTCACTTGCTAAGATGCCATTTTTGCAATATATCAGGTATCAGACAAAACTTATTACTTATTAGTATTGTATCAAAAATAAATAAATAAATAAGTGGACTGGGATATTCCTATCAAACACTATGTTATATTGTATGACAGTGCAAACCTTTTTTTTTTTTTCTTTGACTCATACACTACTGTCTCTCATTCTAGACAAATATTGTTTTGCTAATTCCAGTGACCCAACAGACTTAAAATGGAAGTGTGAGCTAAGCAAAGTGAGTATATTTTAATGTTTGCATTAAATTTGATGCATTCTGTACTGTCTGTGGTTTGAGGAATCACATAAAGCCTACAGTGCATTAACATGAGCCTCCTGTATGCCTACTGTTCCCCTCAGGAGAGCATTACAGTGGCAGTACCGAGCCCTCCAAATGTCACAGCAATACTAATCTGGATATGCTGCGTGAATGTGCGCTGCAAACTTCCTGCATTGTAGCTGATAATAAAAAGGCAGAGGAATGGCCACGGGGCCTGATTTAAAACGCGGCCCTATGTTTTTGTGTTAAGGTCTTTGATTTCACCCATTTTCAGCTCTAATTTGATTTGCTTCAGTCTGAATAGGGGATATGAGGAAGCCACCTGAGGCATGGGATTAGCCAGACACAACACTATTGTTTTCTCTCATCTGCGCTTATTCAGACCTAATGCTGCGCGTTATGAAGCATGAGGTTATATGTACAGATATGTGATATGTCTGTCATATCTTGGTAATGTGTGATTTGAAGGTATGATATGTTGATAGAAGCCTGGAAGAAGAAGGAAATATTTGTAATACAAGCTGCACCTTTTTTTTCTCTCTCAGAGAAAAGCAGTCTCATGTGCTCTCTCTCTCTCTCTCTCTCTCTCTCT
>CM040998.1:6251350-6272309 GCA_022985145.1 Pangasius djambal
CACACACACACACACACACACACACACACACACACACACACACACACAAACAAACAAACACACACACACAGCCACAGACAGAGAGGCAGAGACACACAGACAGACACACACACTCTGCCTGGTATAAATGGATGAAGGCAGGACTGCAAGTGAACTTCAAAATATCTTACCTGACTATCTCACACACACACACACACACACACACACTTTTTCACACCTACTCATTCAACCTACAACATAAGAAGCATCTCAGACACACACACACACACACAGAGTTCCATCAATACACATGCAAATGCTTCACATGCTCTATACAGTAGGGATATAACACTCAACTCACTGCTCCTTTCCATCCTTTCCTGAGCTATGTTTATCTTCCATGAGCAAATCCTCTGGGGAATATGACTTAGTGTACACTGCCATCTTGTTGTCGACACTGCAATGACACGCCTTTCTCTCCCGAAGGAAAGGAAGTGAAACATGCTCTTAGAGGAGAGAAAAAAAAAATGTTTGAAGGGGGGAAATTTCATTAGAATACGTATAAATCGGAGGTTATGAAAGCAGAAATGAGGATTGAATTTAACGTCTCAGGAGCATAACCATGTTAGGATGACACACGTGAAATCATCTCCCAAGGGTCTAAGTCTGCTCTGTGAATGTGAATATAAGTGTGTCTGGGTGCCAGTGTGGAGACCGTCTCAACTCACCAGCCTGGTTTCACATTGAACTAAATCATAAATAAATAAATAAATAAATAAATAAACAAACAAACCTGGACTAATTCTATATTACGCAGATTTACATGTAACCTTTCATGCATTAAATCCAGTTCAATCCTGAACTCAGGTTACTCTCTGTGTGGAGTTTCTGTGCATGATCCCCTCATGTCCATGTGGGTTTCTTCCTGGTTCTCCAGTTTCCTCCCACCTCCCCAAAGCATGCTGGTAGGTGGATTGCACCATGGTGTGAATGTGCGTATAAATGAGTGTGTGTGTGTGTGTTTGTCTGTTTGTCTGTCTGTGCGATGCCCTGCGATGAGCTGCTGTCGCATGCAGAGTGTATTCCTGCCTCACACCCAGTTCTCAGGTTAAGCTCCGGAAACGCTGAGACCCAGGATAAAGCAGGTACAGAACAGGAATGAATGAACAAACTGCTAAATAGTAATAAAAAAAAATAGAATAATTAATATAATAAATAAAACGGAAAAAAAGAAGAACCCAGAAAGTAAGTGCAGTGTACTTTAGTACAGACAGTAGATGAAGTAAGAGTTATGCATAGTACACAAATCCACAAAAACATTAATGTATATGTATAGTCATAATTTTTGGAAACTAAACATTTAAAAAAAAAATAAATAAAAAATAAAAATATATAACACACTTCGTCCCTACACTATGATAATTATAATGACTGTTAAAAGAAGTGAAAACATTTATAGTAATTATGGGGGGGTATATTGCTTGTTTCCTCTGACCACATCCTTCTGAACTGCTGCTCATGCAGTGTCAGGGGGTGACGTAACACACTTGTAGGAAAGTGCTATCTGCCCAGTCCCGCGTGCATGAGCTCACAGACGCTAGTGTCACTGTGATTGATAGGGGAGAGAGAGTATGCCACCCCTCCTTCCCTGACAGCACAGCCAATTTTGCTCTCTTGGACTCCTGGACACAGATAGCTGTGGCATCGTCAGGATTCGAACTCCTGATTTCCGAATGATAGGGCAAATGTTTTTCTGTTGCCCTATCTAATTTTTTTTTATTTTTAAATTCAGTCTTTAATCCAAATCGCACTGTTCCAACCCATCACAGGGCTCAATCTCACACACACACCCATTCAATACAGACAATTTAGAAATGCTAAGCAGCCTACAACGCATGTCTTTGTACCGGGGGAGGAAACCGGTGTACCCGCAGGAAGCCCCCAAGGCACAGGGAGAACATGCAAACGCCATTCGGGAACCAATCCCCCTACCCTGGAGGTGCGAGGCAAATGTGCTAACCACTAAGCCACCATGCCCCCCTTCCATAAAGTACAGTCCTGTAATATTCCTCCTCCTGTATGTACTGAACACTAGAGTGCTCACCCTATAAAAGTTAGGAGGAAATGTCTTGTGTGACTACAGTGCGTTCTGTACCATTAGTATAATCACCACGCAGCGACAGATTTCCTTTTTAAAACATTTACTAGACATGGCAAGTAATTAAACCAGGAGGAAAAATGCCTAAATGGATGATGTAGCCCTACTGCGTGGTTAGTAAAGGCTCATTAAATTCACATCTGGTGGAGACCAGGGCTCCAGGCCAGGGCCAGGGCTTGACCCTTATGATCTCTTATGCACTTTATAATGTGGTTGCAGGTGAACAACTTTAATGGCCACCAATTTTCTAATAACAGCCCTAACTAGTCTGAAGTCAACCATCAAAATCTCCGTGAGAGATTAGAAAAAAAAAATTATATCATTTTTATAGTTGTTTATACCGCACCATTGTTGAATTCTCTAATCTGATTGGTCAGAAGGTGTTGATTAACTTTCTTTCTTTTCTTTTTTTTCTTTTTTTTTTTTTTTTACAAAAAACTATGATTCCTCTAGAAAAAAACAAACAATTTAATTCTAATTTATGGCAAATTTTTTAAGGTTTTGATTTGACTCACCCTGGTATTAATGTGTTTATTGTTTCTATTGTAAAAACTAATTTACAGGGATTTACAGTGTTTATGGTAGACGCTCCACAAAAAAAAAAGTGCTTTTTTTGTAAGGAGCCATTTATTTATCATTAAAGGAAGGAGTCTCCAGTGTCAGCACTCTGTATCTGTCAGCAACTTTTCTGTCATGGGAAAGTCTTCAGAGGAGGAACAGAGGAATTTGCATTTTTTCCGCTTACTCAGTAGCATGACAAGGTGTGTTTTATGTCTTTTTAACTTCAAGAGAGAGAAAGCAGGGAGGCTTGTGAGGAACGACTGTTTATAGCTGCTAGAACGTACGTGATCACAGGAACTGATTTGTCTGGTGGATAAACCTGTCTGGTTACACAACATTAAATGTAACTTTTATTTTTCACTAACAGCGTGACAAATTGAGAATACGATAACAGTACAACCAAATGTGTTTGACAATATATGACAGAATGTATGTACATTACAGTATATGGTTAAAAAAATGCATAGAAATACCATTTTCTCTGCATTGCACCTGCAAAATGTGTAAAATCCTGGTTATCCTTTTCATAATATGTATTTATTTTGAGGGGTTTTTTCTGTATAGCATAAAGTGAACAGTACATCTATTTTGGGTTCCCTCGTCATAGTATTGCATTATGATGTCCCACAACACACAGCTATTCAATCAGCTCCAACTAACACATGAAGATGAGAAATGCTGATCAAATGGATTCCACTGCTACTCTTTTAAAGGCCATGCTTTTTAAAGCACAGAAACCTGATCTAAGAGCATTTCCATGCTTGGCCTGAATCCACTAGTCCTTACCAATTTTGTTATAAACTTATTAAATCTGTTAAAAACCATGGATCAGTTGCATAAATCTACATGTCATTTCTGCTGCAAGTGCAATTTTTAGATCCTTAGCAGTGTCTGATATTTATTTAATTATTTATTAGTGTGTTATTTATTTATCAGTTGCTTCAGAATGCACATAACTGAACATATGTTCATTTTTATAAAGGTTACATGCCACTGAATATATGTGAGATGTTGTGCACCTAAATATTTGCTTAAAAGCATTCAAAGTTAAAAAGTAACCAAACTCTCAACATTATATGCAGCCCTTAATCTAGAAAATATTATAAAAATAAAATAACGAATATTAAAAATATAAGTGTATGGAAAACGGGAAGCCAATGGCAGCCTCTTTTCTCAGAGATGGTTGATGCACATATCCCCTGGAGAGTAAATGGTCTCTCATTCTGCGCTCATCTCAACCCATAATATCTATAAACACAACACCCAGTCCAGCACCAACACACTGACCCACGCCTGCACTCCCATGAGCCTCAGTGTGGCATGCCTGGCCCTCCATGCGCACTTCTTACCCCTAGTGATGACTAAAATGGCATGACTAATATGCTGCTGCCTCCCCCGATGAGGGCTAATGTATGGATTTGTTACAGGAAATCCCAGGCAGTGTAACCCTGGCTACTTTCATATCCAAACACCGAGCAGGCCCGGGGAGGAGCAGCTGCAGCTGTGTGATGCTATTAGCTGTGGTGATTAGCAAAGGGGCTCTGCGTGCCATGTGGAGACAGAATCAGAATGAGCAGTGTGAACCAAGGGCTACGTGGGATATAGCTAGGGTAATGATGTGTGTGTGTTTGTGTGTGTGTGTGTGTGTGTGTGGCATACAATAAAAATAACTGCGCAAACTACAAGTGATGTCCACTGTCTACTCCTCCCTTCCAGTTCCACACAAAATTTCAAACGCACATATATTTGTATTTTTAATTTGGGTCGCGTTTGTCCGATATTACGACGGTTGTTTACTATCTCAAATCGGGAAGTGTGCAGACCATAAAGTCTTGCATGCATGCGAGTTACAAAATCTACAGAACAGATTTCAAATCCAACAGTTCACATCCAATCACACTAGGGTTGTGTGAGTGAAATATCCCAAAATTACATTCGTTTTAATTAAACCCTCTACAAACATCGGTTTCTTGACACAAACTTCAGATACATTTTGTGAGCATAACTTCATATCAAGTTTAATGTTGCTGATCTCTGAGATGTCATTTTTTTTTTTTTACATCTGGATTAGATTGGATTGGACATAACTGTACTCTTCTCTGATATTTCCTCATTCTCACCACAGTACTGCTATTCACAGGTACAATGCTAGGTTGATAAGTCAAGGCTAAATGCATAATTCTATCAAAATGGAAGACTCTTTCTCTTCTCCAGCCTTGTACCTTGTTCACACCTTTTTCACAACGAGACGCAAACTGCAAAATTTCCAGTGTGACTGCAGCTTTACAGAACTGTTAATGATAGCCACACACTGCTAGCTAGGAGAGTTTAGAGATTAGGCTACTGTTGAGTGCTGTTTACCTCATATTTAGCTTGACCTCAGTTCTTAGGTAATGTTTTTAACAATTGGTAGTACATATGAAGATAACATATGGCAGCTTATGTTAGCTTGAGGCCATGTCTTTCACATTAGTTTCACCTATTCTTTGGTTACTCAGTCCATTTATGATAAATACGTTGTAGCAAAAGTATTTTTACATAAGTGTGCATACTTTTAAAAAAAAAATTTTCATAGGCTAATAATTAGTTGAATGTCATGTGATCTCAATATAAATACATATGTTCCTGGTAGTTTGTTAGTGAACATAACTAAACAACTAGCATTATCATGACCAAGAAGCTACTGAAGCAAGCCTGGGACAAAGTTCTGGAAAAGGATCAATCAGAGTTTGGTTATATAAAGTAAATCTTTAAACTTTGAACATCCCACAGAGCAATATTAAATCCATTATCACAAAAAGAGAAAGAACATAGCACAACCATGACTCTGCCTAGAGGAAGCTTCCCACCAAAGGTCAGTGACCACGTAAGGAGAACATTAGTCAGAAAAGCAATGAAGAGGCCGAGGGTAAATCTGAAGGAGCTGATGTGATCCACAACTAAGACTGGAGATGCTATTTACAGGACAGCCATAACCCAGACACTCCACAAATATGGGCTTTGTGAAGAGTGGCAAGAAGAAAGCTATTATTGGGGGAAAAAAAAAAGCCAGACTTAACAAACATGGAAAAAGTTTCTCTGGTCGGATGAGACACTTTTTGGCCTTGGCACAAAGCAGTACATTTGGCAGAAACCCAACACTGTTCATGACCCCGAGAACAGCATCTGCACAGTGAAGCATGGTGGTGGTAGCATCCTGCTTTGGGAATACATTTCATCAGCAGTGACGAGAAAATTGGTCAGGATTGAGAGCAAGATGGATGGAGTCAAATACAGGCCAAGAGTCTTGAGACTGCAGCAGAGGTTTACCTTCCAACAAGACAACGATCCTACTGCCAAAGCTGCACTGGAGGGTTTCAAAATCAAGAACCTGAATGTGTTAGAATGGCCTAGTCAAAGTCCAGACCTCAATATGATTGAGAATCTGTGGCAAGACTTGAAAATTGCTCTTTACTAATCGTCTCCATCCAATCTGACAGAGATGGGGCAATTTTGCCAAGAAGAATGGGCTAAAATATCAGGATCTGCATATACAAAGTTGATCGAGACATCATCCTACTCATCCCAGTAGGAACTCATTCCACTCGTTTGCTGAAAGTTTTCAGAAATTAGGCTACATCAGAAAATAAATTGTCAATATGCAGAAATTTTACAACACCATAACAAAGCCACAGAGGCACTTTCATCAAGGTATTCCAACATCTTTCCATAGACCTGCAGTGGTTTATCTCTCCACTTCCAATATGGTGAACACTTTGGGGTATTACAGTAGCTACAAAAGCAGCTAACTTCTTATATATATGGCGACAATACTCTGAGGAAAACGCATCACGGCTTGTGTCATCATGGTATCAATATCATACTATCGTATCACCCAGTCCTGTTATGAATGTGGAACACAATGTGATAATTGTAAGTTAAGATTTAGAGTACAGGCGGTATAACAGGGTCATAGACAACAGCTGGTGTAGGGAATGGCAATGAGAGAGACGGAGAGAGCTAGATAGAGACATAGGGACAGGGAGGGCAGCATGGTGGCACATGTGTGCCTCTGTGTATCTGACCTGATTGCAAATCAGCCCAGAAATCTCTGCAGCCCAGAAGTCTCTCTCTCTCTCTCTCTCTCTCTCTCTCTCTCTCTCTCTGTTTTCAAAATATTTTATGGCATAGACTCACATTTCAGACTCACATACCAAGCCATGGATAAATGTCTGTATGTGCATGTTGTACTGAAAAGATGTTCCTAATAAAAATGAGCGAGTGTCTTTCAGGATCAGTTTGTGTGAGAGAGTGTTTGGGGCCAAAGGCAGGGTAAAATGGAGACGGGGCAGGCGGAGCTGCAGCCGGGTCCCTGCAAGGCATTTGCAATTTAAAACAGAGGCTCAGGCATAATGAAAATGTAAAGCAGTGGTTTTATTTTATTCAGTGTGGCAGATTCGGAATCCCAGAGATGCTGCACTCAAGCAATCAGTCCATTAATAATTGAATTTGGTGGAGGAAGTGTGAGAGGCGAGTGTGGAGACACTGAACCCTACGCACACACACCCTGCACCCCTCACACGCTGCAGCCAATTAGACATCTTCATTTGGTGACATGGGTCTGGGAATGGTGGAAGGGTTTGGCCACTTTAATGGGGTACACCAGATCCCAGAGCAGGGGGTGGGAGAGAGAGAGAGAGAGAGAGAGAGAGAGAGAGAGAGAGAGAGAGAGATGAGGCTTGTTACTCTGCCCTGAGAGACCTGGCCCCTCCAAAAAACAGCTGCATCATTCAAAGGCCGCCTCCGGGCAGAGCAGGAGTGATATAATGAACTGTGCATGAGCAAGCCAGTAACAGACATGCATACGCACACACACACACACACACGCATGCACACACACGCACGCATACATACACACTGCTGGTGTGCATGTTATTGCCATCTCACCCCCTCCACCCACCCACACATACACACACACCCTCATGATAATAAGTACACATACAGAAGCAAGACTGCTATGAAATGATTAAATCATTGCGGATAATGAAATGAACTTGAATACTGGAACTGAGGGTGCTTTCACATTTGCAGCCTGTAGTGTGGTTCGTGGAAGCAGGTGTGAACACACCAATCACACTCAGGCGCACACTAAAACAAGCGCTCAGAGACCAACTGAACCGTTTGATTGCAAAGCGATTTGACCCTGAATTGACCCAAATGCCGGAAATGAACCAAATATATGGTGTATTTTGGAGCGCATTCAGCATTTGTTTTTATACAGAAGCGGCTTAACTCGCTTGCGATCTGCAAACTGAGACTGAAATGCTGCAGAAATGTTTATTATTACTCTAGTATTAATACAATGTGTTCTAGAAATCCGGACTAAAGAAAAGAGTTATTCCCAATATATAAACTACAGATTTATATTCAAATGTATAAATGGTGCTCTGCTGAAGCTTTCTGTAAGCAGATTCTGTAAGGAGATGTTAACATTTATGAAAGAAGCTTTCAATCAGTGCCAGTGCTTTGAGGTAAAGCTGTTCCTTTATGTTTTCTGCCATGATGAGAATCTTCAGGACAGAACGCTTAGCGCTTTACGGTTTCTCAGTTATCTGACAAGCTGGATTTTTTTTCCCAGCTTATTAGCCTTGAGAGAGAGCAGAAAGAGAGATTGGCGAGAGAACTCTTATTAGTTGTTATAATATAACAGGAACCAGCATTCATGGAAGTTCTACAACATTAAAAGTAACTATAAGCAGATAAAAACATTATTAATTAGTAATAAAAAAAAAATGTGTAAGTCAAATTGCTGATGATATAAGAGGAATGAAACATCAGGACATGCAGCTGTTGGAAAATAATCAACTTCAGGGTGTAACAATCACACCACCCAGTCTCTGATTATTTTCCTATAATAGCAAACCCTGTCATGTTTTATTCCTAATTTATTAAATGCCTCCTTGTACAATTTGAGAGAAATTTCATTCAGATTGGCTTCAATCAGATCACACTATTCTGAATTCAATTTATACACAAAGGCTTTTTATCTCTTTATTCCAGTTGAGCTGTTAGTCTGATGATTAATGTTAATTATTAATTATTAGTCTGTATGTAAATGTAGCTACTGATTTACAGAGTCTTTCATTTTCCTAAACGTTTTCTATTAACATTTCCCAAAACACTGGAGGTGAACTTTGGAGATATAAAGACCTGAATGTAATGTTTATGTCTGCCTTATTTTCTTACCTGATTCTCTACATGTAGTATTCTTCAGGCCAAACATGTTGTATCATGGCGGGGATCAAATGTCCTCACAAGGATAGGAATATCTGACACTTTTGGACGAGTTCTTCATCCCTTAACACAGCTAACAGCTCTAATCACACTGACTGTGATGAAACGTAACAAAAGCTCCTCGAGTCAGGAGCAAACTTTTCCCATCACCATGTCTCTCTCTACCTCTTCATCTCTTTCAGCCCCTCTTTCTCCCTCTGTGTTAGCACACATCCACCTGGCTCGCTTGCACTGGCTAATCAACATGCAGCAATGTGCATTATCAAACGAGAAGAGCGTCAGAGAGAGGAAGGGAAAAAAATAAGAAGAGGGGTGCACCTAAGGCCACCAGCTGCTTAACGAGCCGGGAGGGAGAGCTAGCCTCTGTGTGATACCACCTGAGAGATGAGGAACCGCTGCGTTGTACCCACCTCCCATCATGTACACGTACACACACACACACACACACACACACACACACACACACACACACACACACACACTAGTAGAGATCAGTAGAATACCCCAGGGCATATCTTCTCAGGGCCAAAAGAGGACATGCCCCAAAAAACTTTCCCAAGGGTGGTTGTACAGGGGTTCGTGTCTTTGTAGGATAGATGGATATAAACAATAACAACAAAACACACACTAATCTCAGGGCCACAGAGGAATTCACACAATCTAATTTACATCATGGAAATCTCATTGCACCTCTCTCTCTCTCTCTCTCTCTCTCTCTCTCTCTCGTTGATTTTGGCGCCGCAACCTTGTTCTAGATAGAGATATTCAGACTGTCAGTATAAACTGCCTCTGTTTTCATTTTGCATTTATTTCAATGCCAGATTCAGGGCATACATTTTTCATCACCTGCTAGGCCATGAATAAAAGATTAAAAAAAAAAAAGAACCGTGAGGGGAGGAAAGGAGAGAGCGAGGCCATGAGAGAGAGACAGTGAGAGAGAGAGAGAAAGAGAGAGAAAGAGAGAATCTCTTGTTATGTGTATAACGTCTGCACATTGTGCTGCATGAACTATGTCTCTCTCTCTCTCTCTCTGTCTCTCTCTCATAATTTGAACATCAGGAGCCCTATGGCAGGGTAAAGACATCATAATGAGGGGTGAAGCTGTGAATCCTCTCACCTTGGTGTTTTATAGGATTACTCAGGAGGTGAATTCTGCTCCCCGGGTGCAAAGTGTTCTTTATCTATCTATCTATCTATAGATAGATAGATAGAACTGACGCAGAACTTAACTGTGTGTGTGTGTTTCATCCTCATCCATATTCATCCTGTGGACTGTTATGACAATTTCTTTGGCAAAAAAGTAGGAGACTTTGTGTGCTATGTTGTGTTTGTATTAGTTTGTAACAGATCTATAGATTGACAAATAGATCGACACAGACAGACAGACATTCAGACAGACAAACAGATAAATAGTGAAAAAGACACACAGACAGACAGAGAGTAAAACATGCCTGTATACTTGTTGGTCTTCACAAAGACAGCATATGTAAATAAACCTAAGGCTTGCACACACACACACACACACACACACACACACATGTGCACACACACACAATGCTAACTACATGTATAGATGCAGCAATAGAACTTCAGGCAAATGTCACACAACCCTGCATTCAGACAGGTTTAAGCACTAGTGTACTCGCTGTACACACTACAGCACTCTAAGCTACTGCTGCAGAGAGCTGCACCCCAAAACTTCATGTGTGTGTGGTATGTGTGTGTGTGCCCTTCATGTGTGTGTATATTGCCGCAGGGGCACCTCAAGGCAAAAACATACACCTGCCGTGAAATAAGCACTGATATAGCACTTTAGCAATTGAATTTCACTCTGAAATGTGCTCTCTCCAAGACACACACACAGACACACACACAGACCCAGACACACACACATGCATCTATATATCATGACCTTGCTGTAGATATAGCAGCCTTTCCTCTTATGGCATCTGTGAGTGTCATCTCATTAGAAGCACAGTCATATATCCCTGTAGGACTTTCTCTCCTGGTGCCAATTTCAAACAATCTTTCTGAGAGCTTTCAATTCAACATCAGACACAAAACTATGCACAGATCCCGAGTCCTCGGTCAGAGAACTGAGCGGATACACCAATATGGACTTTAAAATATGAAGAAACACTTGTAGAATTTAGTTATTCTTCATCTGTAACACAAAAGATAGATAGAGAGATAGATAGAGAGAGAGAGAGAGAGAGAGAGAGAGAGACAGACAGATATGAAAAAACGCAAGAAAGACAGTGCTGTCACTAATTTGACATGAAAAAGTGCCTTCTCAGCAAAGAATGCCATGAATAAAGTTGCTTGTGTCTGGTTTCTCTCTCTCTCTCTCTCTCTTTCTGTGTGTGTGTGTTACATAATTCCTATGTGAAAATGATGCACTTGTTCACAGCCTCTCAGAAACAATCATCTAATCCTGTATAAAGCTGTTGTGTGCAATATTGACCCAAAAAATCATGCTCTCTCTCTCTCTCTCTCAAACACACACACACACACACACACACATATAGACTACAGACATCTCTGGGGGTTCAGATACCACTGGCAGCCAAAGTCAAACAGAAGTCCTGAACTGACACAGAGAGTTGAACACTATATTATTTACCATTCAAGTGGTTCAAATGTTCAAAACACTGTTGCTTGGCAACCGGGAAATATGGATGCTGGACATGGAAACTAGTTAATGGCTAAGGCTAACAGTTGAGCTTTAACTACCAGTTTAGCTGTTTAGTCTAATGGACAATGTTAACGTGGAAAAGCATAAGCGGCACGACTTGATGTAGAGGACAAGGTTGTATTTGTTCTTTGGTACACATCATGGATACATAATTGCAGTACTGTATTGACACCATAGTTGGTTTTTACTTCTCAGTACTACACACAACACTACAGTGATGATTTAAATCAAATTTAAAATCTACGTAAAATGCAGAGGCGTAATAAACCTCTCAGAGACGTGACCTGCAGTCAAACTTTAGGGGTGATTAGTTTTTTGTTTTTTGTTTTTTTTTTATTTTCCCCATTTTCTCCCCAGTTTCAATTCAATTCAATTCAAAAGCTTTGGTTTGCCAAATCCAACCGCCAGCTTTCATCTACCATATGACATCTACCCACCAGGGTGGGGGAAGACTAACACATGCTTCCTCCAAAACATATGAAGCCAGTCAAACAGATCTTTAGGAACTGTTTCTCATGCTGCAACACTCAAAGGAAAGCACTATCCACCCACTTCCACATACATGAGTTCACAGATGCCCATGATTGGCTAGTGTCGCTGTGACTGACAGGGGAGAGAGAGAGAGAGAGAGAGAGAGAGAGAGAATGGTATCCCAGACAGCATTGGCCAATTTTGCTCTCCTGGACTACCAGCCATGGATGGCTATGGCATCGTCAGGATTCGAAATTTGCGATCTCCGGATGATGGTGTCCCTGGTGACAATCGGAACAAGACATTATTAAAAAGAATATAAACATTTTTCATATCATAACATGTAGTATTGACGACAGACTTAACTTTCATGCTACCTATCCTATTAACGCTGGGAAGTTTCCAACACCTGAATACAAAAAAAAAAAAAAAATACAATTTCAGTGCACAATTCTCAGGATTTTTCAAGAGTCGTAATTCTGTGCTGTCATTTCAACATACCTATACCGCAAAGTAACGATACGGAACAGCCGTGGCTTTTAAGAGTTTCTGTTTTTTGTATGATGTGCTGTAAGATTACTTAACAGATGATTATGGTTAAGGTAATTGAACAGTTAATTCATTTTGATATTCATTAATCTATGCTGAGCGTCCATTTTTTATAACCTTAAATTTTATAACCGTCATGAATGCTGTGAGGTGGGAAGTATGAAGTTACAACATTCAGTCATAATTCAAGACCTCAGAGCTGTGTGCAAATTTAGTGTTCTTAAATACTGAATATTTGAGTGGGCTGTTCATATGGAATTCTCATAAATATGGTGAACGTGGAAACAGAGGAAACTAGCAGATGTGTTTTTTAATGCTCTTGTTGCGGTGAAGAATAAAGAATAAAGAAGCTCATCTAAATAAAGGTCAGATGTATGTAAGGAAACTGTGAGGGAGAAACTTCAGCGCACTACATGGCCCGAACAGAGACCCCTCCAGCAGTCAAAGTAGATTAGCATCAAACCACACACACAGTGAAGCAGAAACATAACACACTAGCACATTGCCCTCACACACACACACACGCGCACACACACACACAGAGCTCCAAATGAGATCTCTTACACCAGCCCTCTGCTTGCCATCCATTTTTAATGGGCTGATTAAAAGCATGGCTTCCCCAATGAATCACACCACGCCTGAGAGAGAGACAGAGAGAGAGAGGGAGAGAAAATGAGCAGAGGAGTCAAATGGGTTCACGGCAGAGGAGGAGACAGAGGGAGAGTGGGCAAAAGGAGGGAGGGAGAGAAGGAAGGAGGGAATAGCGAATGCAGCAGTGATGTCTCTTTTGAAGCATTCACAAGGCCACACAGTGCTAAGGGCATGACTGAGGAGAGTGTAACACACACTCACACACACACACACAACACAATGCTAAAGCAAGCATACTGCAATCTGAAAACAAGGACCCTCGTTATGAGAAGCAGGACACATCAGAGGTGGTTTATTCTCTCAAGGCTGGGAAACATGATTGGCACTGGTGCATATTTAATGTACTCCTGCCCTCACAAACATGATTTATAAACATATAACTCCTCTTAAAGGGCCAATTGTGATTATGTAAAAAAGATTTTTGCATAATTTTAATTCTGTTAAAGGCAAAATCCACCCTAAATGAATGACATATCAATATTCGTAATCAATATGTGATCTTCAGTGATGCGAAAGCTTTCTGAACTTCTTTCATCGACAAGTCTATTTTCACTTTGGTTAACGCTTTCCCACAATGCCATTCGACGACCTGCTGATGAGATTTATGCAGCCTTCGTGGTACTTTATAAGTGGTAATTTGCAAGTTGTAATGGCGTCATTTCCCACCTTGGCACGTTCGAAGTGTGAAGTGGGAAAAAAACATGGACGCCTCCACAAAAGCTTGTCTTTTGTTTGCTCTCTCAGTGACATGAAGTGTAGCCAAGTATGGTCACCTATACTCAGAATTTGTGCTCTGCATTTAACCCATCCAAGTGCGCACGCACACACACACACACACACACACACACACACACACACACACACACACACACCTGGAGCAGTGGGCAGCCTTTTTTGCTGCGGTGCCCAGGGAGCAGTTGAGGGTTCGGTGCCTTGCTCAAGGGTCTCACCTCAGTCGTGGTATTGAGGGTGGAGGAGAGCGCTGGTCATTCACTCCCCCCACCTACAATCCCTGCCGGACCTGAGACTCAAACCCACGACCTTCAGGTTCACCTTCGGGTTACAAGTCCAACTCTCTAACCATTAGGCCACGACTTTTTAAGAGCTACGGGCCTGAGTGGCTATTGGTGCTGTTCTTCTATAGTGAAAATCATGCAACATTTTGGAGTGAAACTGCAGCACAGCAACAACAGAGGACAAAAGCGTGTAGCTTAGCAACAAGCTAGCGGCTAAAGTTAGTGATAACTCTAACGCTGATGATGACCTTCTGAAAACAGCAATTAGTACAGTCAGTGTTATAGATTTAACCAAGTACTCTGTGAATATTAACAGCTCTAAAGCCAATACTGCTATAAACCCATTTAAAAGTGTTCAAAGTACACACCGCCATGTTGATCTTATGTCATTCCTTAAACAGAGAAGGAGCTAACAGCAAAATCTGAGCATCATCACTTATATCGTTGAGATCAGTGAAATTTTTCTCTAATAAATTATGTTTTTAACTGCCCTAGTAATCTTCTCTGTGGCATCAGAGCAGCAGACAACCAAAATACAACACAAAAATACAACACCAAACATTGCTAAACACATCACAAATACTTCAAGAGAGTGGAGTTTTCCTTTACAATGGTATTAGTATCACTGAATCAGTGAAAAAAATACAATACATATTCTATATGCTAAATCACAGTGACATTGTGAGTCACCTTGAAAATCTTGTAAACAGTAGTTCACAGTCAGAGATGGAGAGTTGGATTAGTGAGTTAAAGCATTTTTAGACACATACAGTATGTCATAAATCATCACACCTTAGGCATGAAGGAAAGGCCAGCTAGTATCAATGTCACTGCTGAGACACAGGCTTTATCACACGCTGAAAATGGAGGATAAAGCTAGCAAGCAAAAGGATGTAATCTAAAAAAAATAGAGAAAAGGAAAGGATTCAAGAGCTAGATCTAACTGAAGAGGTAATATTTTAGCTAATTGTGAATTGTGAATAAATTCACATATTTACGATTTCTTTTGGTTTAATTTGATTTGAATCTGATTTGAATTTGATTTGAATGAATATATTTCTGTAAAGCTGCTTTGTGACAATGTCAATGTTGAAAGTGCTATACAAATAAAATTGAACTGAAACTGAAACTGAAATTGAATTGAATTGAATTGAAGTTATTTTAGCTAGCTACTTTAAGTATTGTTCGCTGGCCAGTTGCCTGGCAGAATGGTCGATTGTAGATGGCATGGGTTAGAGCTCTATTTGTTCTGTGCAGTGTTTTGAGTGGCGCAACAGCAACATCCCCATAGCCAGCAGTATCTAGCTATCCACCTAATGTTAGCTAGCTAGCTATAAGACAACCTGGACAATGCAGATGTGTCTGTTTTGTTGTGTTTAGTTTAGTTAGCTGGCTTAGGTTTCCTGTAATTCTTTCATTTTTCCATCATAGTTAACCAGAAAGGGGCTAAAATATGCAAGTCCCCAAAAGTTACATGGTATTACTTTAAAATGGAGACTCTCTGAGAAAGGTTTTTAGCAAATCTCAGTAAATTTCTTGAAAATGCAAAATGTGACTCAGTTACTCTCTTGCGTCTATCTGTGACAAAAGCAGGCTACTTTACTAGCAGCTAACTAGCCAGCTAGCTAGGAGGGAAGGCAACAAGGCATGGGAGTGTTTTCAGTATCGGTTTATATTCATACAACAAGGGCGTAAAGATGTTTTTATGACATTATATTCTTTCTTGGGCATTAAAAAACATACAGAACAATTTATTATTGTTGTTTATTGTAAAAAAAAAATTACATGTTCACCTTCATATTAATGACATTTAAATGTGTGCCAGTGTACAAATCCATCCGAGAGTGTTCAGTTGACATTTTTATAATAATAATAAGAATAATAACAGTTAAACATGCTACCTCAAATAAAGAGCAAGTTAATCCACCCGAGACACACACACACACACACACACACACGCTCATGCACTTCCTCTAAGCCATAACCTGCTTCCAAGGTCCAGTCCCCCTCTTAGTGTGCACCATGGGTGAGGGATAAAAGAGAGCAGACGAGAGCCTTCTCATGCCCCGTCTCGCCCGCTCTCATCCTGTGACCTTGTGCCAGGCCTTGTTGTGCCATGGACTAGCTTTCTATACGAGACCCTCGAGGCCCTCTACATAACCTCCAACCTTCCAGACACACAAACCTACAGAGGACAGAACTACAAAGCAGGAAAGGCCATGGACAACTGCAGTAATGAGACTGACTGTGTCCAAAATAAATAAATAAATAAAATAATAAAAACCTGCAGAGGCCTGCATCAGGCCTGCAGAAGCATACACACTCAGTCTCACAAGTGTTTCAAGAAGAGAGTGGATGTAGAAGTGCCCAGGCAGGTCACACTTGCTGATATGATGGGTATTAAAGTAATAGCTTAGCTAAAAAGTATTTAACATTTAACACGTTCCTGTTCAATCAGCCAAAAGATGCTTGGCATCCCGAATTAGCTTCTTTAGTCTTGCACTGTAGCTACGAGATTAATGTAGTTATATAACTACGTTCCTGAAATTCCTCAAACTGCAAGTATGTGATTCTGTATGACATTGTATGTGTAATCTGTACAAATGGACACAAGGACATTCCAGAGATATAAAACTAAGTAGAATCAGCCATCTTGGCACCAGAATCACTCAGTGAATTAAAACTGGCTTCCAAATTTATTTGTTATATTAAACCAGGATTCTGATCAGAATTCGGTTCAGATGGTGGCGATTAATGTTCTAACAGCACGGTTATAGACAGTTGTAGGCAAATCACAGGTTTATATTCATGCGAACTAACTCAGAGGGACTTGTTTTTTAGCTGTTATTTTAGTGAAAGTTATTAAAAAGTTTGATTGTTTACAGGCTGCTAACAGATTTGTGTTCTGAGGACATTTATTTTTGACATTTATGAAAGGAGATGCTAGTAAGCATTCTGTAGCGGTCAAATCTAAAGCTGTTCCTTTGTGTGACGTAAGAAATGTGGTGTTTCTTCGTAATGTGCCGAGAGAGAGAGAGAGAGAGAGAGAGAGAGAGAGATTGAGTTGCTATGACATAATTGATGACGCACTAACTTCTGCTGATGCTTCACTACAATAAATGTAATAATGTAAATAAATGTAACTATAACAAATCAAAATGATGTATTGTTCTTTAATAAATAAAATCATATAATCCTTGCCAAGCTTTCATATACCTTCCCAGCACATAGTTTGCTAACAGACTTTTCCTGATATTTTATTAAGCTGTTTGTGTATAAATTATATTACTGAGCTAAACAATCTTTTTTGTGGCCAGAGTTACAATGGCATGCAATTGTGGAAAATCAGAAATCTCATTTTTCTCTCATCTCATCACTTAAAGTCTCAGCTTATTAGTTATTAATCATATTATTAAGTAACTATGATCAATTATTCAGCTGCTACAGTGAAAGTAATAGGAAAAGCGTGTCGTTACGAGAGTGAAGAATGTGAGTCTGGACACGCTGATGTATTCTGGGAGTTTAAGCGGTAAAGAGGGAAAGGTAGAGTTGTGTTATATTCTACGACTGTGAAGTCTAGTTGACGCGTCTTTTCTAGAATGATGGATCAGACGTATAGCTTTTACAGCAGAAATAAGGTCAGAGTGGTCCGCATCATAATTATTTTCGTAGAACAGCATGCTCCAGCGTGTTTTATTCCTCACATATTATTCCTAAACTCTCCTCATTAGATTCTGTCTCTCAGTAAGGATGACAGTATGGAAGATTTCTCTCCAGCTACATCAGCCTCTCAAATGAGCCCTTTCAGGTCCACTGAAGCCTCATCAGCCCCTCTTTCAGACTGGCAGTGCTAAGGCTAACCACTAACACTGCCGCTAACGCTACTGGCTTGGCATATGTTCCATTCATCGCTGCGTCACTCTTCATTTGTAATTATTTCCTCCTTTCTTCCTTTTCCGCTCGCTGCTCACTCTGTCTCTGCTGGGACGATGGAGACTGCGGCAGTATGATGACCTGTTCCAGGGTGTTAAATTTCTTGTCACAGTTGAGGAGAGAGCGAGTGGAGATGGCAGCCACTGTCAGACAGACACTGTGATGCATTAAGAGTATATTAATTATCTATTTCTTGAGTGCATCTAAGGAGGACCAGACATGAAGAAGCTGTTACACGTTACAGTGAGCGTGTGATACATGAACAGCATTTTAAGGAATCAGACACGGTGGATAATGGAGGAAGCAACTAACACCACAGAGGCCATCACACCACTAATGAAACACTAAAGTCTAAAAATACATAAAATATGTTTTATCATATAATATGTAATATAATGTTTTGCAAAGAAAGGCATAAAGTAAAAGTTACATGGAACATGTTAACTACCTTAAGACACACTCCTAAAAGGTAAAAAGAAAGAAATAATGGATATTTAGTTGTATCACATTGCTAAAAATTTTGTTGTGTAGGATCTTGCAACTGTAAGAAATCAAAAGCATCTTTCTTCTTCTGTTTATAATTTTTCCGGCCCTGAAATTTACTCCATCCCCAGCCAAAACAGAGAGCTCAGCTCCGCCCCAACTCTTCAGGTATATGTTGTTTCA
This sequence comes from Pangasius djambal, assembly GCA_022985145.1. Lineage (NCBI taxonomy): Eukaryota > Metazoa > Chordata > Actinopteri > Siluriformes > Pangasiidae > Pangasius > Pangasius djambal. Next base: position 6,270,303 of record CM040998.1, read on the forward strand.
ACAGAGTGGGCAAGTAAATGTTTCTTTTATTGCAGTTGTGTTGCTCTAAAAATTACACAATGTTTCTTTAAAGTAAGCAGAAGATGTCTGCATTGACTATTAGGCGTGAGAGGTATGCTAGTATAAAAGTGATACTGTTGTAAGCCCAACATTGTAATGGTGTAATTGTTAATATGGTGAAATTTTCTGTGAGGAGGTGTTATTTCACATTTTTGGAAGGAGACTCCAGTGTCAGTGCTTCGTAGCAGTCAGAGGTAAAGCTGTATCTTCAAAATTAAGATTTTTTTTCTTTAATTTTGTAAGTCTAGGCTTACTTTTACTTTTTATTATTTTAAATATTCACCTCTCACTAAAGTTCTGTACTTCTTTTGTTTTGTTTCGTACCCAGTCTGCTTTCAGTCAATACAATAACTGCACTAATTGAAAGTATAAATACCATAATATTCACTTCATAATGATGAGGACCCAAACATGAGCCAAGCTTCATGAGTTACAGCTTCTAAAGCCCAGGCTTTCTGCCCGCTAAGAATAAAATCTAAAAGAGGAATGAAGAGGTGAGCGCAAGTTCAGCTTGGGATTAAAAGGCTACGAAAGTTTATGTATTGCTTAAAGCTTAAGACAGAAGGCTAGGAACAAAAGAGCCCAACAGATCCCTGTCATACCTTTCATTTTCCTCTTTCTCTCACCAACTCATTCACAAGCGCCTTAGAGCAACAAAGGCTTAATCTTACTCCAGCCGCATAAAGAAGAGCATGGGATGGACTCAGAGTGCAGTGCGTGGGAGTCAGACAGCCTGGTGAAGTCACTCAGTATGAGCGCTAAATTCTAGGAAAAAATCAATAGGAGCGAGGGCACCAGGTTACATTGCGCTAATGACCACAGTGAAGACGGCATCAAAGGCCTGAAGGAATGCGTAGATTCAGAGCTGAATCTTTGTACGATGTCATACCAGGGTTGTCCTTAGAGCGATAAAAATCTATACAGCATTAACGTTTGGTGTTTTCACAGATATGTTATTTAACAAGCACACATAAAGAAATATATTTCAAAATCTCACCCTAGTTTTCATGTATAGCATGCTAAGATGCTTTTACCAACAAGCACACACACACACACACACACACACACACACACACCTCCATACTGCAGAAGACACCTGCTCGCAGTCTGAAGCTGGGCTCGAGGCCTGCTGCTCCTCTTCCTGAACAAGCAGGCTTTTAATTTAGCTTCTGCAGGCCCACACTACGCACACTCGGCAGGCGCCAGAGTCAGAGCTGCCAGAGCTCCACACACCAACCTGTCTGAGAGTGAAGAGGAGTCATACAGAACCTGGGTCACCTGCAAACCCTCTGGCACCATTTCCCTGCACAGACCTCTACACAGGATCAGTTACACAAAGATGCACCTGCAGTTCACAAGTTCATTAAGGCTGTCAAGTTACTTTAAATAATTACATTTACATGGTTACCAGGGTGTATTCCCACCTCATGCACATAGGCATAGGCTCCGGATCCACCACAGGATGACCAGTATAAAGCGGTTACTGAAGATGAATGAATGAATGAATGAATGAATGAATGAATGAATATGTTAATATTTAAATGCAATGGATTATTCATTATAAATTAGTAGTGACACAAACCTAAACCAAAATTTTGTCATAAACATTTATGTGTAAGACCCATTTTAATTTTTCTACCCCATTTATATTTTAATTCCGATTTTAATATTTTAATATTTTATGCTATGATTAATACTTGAAAAAAGTTATATTGAATGCCAAATGACATTCTATTCACTATACACACATATATATATATATATATATATACTGCCCTCCAAAAGTTTGGAAACGCCTGAACAAAATAGGGTTTTTGGGCAATATCAGCATAAATCCTCTTTAGTTAGTGACCATTTTGCATTGATAATAAGGGACAACACAAACTATGAAAACATATTTTATTAAATAAAAAGTTTATGAACATAAACATGAACATAACATAGAAA
>CM040998.1:6272409-6295215 GCA_022985145.1 Pangasius djambal
TATATATATATATATATATATATATATATATATATATATATATATATATATATTTCTATAGTGTGCAGGACAAATTTGCGTAGTAAGGGCTTTTTGGAAATAATTACTTACATGCAAAATCACTTTTAATAAAATGGACACACCATTTATTTTTATTTTATACTCAAATGTTTTAAAATTAATACATAATTATTACGACAGCTTCATCGTAGTTACTGAACAGTTTATTGCAATTACTAATAAATGATATAACTAATATATGCACAAGGTTAAATATGCAGTATGTACAGTATGTATGCAACAAATTATTTATTCTCAATTAAAAAAAGTATTTATTCTCAATTTTTTTTAAAAATGCTGCATTTTCAAACAATGTAAGACTTTGATTATTACATTAGATTTATACATATATATTATATTTAGGACTGTTGAATTCTTGATTCTGATCACCGGAAGGTGTCGATTGATTTTCTAAAACAGCTGCTCTGACAATGGCACTGGTTGCATTAATGTTGTTTTAATGTTCGTTTTAATACATTATCATTTCTGTAGTAAAAATACACAGGGACCTGTATGGTGATGCTCTACATTAATGGCTGACAAGGTGCATAATTGGTTGAAATGTGTGTAACTGCTGATATGGTGAAGCTTTCTGTGAGATGTTGTTTATTTAGCATTTTTGGAAGGAGTCTCCAGTGTCAGTGCTTTTTAACAGTCAGAAGTAAAGCTGTAACTATTATAACTTTTGTAAGTTTTCCCACATGCGAAAGTCTTTGCTGGGTATCACGGTTTCTCATGACAATCTATTTTTTTTCTCTTATTTACTTCAGGAGAGAGAAAAAAGAGAAGCTGGTGAAGGAAAGACTAGAGCTGTTTAGAGCTGTTACAACGTAAGTGGTAACAGGAACTAAATTGTTTTGGAGATGTTCCACAACATGTTTCACAAATGTAACTATATGAACTATATTCATATAATGAATAAAAGGTACAACATGGCATTCTTTAATTAAAAAAAGTTGTAACTGTTGGCAAATTGCTATGGTATAAGAGGAATAAAACACTTCAGAGTGTGCCGTTACTGGAAAATAATCCTTTTCAGGGTGGTAACCGTAATACCGAGTGAGTCAGTAGTGAGACATTTGAGTCGAGTCTTTTCATCTACTGAAATGTCATTTAAATGCTGATAATAATAATAAAATTATATAGCATTTGACAACATTGTTACATAAGTATACTATCGTTACATATTGCTTCTTTGAGTTACAAAATGTCATAGCAAACGCACAGAAATACACTACACAGACATACAGACACAACCAGACAGACAGAGTAGGTCCCTTTTCTGAAGTTTACCTATATATGATATTAATTTTCCCTCCGCTAGGAGCTAAAGCTGGTAGTCTGGGCAGTAAGGAGGGACGGCTATAACCAATCCAAGAGCCATCAGTTCTCATCGGGCCTGGCCAGACCTCTATATTACTGCTGCCCTTGCGCTTATAGCTCTCTCATTGCACCTGTCACCAGCGCCTGACAGCACATTACCGGCCCTGTGGCTTAGCAGCCGGGGTCCAAGCATCGCCCCCTTAGCACAAGCCTTGTACAGTGCCACCTCACAGCCTCAATAATAACGTGGTAGAGGATTGAGAGAGCACACACGTTACCCATGTCCAAAATAACCACACAGTATTGGAGATGTGCTCAGGGAAGGTATGGACGTCTCACTGGAAGAGAGCAAGTAATGGTTGCGAGTTATTTAGGTGAAGTTAAGGAGGCTTTGTGTCACATTAAGATCATAATCTTATCCATCATCTTGAAGGAGAATCTCCATGTACACACAGTCAGCAAGCAAAGCTTCACACACACACACACACACACACACACACACACACACAAGCATGACTGGGGATAACCAATGAATTGGTTTTGCTGCGTGTCTGCTTCGCCTCATCAATGTAATTGCTGCATGTCTGTCAAAGACAGTGAGTGTGAAAAAGTGTCTTCCTCAGCTGCCGCCGCCGCTTGTTTTGTTCACGCGCGCTCTTGTAAAGCGCCAGAAAATAAGTGGCATTCGGTGAATGGCGCTATTCTTCTCCTGACAGCTTCATATCTATCAGGTGACGGAGGGCCCCAATAGCCTACGCCACTCTCGCAAACATCTCTGACAGTGTGTTAAACTCCAGCCTCCGCCTTTCACTCACACGCGCAAAACCCTTCTTCAAAAAAAAAAACCACACTTGCATACACTCTTCCCTTATTGCCACAGACACTCTGAAATGATGAGCTCTCTCCTTCCTCCAGCAGTTTGGAGTTTGTTTTTCTTTTCGTTTTTTTTTTTCCTTCGGGCAGTGAGAGTTCTGCGTTCTGTGGTCCTTGGTGAATAAGTGCCCCCTTTAACCTCCCCCGTCAGTGTTGCTTCATGTTGCTTCATTAATTGAGCTCATCAGACGCCTCTTTGATGCCCACCCCCCCCAACACACACCCGACCACCAATCGCACAGACAAATAGGGCAGTTGCCATGGAAACAGTCCAGACAGACCAAAGCTCCTCTTGAAACATATTTGTGTTGGAAAAAGGGAGAATCCCCTTCTCTAAAGAAGCTCTGGATCAATTCACTGATTATAAAGGGAAGAGAGTGAGAGGAGTGAGAGAGAGAGAGAGAGAGAGAGAGAGAGAGAAACCTGGCTAGCGGGGAAAGGAATCTGTAAGCTAATTATTCCAGCTCCATCTTTATTAAGATGGAAAGAAATGTAGCATCATTGGGTGCTGCAGTTTAATCACTTTACACACTTTTCTCCTTCCCAGCAGTACTAATGGTCAGAGAGTAGTTTAGATTTGTTTACATTGTGATTTACTGCACTACTGAAGTCATGCTTTGTCAGCAAATATCGGTTAAAAAAGTAGTATTTTAATTAACAACTACAGAAAAATTAGCTGAGAGAAAGACTTGCACCATGAACAAACATCATCTTTTGTTGCACCGATGTCTTCTGCAAAGCTTTTTTTTTCATAAGCTTAAGTAGTTAACAGAAACCTAGTTTTGCTTAACTGTCATACACACAGCTGTGAGCTGCCTTGTGAGTCATCGCCCCACTGTATTCTCTTCCCTGAACAAAAGCTGTGATGCTTAGTCATGAATACCACAGTGTGACTTTTTTGTGATTTCTCAATTTTTAGGAACATGGTTTGCATTAATTTAAAAAAGCTATATAATTTTTTTAAAAGTATATATATATATATATATAAAATTTCAGCATGAAATTTCATCATAAATGTCTCTTTAAGTGAAGAGGCTTGGTAATGTATGCTTATTGTACTTTTAAGGATATTACTTCGTATTTAGTTTTCATTTTAGTTATCCCATGGGTGGAAAAGGAAAGTGTACTAGACATGCTGAATATTGAACTGTAAAATATGTGGTTCTAATAACTAAAATAGCAATTATTCAATAATTATGAATAGAATTATTAATAGAATAAATAATTTTGTCCAGATTTTTGTCCAAATGTGTCACGCTAGTGTTGTGTAATAAAATATTTAGTCGTCACACCTAAGTACATTATATACTTAATGTAATATTAGACATTACATGATGCAATATGTGATGGTACAAAGTCATATGGCAGGCCCTGATAAGTTCTGATAAGTTCCCTCTGAAGTGAAGCCTGGATTAATTCTTATTGTCATGAGCATTCAAAAACTATTTCCGCTACAGTGGCCTGTGTGTTCATCAGTGGGGAAATCTCGCATCCTTCACTGGTCTCTTTTAAAGGGCAAACTTTAATATGCCGTAATTAATGCTGACAAGATATATGAAATATATGGATTAATCATTTAATGAAACCATTCTGACTTTTTTGAAGTTCAAACAAAAGGGTACGGCAAGGATCATCAGCTAAGAACCTTCTGAGTGCAATCACAAGATATGAATTTTTGAACTCATCGTCAACTTTGTTTTATATACATAAAGTCCCACTTATTAACAATTAATCAAAAGCTCTAGAAATAAACAAATGCAAGCATTTACAATGCAGTGCATTCAGTGAACAGATGAATAATTTAGACTTCAACGAAAGAAGACCATCAATAATCATGACCCACCGTCCAGGCGTGGTCGCACAGCCATGAGCTCTCAGCTCCCCAATGCTATATCTCATTAGGCCGGCAATGTTAGCTGTAGGATTGCTCCACGTTATTTTTACCCGTGAATTAACATATTCCCCCACAGTGTGCGTAGCTGAGCCGAACCCTTGGCCTCCCAGAGCGCCTGCCTGACCACTGCACCCTCTGCAGCTGCCCAAGTCCATGCATCTCAAAGGCTAATTCCCTCCATATTTAAATAACATATTAAAGTTTCATTGCTAGCACCTGGGCGAAGCTGTGGCTCTGCCGGGGGTGGGGCGGGGGCTGGTTGTGTGTATGGGACAGGAAGGAAGGATGCACACAAGCACACACACAAACACAAAGCGCTAGCCAAGCAAGCAGCTGAACCCGAAGATTTCAAGAGCTTAGTAGTTGTGAGCTGTATGTATAAGCATATATGAATATTATAAATTCATATGGCATACAAGTGCAGTCCCAAAAACATAGCTATGTCATGCTGTAGTATCACTCAGATCCAGATCTTTTCAATACAGTCTTTCAATCTTAGAAAAAAAATCACAGTTAAGTCAGTGTGTCCTGGATGGTCGCTATTGACAGCCTGGATGAATGAAGCACTCCAAAACCACTGAATTATGAAAAAGGCTATTTTTCCTATTTGACAAAGTCACTCCTGCTTACGATCATGTAAAGCTCATGACAGAGTAAAAAGGAAAAAAAAAAAAAAAAACATTCTGGCATGAAAAATGAAACATACAAGATAAATCAAATTAGCAGAGCCCCGATATTAAAATAATAACATCTACCTCTAGAATAAATGGTTTTTATTTCCAAAATCAATATGGCACACTCAATAATTCAAGTACATTATTATAAAATAATAACCCTGCAAAACCTGTACACTGCACAGAACATTATCAAGACCACAGGACTACATATTATAGATTTCATAATTTCATATCAAATGTCACATATTCCCACAGGAAGTAATATGGTTACATCTCTAATGGGATTTTTTTTCTAAATACAAAAATCATACGCATTCAATAATGCAACAGAACATCATTTACACCGGACTAGTGGAGTATTTTGCAAGGCCCTATTAAGGAGCTCATGAAAAATAACCTTTTCCGAGGTTTAAATGTACAAATGCAGCCACCAAGGTTAATCCAACACTTAATTACCATGACTTGCAGGGGAACCTTTTGTAATGGTGTTTTCTTCCTCAAAGCAGCATATACCACAAATCCTCAAGGAAAAAAAAAAAAAAAAAGAAGCATGAATAAGCACAAGTAAACAGGCCGGACTGCATTAATGATGGTATTGCATATCCAAGGTGTAATGCCTCTTAAGCAATGAAAAAGAGCTACAGCTTTCAAAAAGCCGCAATAAACATAAAATGATCCAATTGTGAAGTTCTTGTACAATGTGTACCCTTTGGTGTTTTTTTTGGTTTTTTTTTGTTACAGTTCAATTCCATTTGCGTAGACTTTGACTGTCTACTTGTACAAAAGTGAAGAAAAAAAAAAAAGGCAATATATCTCCCAGACAGTTACATGCACTTAAGAAATATGGTAATGGGAAAACTCTTGCTAGGATTTTCTTTATAAATATATGAAGTATATCTCTCTACAACTGGTTAGCCAATAAACCCTACAAAAACGAAGGACGCGATAATATGATGAAAGGCCCCCCTTACAAACCAATTCTTTAAAATGTGATAATAAAATTATGGCTATTGAAAATACCATTTCAATAATCTGTCCATTCTTATCATTTTCCAACCCTAGAAAATGATCATTTCATTTTCCAAGGCTATTCTAGGATTTCCAGAACTGTGTGAACCATCAGCTTTCTTAAAACAGACTAAAATCAGATAATGACTGAATTATTACTGTGTATAAACACACTCCAAGGAATGGATAGTAGAAACAAATAGATAGTAAAGGCTATTTGCGAAAGACAGCTTGATCATAACGGACTACAACTCATATGTTTAGACGGGTTTTTGCATTTGGAGTGATTCCAGGGTTTATTTTCCCTATTATGTCTCACCCACATACATTATTCCCCAACATACTAAATATATGAACGTATACTGCATATGAAGGCATATAAGCTACACGTGGAATTTAAAACATGGTTATTGATATTGCTCCAGGTAATCCAGCTGTATAAGCATTTTCACATTCCTCACTCATTAACATCTGCCTGCTCTGTGCCTCCATTCAGCAAGAGAAGACAGTATCTGTGCATATGATCAGGGCAAAAGCAAGGTCAGCTGAACTCAGGCCTCCCGCCATGCCCTCTATTCTCAACACATCCACGGACAGTTTATTCTTTTGTGGGGATAAAACCGCACACTGACACCAAGCGGTGAGCCTTCATCATTTTCCACATTGCTAATATGTGTTCATAATGATAATTAAATGACATTATACACTGAACCATCCTGCAAGATTTAGTCAAGAAATGGCCAGAACATCTTGTGCTCTCGGTCAGATGATCAGCCATCTTGACTAGTTCGTCTGATGGAATAAAAAGACATCACATCAGCATATCAAAGCTTGACTACAGCCATCCATCCAATATAAAGTAGCTGCTTTTTATGCCTATAGAGGTGTGATAAAGAGGTGAGGCATGTCTTATAAAGAGGCAATGTTGTAAGAGGTGTTTTATGCTGCTGTCTCGCTTTGTTTTCTTGTCATCTCTACAAATAAGCCGTACAAATACGGTATTTTGGGGGCTTTGCTCTAAAGTCTTTGTAGCATCCTTTTTCTATCCCCATCTGTAGCTGTTGCCTTCCTCCTACCCCCCCCCCTTTCCTTGGACATGTCTGCTTAGATCTAGGATTTTTAATGCCTTGCTCTGTGTAACGGCGCTACAAATGCGGCGATGACTGTAAACTTTTCCCCCCACAGGAGCAAGTGTTGTTGGGATAGCACCACTCTAGGGAATCCCCGACTCGGCAAAGATCTGAGGACATGTCTGCCTTGCTCTCCTTCAACTGCAAACAAAGCCGTCTCGCAGCCCATTTCACTTAGTCCTTTCCGCAGGAGTGTGTGTATGTGTGCATGATGTATGCAGGCTGTGCCAGGAAGAGACGGTGTCTATTCTCAAGCAGCAATTAGCATTATTTTTGGTCAGGCAAGTCTTGAGACACCTCAAGCGCCCTCTGTGTCCCTTTGGGGGCCTTGTCCCTTTGGCTGGACCTCTAGCTAAAGGCTTTTTTTGTTTGTTTTTTGAGGTATGGGATCGTATGGGAGACCTCCCTCTGTCATATCCTCGCGCCTCATCTTATACATAAAATATAAAACAACAGAGGGACAATCCTGCGACCTTTCCTGCCCTTTACTCCTCACAGACACAAACGCAAACACACACACACACACGCACTCTCCGAGAGCCTCAGCCTCAGTTCACATCCCCCCACTGCATACGTGCCTTGATTTATTTCAGCCAGCCTTTCACCGTACGGTGATGTATTTGCGACATCTGGCGGTGCTCGCTATATTCTTAGCTATAGAAAAGTGAAAGGAAGGCACAGTGCAGAGTGAAAGAGAGCCAGCTCGAGTCGACGGACACTGCAACGAAGCGGCAGCCACTGTCAAATAAGTTGTGTGTCTTAAGCCGCAAGCGCTCCAAATTCTATCCCAAAAGGCCTGCGTACCCCCTAGTGGGTGGACAAAGGCAACCGCACTTGTCGAAAATGGAAGAGAGGGGGCGACGAAACAGCCATGAATCCATAGGGTCTGGAGGTCATCCTTCTTGAGATGTGGTGACATCATAACAATGGGACACTTCTACAGCCTTAGAAATTCAAGGCAATCCATTCTGCGTGGGGGGTAAAGAGAAGCATGCCTTCCAGTTCCCACACATTCAGCAGGGAAAAACGAGAGACAGAGCTATGAAATCAGGAAAGAGAGAGAGAGAGAGAGAGAGAGAGAGAGAGAGAGAGAGAGAGAGATTGAGTGAGTGAGTGAGAGAGAGAGAGAGAGAGAGAGAGAGAGAGAGCAGGACTGTGAGGGGGGCAGAGACACACTCAGAGAGTGGGAGATAAAGCAAGAGAGAAAGAAGAGAGGGAGGGTGGATAGATGGCTAGAGAAGGACAGTAGTAAGTAAATGTAGAGGCCTCACTCCAGCCTTATTCGCCTTTTTTTCACAGCGTCTATAGAAGGAGATGGCTTAATTCACCCTCATTATCTAGCCTGAGAGCTTCTCTCTCTCTCTCTCTCTCTCTCTCTGTGTCTCCCTGCACATCATATGGGAGGTAGAGATACAGTATAATTGAACTGCTGGCTTATGTTGGATGAATCACTAAATGCAAGACAATAACATTGCTACATAAAGAAAAGCACACTTTTAGTCTACAGGGAGAATATTTAGCACATAATTACTGAAATGGGACCAGATAACAAAAAAATTAGCGAAAAAATTTTTTTTGCTAAAAATTAGAGTGCTTTTTTGTTTAAAAAAAACCCTAACAAATCATATCCATATCCAAATACAGCCACAGTCACAGCCACAGCATTTTAACGACCTAAACACCACCTGAACTCGAAGTTCTTTAATCTTTGGTGGTGCAATATGCAAGTGCATTATATAAGCACTCGAGCTGTAATGAGACAGTATATTCATACTGGAAGTGTTAATTATTCTGGCCAGGCCAGGAATTCCTCTGCCTTCAATCACTGTGCTTTTCTAATCTTGCCCTTGCATTCAATGCCACATCACATTTAAAATATACAACAGTCCTTTCGGTTGTCGGGCATTTTAAAAGCTTCATCTGTGACAACGGTGTTTGATCGCTCCTATCACTAATATCTGATGCTACTGAAAACACTCTCAACTAAGCTGATCTGTTTTAAACAAGCATGTCACATGATTATCCCCTGAGGCTGGCAGCCTTTTAAAACCTGGCGAGGTTTGCGTACATGTGTGTGTGTGTGTGTGTGTGTGTGTGTGTGTGTGTGTGTGTGTGTGTGAAGAACAATATTTAAGGACAGTATTCCAGATGGCAAAATCCCTTAGTATCCCATCACAAATTATGCTGACTTATCAAAGTCAAATATCAGTAGAGAACCACATCCTTTAGACTCCTTGTTTGTCTTATTTGACTACAATCATTATTTATACCGCATAACCCTTCTTTCAGTTTCCGTCTACCAAATGATGTGAGACTGAGTGCACTGCGCTTTGAGCAGACCTTGACTTTTGTCTATCAGGGTCAAGAAGTAAGCAAACATGACATTCGATCATTAAAAAGCTTAGTGTAAAAATAACACATCTATCTTAGTCAGGTACAGCTGTAATAAAGTAGAGCTGAAGGAGGTCTCTGCTATTGGCCGTGCCCTCTCCTGGTTCCCGTGGTGCGTGGTGTGGAGGTCGATGCCCACTGCTGGGTTTGGTTTTCTGAAGAGTGCAGTGCTTTCTGGATAAGCAGGAAGGAAAACAGCAGGCATTCTGACCTCTCCCGGACCAGGAAGGGACAATCGGCTGGCCCGGAGCCAGCAGGTGGTAGATCTTCCAAAAAAAAACAGAAGCAAACGAAAAAGCAGATGAAGGATGAAGAGTCTTAAAACAAGCTATACAAGCAGACTGGCTGAAATTGAATGGTGGTCTGGAGAAGACAGAACACTCCAGATTGGCCAAGACTGAAATGGACAGGTTGGGCTGAGTGACTGATTGCATGGAATGGCTCGAGGTCAGTGTTGTGCCCGCAATGGGGAGGCATTGATGCCCCTTGGCCCAGTGCTCCACGGCCCTGCTATCTGATTAGATCTGCTCCCTCTGGCAAGAGCACCCAAGTTCAAGAGGAGCAAGAGATGGATGAGATGATTGGAGAGGGAGATAAAGAAGGAGAGATAGAAAGCCTGACAAGGAGCATCTTTCATCCCAAATGGCGTTTCATAACATCGCCACAGTGTATCGCACAAATTGTGCAGTCAGACAGCCACAATGCAGGGCACCAGCCGACACCGACGCACACCATCTATAGCAGAAAAAGGAAATGACTTCTCATAATAGAATAAGTACATCTGAGAGATTCGTTCCCAGCTAAGCTGGTCATGGATTCAAAGGCACGATCAGGATCACTAAATGTCTTAGCAGGGCAAATTCAATCCAGCAGCCTGCGCTTAAAAGTCATGACAAAGCAGAGATATAGAGAAAATAAAGATGTTTGGAGGGGCAAAAGAGAAGAAAAAAAAAGGAATGTGAAAGAATCAATTCCAGAGACTTCAGTCCACCACTGAAGAGGAATTCAATGCATAGCTTTAATTCTTTTAGTCCTCGCCTTTTCGATGTGTTACGTCAAAAACACCTTGGGCTACCAAAGCAAACCGGTCACATGAAGGCAACCTTCAGAAATGCATAGAGACTGCTCTACAGTCATTTTCCATCTTAACAATACTGTTTATAATAATTAAATAATAATTTAGGAGGGCAGAGAGCAAGGTCTATGTTCCCACTCATGCATTTTTTTAAATAAAAAGGACAAAAGTCATGTATTAATCTAGGAGCAATGCTGCTTTGCGTCATGTGTGAGGTGGTGCTGCTTTAGCCTTCGCAAATGTGCTCGGGTATAAACAGATCTATTTTATTGTCACACACACAACTCTGTGTTAGAACACAAAGCAAAGCAGGCAAAGAGCATATGTGGCAGCAGACCTTCTCCTCAGCAGCCATGAGTGAGCAACCTTCATCATCTTTCGCTGTCCTTCCAGACCAGGCCTTATATGCTCACAGCACCTGCATGCCAATGAAGGCCCAAGAAGCCCAGGTTTCAAGAGGCTGGATGACCATCTGCCCATAGGCCAGAGTGTTATGCTGCTCCAGACTCCAAATGCCCTCGGGGATCTGCTCAATTTGCTTAGAAGGGCAACTCACCTTCTCATCCACTGTTTTGGTGAATATGACAGTGAAGTTGACACAAGGCAGCATGGTCTTGCTTTCTTGAGAAAGCTATTACCGATACATTATTTGAATTATTTGATTAACAAAATTATAAACGTCATGAATTATGCTGCTGCCATATTCATTACTCCGTATGCCACATTTATTTCTCTGTGAGAAAATGACATGATGAAAGGAAACTGTTCTTTACTGTTCTTTTGGTGAGCAAATTAGCACTCTGAGTGTTAGCATTGCTGTCTTCTGCTCTTAATATTCATGCATTTCTAAGATTGGAAGGCAGATTTCTTAGTAAAGCCAATGACTGTACATGTCCTTGTGGCTGCACTGAGAAAGTCAGCTTGTGTGAATATATCATGGATCATGAATGTCTCATACAGAAAGTGGAAAATGTGCAGTCATATAAGGCCATCTCTGCTTCCTTTGCATGTTACAAATATTTATCATAATGCCTAGATAGATATGGTCTTGGTACATACAACATACCAGTGAAAGAATGCAGGGAAGCAGTGACTAGCGACTGTTAATTCTCCTGGATGAATTCAATGCCATCATTGAAACACCTCAAATTAATTACAATCTCAATCACAGAGTGTCAACCAACACTCCAAACACTCTGCCTGCATCTGGTTCTCTGAACCAGACCCTTTTCTCCACAGTCTAATGCCATTGCTAGTGGATCTCCGTCGTCTTGTCAAGGCATGTTCACTGGAGCCCAGATGAACACTGACAGGCAGGAATCCTTCTAATTATCTGCTCCTGGCCCCGGATGCAAATGGCTGAGTGCTGACGGCGCTGCTCTGTGACTGGCAGCGCAGTGACACTGGGGGACCCACTGCCTGTCAGTGGCCTCACTCTATCCGGGGACACCAGGGTGGCTTTGTCAATCACTGGCCAGACAGATTACGGCGCTGATGGAGCTCATTTAGACAGCTGTAAATTAGGATGGTAGATTATGGCTGATAATAGTGCATAATTGAAAAAAAGGATTGAGAGTGATCTGGATTTTAAATACCCAATGGATCTCAATGGCTCTGGTCTTAGACTGAAGAGAAGGACTCTTCTGTTAGGAAGTCACTTTATTAACACTAATAGAAGTGCAGCTAAATGAGTTAACCACATTGCAGGAAATGAATTGTTGCCTGAATTGAAGTATGACTCTAATATGGCAGAAAGCTCTTAATAGTTCACGAAAAAAAACAAACAAACGAAAGAACAGAAGCTGCTAATGTATGAAATCCGGAGGTTTTTTGGCATATCAGGCAAAAAGCAGAGCAGACAGGAAGATGGCGGCCGTGCTGCTTGACAGTTGACTCTGTTCGATGTGACTTTCACAGTCTGCTGGCAGTTTGTGTGGAAGCCATCACATCTGTGACTCAGAGTTTGATTAATGAGCCTTTCAGCCAGCCTCCGCTGTGTGAGGTGGGGCCGCGGCCTTCTCCTAGGCTTCACTGATTCACCACCCTCATACACACACACGCACACACACACACACACACACAAACACTCAGAAACCACCCTCTAATTCACAGCCCTAACAAATTCAGGATTAAAAAAGTGACTGAGAAATACAAAAAACTTTGCTACAAGTGAGCATAAACATAAAAAAAAAGCTAGGAATGGAGAAAAGATGTCTTTTCACAATGTGTTTTCAATATGACAACCCTAGAACCTCTCAGCTGCAGACAAAGGCCGAGGTGATGCTTTGACAAGTGAAGCATTTGCTTTTCCCCTAACACACAGGATTTGCAAGCCTCTTCAACTTTGACAGCTCTGCTCACCCCACCGCCACAAAAAGCTTCAAATCCACAACAACATAAACACACTACAATCTCTTAAAAAGCTAAAAGGTGCAGCAATAACAATTATTCTCCACATACCCACCAGGACTCCACCTCTAAACGAGCTGATCAGCGTCTGTGGACAAAGCCCCACCATTTTGACACATTTGTTTTTATTTCGTTCCCTGGGAAAGAAAGCTTACCATATGGCCATCATTTGGAACAGATGGCATTTGCCCAATGGTGAAGCACACTGCCTATCACTGCAATTTAGAGCACTCCATTTCAGATCTGAAACTGCCATTTTGCTCAACAATTATTTGCCTGGGCAGCAACTACAGCTTGTAGAGTCACAGCAGTGTGAGTGGTAAAGATCGACCCAGGCTGTTGACCTGAGAGGTGCAAACTCAAGACTGCTTGATGCAACATACTATTTCAGTGAGAATAAGAGCACAACAAAACAACTAAAAGGACAGTTCATGTAGCTGTGTATTGTTAAAGAAAGTGCTCTTACGCATTTGGTGAGAAACTAACTTTTAGCTTTGACAAAGGCGGCAAATGGCTGGAGTGATACGAAATAGAACTGAGATTTTTTTTTTTTACTGCAAATTGAGGTACAAAAGTGTATATATCTAGATATTTTAATCCACCAGCAAGCTGATCAAAATTAATTAATACATACTCCATCTCCGATGAAACATCATATAAAGGCAAGAGAGGTAAATGTCATATTACAGCAGGCTGCAACAAACTGACACTGCATGTGAAGAAAAAAATGACAGTAGAATGTATGTTGTCATAAAATCCTGAAGAACATGATAGCAAAATATCACCAAAAGATATGGTGAATATGGAGCCTACCCCAGGAACACAGGGCACATACTCATTCACACCTAAGGGCAATTTTGTGCACCAATCCACCTACTGGCATGGGGGGAGGGACGAAACCGGAGAACCCAGACGAAACCCACACAGACCCTGGGAGAACTGTGCAACTGCAAAATGTAAAAAAAATGTTTTTAAATTACGTTTGGCTCATGAGTAGCAAACAAGTGCAAAATTTACTACCATCAATCCCAGGTTGTTTTTCCTTAAGCAGAAAGCATACCATAAAGAGCACTATAAATTGTCATCACTTTTAATATGTCAGAAAATAAGGAATGAGACCAAGAATGCCCTTCTGTGTAGATGAGGTGATGCATTGGTTAATGGCTTTGCTATATCATTGGGAATTCGAGACTTCCTGTCTCCACTGTTGACTAGAGTAACAGTCTGTTAGCTCATGTTCAGCTGCTTGTATGAGCAACAGTCAAAAACATCGCAGGGTCTAGTTGTATCCATCTTGGACTATATATATTTTAGCCTTTGCTTCACCATTTGGTATCTATGGTCCAACATGGGAGAAGAAGCTAGTGTGTGGGAATTGGCAACGATTACTTTGGAGGAAAAAAAAATGTAGGCATCCCACCTGAAAATGAAGGAAAGAGCATCCTTCCATGTAAATCAAATACTGAACTTAAATATTCATCTCAGCTATAAGCTGTCTATCTTGTTAAAGTCATTGTGTCACTGATCCCCTTAACCCTGGCTACAGTCTGATTGGGTCATGTTGGAGTCTGAGAATTTGCTTTTTCTCTCTCGCTCTCTTATTCTCTGTGTCATTTGTGAGTCTGGGGAATCAGAGACTCCATTAATCAGCTCGGCTCTGCTGAAAAGTTCCATTTGAGAATGATTTATGACACCGCCAGCAGAGACGGCCAAATGACAGGTGACAAAGAAGGACACCCGCACCTGTGTAAATCTGCTCTCTCTCTCTCTCTCTCTCTCTCTCTCTCCCCTTAATCTCCCATCTGGTTAGGTGTCGCAGTCGAGTTGGCGCTGAAAGTTTCTCAGAATTAATGAAGTCATATCAAGCAAGACTTAACAACTTAGAATGTAAAAGTCCACCAGTGTCCGCTCCCTGGACTCCACGTTTTATATAGCTGAATATAAGGTCAGTGCTCAGAAATTATCAGGAGAACTAGACTGGACTGGCAGGTATAGTAAATATGTAAGGCAAGGGACAGGGAGACAGCAAGGGAGGGAGAGCTGGAGAGATAATTGAACGAGCAAGCGCAAAGCACAAAGCTAATGCTGATAGTTGATAGTCTCTCGAGGCGGTACTGGGATACGTGCAAGCAATGTTTCATAAACTCAGCCTATTACACTCGAGACTCAAATGAAAGTGACAGAAATAGACATAGACTGGGACATCGGTCTGCAGACCTGTCCCTGTTATCACTCACTCCAGTCATATAGTTTTCATCACATGCATAATACACCCACAGTCCCGTGAGAGAGCTTCACAGATGAGAGAACCTGTGCAGTTCTCCACCAACACAGACTTCTAACGTCCTTCAAAAACCACAGGCACATAAGCAAGCAGCAGAAACACTTCTCAGCTCAGAGAGATCTGTAAAATTTAGCTTCCCATAATCCCAGTCATTCATTACATGCTGTAAACCTGCATGCTATGAATAAAGAGAGCTCTAATGAGGCAAGTCACAAAGATTTGGACTCCTTTTTCTTCACAGGATTACACCATATTATATAATATTTACTCTCTCGTCTCTCCTCCACTATCATTCCTCCTTCTTACATTCCCTTTTCTACCCACCCACCTCTCTCTCTTTCTTTCTTTCTCTCTCGGGAGGCCATGCCAGTCTGCACTCAAAGTTCAGTATTACCTATTCAGCACCATTCATGAATAATCCTGCAGTAATGCCTGGGAGACAGAGCCGAATGACAGTATCTGTTTTAAACACATGTGCAACAAAGTGGCACAAGGGCGAGCAGGGTGGAGAACTCTTGTGCACACTCACGTGCACACGCACACACACACACACACACACACACACACACCACCCTTATTAGGAACACCGTCCTTGGCAAGACAAGCTGCTTGCCCTTTGTACGAAGGCACATGTAAAAATGAGGGCGGTTTGAAATGGAGCCTGTGTAGCTGCTAGACAAGGTGTGAGGGGCCCTTATGGCAGCCTGATAGTCTTCAGCTTGACAGCTCAGAATAGAGGTCTGGAGAGACGGATGAGTCTCGGCTGCCTGGAGCGTCACCCCGTCCCATAAATATTTATACTCCCGAACAAGCCGAGGATGAGGAGGAGTGAGGAGGAAGAGAGCACAACCTCAATCAGGTTCCACCTGAAGTCGGGCCACCCGAACATACAGCAGCGACAGTAAATGACTTTACTATCAGGGTGTATAACTTAAAACCCATGGGAAAGCATGGGCTGCACTGCACCTGGGTAATGTACACGTCTCATCAAAGACAGCACTTATAAGTAATGACGGTCTAACCTTGTCTCATTCACCTTTACTGCCTCTTTCCCCTCTTTCTCCTCTCAGACAACCTCCAACTCCATTTAAAGGGAAGAGGCACTCCATCACTGAGAGAATGTGTATAGAGAAGGATGAACACATCGATGCCTCCTACTGTGGAAGATACACGGATATCTGGAGGATCTCCAAGCTGTTGCGGGGGTACAAGGCAAGCTGGCCACGGCACCACTGCCACAGGGCAGTTATTGAGCATGAGCAGTGGGCAGCTGAGCCACAATCATTTCACTATCAATCACTGATTCTTTGCAGCAGTGGGTTATTCAAAGGTTATACAAACTTTTGCCTTTTCTTAGAGTTCACCAATCAAAAGTAGAACAGGCCATTTTAGAGAATGTGACACAATTCACATGAAAAGTGTTTACACTCAAATGCTGAGGCCCATTGACTCATGTCACATTTTTATATGAACTTTTTGGACTGAATTGAAGGTTTTTTTTTTTTCATTACTCTGGAATGCAGTAATTGGACTAGGACTAATCAGATTCCATGTCCGGGCTATTTGTTGTTTATTCATACTTGCCTGGTGGACAAGTAGGTTTAACAGTTATATAAAGAATATAAATACAAATCATAAAACAAAAGTTCTTATTTGGTATGTTTAAATGTAATGCACGTCCCGGTTGTGTGACGTACTTCAATGCTGTAACTATAGTGCATGCTTCCGAATCTCACCGCCTGCTCCTCTACACACACCAACATCGAGGCCAATGCTAGAGCAATTTTACTAGACAGATTAATTAACATGCATGAATAACAGGCAATCTTTTCTTAAACACAAACACGGTTTGTGGAAACTGATGCTAATACACTGCAGCTAAAAGTCTTTATATAACTCTCCTGCTAGCAGTGAATCATATCGAGAGAAAATAAAGACCGACACCACATCACACAGCTGAAATGTTTGCCAACAGCATGTTGAGTTTTCTTGAGGTCCTACAAACATAATGTGCTACATCAAATTTTCAGGAATGAAATTCCCTCTCCAGAAATTTATATCGTCTGTATATACTGTATTAATACACTTAACTAGCTGACTACCTCGCCATACATTATTACATGACATTAGCTACCACTTTTTAGCATAATCAATTATGTTTCCAGGCAACCAAAACATGGGACTGGGCAGCACACTGGAGCTTTCACTTACCCGCTGGGCTAGCAAATGGATTTCTAATTTGTCCACCCCTGTTACATTAAATTCTGCTTACATTTCACTTGTCTCATGAGTCAGACTTCTTTCTTAACTAAACCTGGACTACTTTGATTAGCATTGCAAACAGTGAACCACATTTACTCAGCACTAACATGGTGAGTAAAAAAAAAAAAAAAACCTTTAATAACTAGATACAATGCCAAAAAATTTCAACCCAGTTTTATAGCTCTGAAAAGGTTTGCTCTCGTGTCCGAAACTGGTGGGCATAATCAGTTTACAAGGTCCTGAAGCTTGTTGCCAGCTAAGTCTGATGCCTCCAAAGGATATCAGGTGCAACAGACTTAACATATGTGTCGCAGTGTGAATTTTAGGTAATTCTAGCTTAGGCAAGCACATGATACTTGCTCTGTACTTGAAAAGTTCATAAAAGTTGTGTCAGATTCTATTTGCTACATGGCTCTAGCAATAACAAGTGCTGTAATTTCTTCTTTGAGCAAAGGATCAGAATGATTTTATTTTTTAACACATAAACTCATCTTAATACTCCCCAGTGAAATACATACAGCAGCATGCAATCAGAAAGGACTCTCTAGGTTTATGCACCTGCTCTAATGAAAACACATACATTTACATTCACAAGAGGGATTCCTCCATGTCCACAATATGTTTAGATTTCCGAGAACCAGGAAGAGGGAGAGAGAGAGAGAGAGAGAGAGAGAGAGAGAGATCAAGCAACTATTACCTGTTAGCCAGCAGATCTGTGAAGGTCACCTGACTCACTCTCTGATAGGCCGACAGCAGTTGGGCCCAGTCCCACTCTCTCTTGCTCATAGCTGACTGTTGACAAATGAGCATGGAGTATTGTTAGTTATTAATCAGCGTTAATACGATCACAAAATTACTGCTCCAGCTGGGCTGGACTAACTAAAGAGGAGGGGGTCCTGGACGAGGTCTCTCTGACAGAATCTATCTATCATGTCTGCACAAGAAGGTTTTTATTCCAATAAGACAGCAATTAATTTATAAATCCATTTGGTGAAGGATGTAGCCATCATTTATAAAAAGATAAATCAATTTTGGTAGAGGAGTCGTTATTCTTCTAGCTGTTCTGTGTGGCAAGTTGCCCAGTGATTTTTTTTTTTTTTTTCTGTTTCTGAGTGAGTATGTGTAAACCGGCCCTTTGTTAGCAAGGCACATGAAAATCTGATTGCTTTGATTGCCTAAATGACACTCTTAACTTCAGGCAGAGGTTTTATTGACGAAAAGAGAAGAACACGACGGCCCCTCCTCCTTCCCAACCGGCTGACTGATGGCTCGTCACTCGTAGGCTTTTTTTTTTGTTGTTGTTTTTGTTTCCTCTTTCCCTCCCCTCCATTTGATTTGATAAACCGCACAGCCACCTGAAGCCTGGGAAGCTTTTTAATCATCTTGTTAATAGGGTGCTTTATGCAAAGCAATGCAAACGCTTGTGATAAGCAGAAAAGGATTACGAGTGCTCCAGCTAGCACACAACAATGGGTGAAGTATTAGCCTTTGAGCTTAGGAAACAAAAAAAAAAAAAACTTCTACAGCAATAAAAGAGGAACAAAAGTACAAAGTTCTCCTGAAGATTTCTTTCACTGATTGACCTTCAAATCTCACAAGTGCAAAACTTTTTCCCAGTCTTCAACCCAAAGCCTAAAGAAGTTCAATGGGACTGAGATATCTAGTAATTAAGCCCAACAAATATGACATCGTACAACCACGAGGGACATGGTTTTGTTATTTCTTTCTTTCAATTCACAACCACCTCATACTTCATGAGTTCACCTCTCAAGTGTTTTCAAACTTTCACCTTCTTTTTTTTTTTTTTGAGAACCTTTTTTCAGCGTTTATTCTTTGTCTCCCCCTTCATGATAAAATATTGCAGTGGGACCATGCGACCTACAGAGAATCAGGGAGTTCATCCCAGAAAAGCACTTTAAAGTTCCTCTCTGGTGTTCACCTTGCCAGCTCTGCTCCTGTGGCCTTGAGGAAAAGCTCTCGCTTAAGCACAAGGGGGGGCGGGGGGGAGAGCGAAAAATAGTTCACAGCATAAATGAACTGCTTTAAATAAAATTAGAAGGGGACGACACGCCACATGACATGTATCTAGAGAGGGGGGAAAAAAAAGGCTCCACTTGCATTGTATTTGCATGAGAGTGAACTTTGGGAAGACGCTGAAATAAAAAGAGACCAACCTGATCAAATTTAGCATGGCCGATGTGGTCAAAGTGAAAGAGCGGGTTGAAGTGGGGCGGACTGTTTAGTGCATTCGCTGCTGAGGAGAACAGGACAGATGGTTGTCCCTCGGGAGAAGATGTACTGTCTACAGCAGAAGCTAGCTTAGACCTTAACAAGCCCTGAAAAAATCAGAAAAGAAAAGAGATAGTTAGAGAGAGAAAGAGTGAGAGAGAGAGAGAGTACGGTGACATAAGTTAAATAAAACCCTCTAAAAAAAGACAGCACGTGCGGTCTAAATGATTGAAAGGACAAAGATAGTAACGCTCATGCAAACCTGGATGAGTCTAGACATACATTATTATTAGACTACATTTCACAAGCACCCATTAAAATGGTAAAATTAAGCAGGAATCTCCACAGGCCTACTGAACACACCAATGGACAAATGAGTACATCCCTACAATTATTCCATATCCAATTTTGGAAGTAATGGACATTTCTTTTTCTCTCTATTCCCTCAGTAATTGGCCTGACAATAGTAGAAATTAATCAGTCTTAATCCAGAATAGGATTTGAGGACAGAGATATGTATAGATGTGACACGATGAAGCATGTCATGTAAGACTAACTTGAAATAAAACTTCAGAAAAATTCAGAAACTGTGCATCAGTCAGACTGACTGACTCTGTGAGCAGAAACAGAAGATTTACCAGGTAAGACTAAGAAATTGTCTAACTGGTTCATGTCAAACTATACTCATGTCAATTATGTCAATTATAAGGCATAGCAACTAGTTTTTAGGAGAGTTAATATTCTCTGAGATGTCTGAATCTGCAGTAAAATAATATAACTGAACTGCATGGGAGACTAACAAAAGAACAATCTTCTTTTCATTGATAAAATCATTTCTTACATTTATTAGCAAGTAAGACACACACACACACACTCAGTTCTCAATTATCATTTTCATCACAAGTTTTACTGAATCATTAGAAGTGACGTTTACAGGCTTTCACACGGTTGAAGACGATGTAAGGAATAAAACACTATGGGGTTTTCTGTTATAGGAAAATAGTTATTTTTTCCAATGTCAGCATGTCCTGAAATGTTTTATTCTGCTTACACCACAGAAATAAACCAGTATTACTTTTTTAATTAAAGTAAAGAAAAACACTGCATTTTATCCGATTACAGTCACATTTATTGTTATGCAAGAGTGGTATTTTCTGGTAGCACTCATTGTATGAAGCCATAAACCCGCACCAGCCTCACTTTTTTCTCTCTCTTGAAGTTAACAAGTAAAACTTGATGCCAATGACACTGACTGCGATGCCTCTGCCGCCAAAAAGTCTGGTCTTTCTTGTTTATTTTTATACCTCAAATTCCCTTAAAATGTACTTCAACCAGGAAGGAAGCTATTGAAGAAAAACTATGTCATGCATTTGAACTTGCTGTCACCTTGACCCTGTTTGGATCAATTCCAAACTCTAACCAGTTCATCTGCTGGTTACAATGATAATCCATATAAATCCTACAAATATTCAACCACTCATTCCTGAGATGTTGCACTAACGAGCTCAGACGGATGCTCAGATATACAGACGAAACGATGGAAACGCGCACACACAGATGCGAGACATAATAAGTAGTGGCAGAGGCATATAAATACGCAGCTTATCTTGCTACTGAAAAACCGAGAAGTGCCTCCGTCCTGAAAACTTAAAGGAATAGCTTTATCTCTGACTGTTAAATAGCGCTGACACTGGAGACTCCTTCCAAAAATTGTGAAGCATCCACAAGTCCCTGTGTAAGCTGTTACAATAGAAACGATAGTGTGTTAGTCTGAGCACATATAAACCTTGCAGCCGGCACTTTCGTCTGCTTTAGATAATTAATCAGCACCTTCTGACCAATCAGAATCGAGCATATAACAGTGCTGTGGTATAACTGAGTTTAGAGGATGAGTGTGTGTGTGTGTGTGTGTGTGTGTGGGTGTATAGAGTTAAGTGTTAAACTCTGTTTGCCTGCGGATGCAGCGCTGCTTAATTGCTTGGTAAAAACCAGCGCATGCCCACCTCATTGAGCTGGATGGTATGATGGATCTGCCGCAGGTTCTGAATACCACCTGCTCCCTGGCACAGTTCCAGCAGCACAGCACACATTTTCTGCTTGGCCAGTTCACTGGGTCCACCTCTATCCTGCACCAGGCCACTCTCCACATGCTCAAATATGCTGAGAGAGAGACAGAGAGAGAGAGAGAGAGAAATGTAGCCATGTAAACAGTCTCTGCTTATATAGCATGAGGAACATGAGCTGACAAATAGCTATCAGATGGGCATTGCGAGGACAATTTAGCAGTGTAACCAACGCTGAAATGTTGGCATGTTGCCCATAATACTTTTTACATCTTTTCTTCATTTTTATCACTGACTAAAAAAACACAGGGAAAACAAAAAAAAAAAAAAAAAAAGCAAAAAATACTCAAAGCTACACTATTTGTACCATAAACCTTAAGGTCCACACCACTTCTCCACACATCTCACCTCAAGCTAAAAAAAAATGGACACCTTCCTCCCACACCTGCCGTCACTGTTTTTCTCTCACTTCCTTCGCTTTTTTTTTTAAGAAGTCAGCGAGGCAGCGAGATGGCGAGTGCTGGCTGTCAGGCGGCCGTTAGTGGCGCTGACATTGAGGAGAAGCTGCCGAGGCCCTGAGCAGGCCACGTGTCAGCACCTGGGCCCGCATCCTTCCCTGTCCATCAGTGTGCAGGTGAAGCAAATGATTGGATCCAGTCAGCGGCTTGATTAATGAGAGGCTCGGCAGATCCGGGACAAGCTATCAATCACGTCATTAGAGCCAATGTGCCCTGAAAGAGGCAGGACACCCCCGCCGCCGACCGAACCCACTGCATTCATCTTCATCTGTGTATGCACGCCGTCAAGCGCTGCCAGGGTCACCATGATGGAGAGCAATCATCTTCTCCTCTACAAATTACTTTGCAAAGACAAGAGACTGCGGAGGGGTGTGTGTGCATGTCAGTGTGTGTTGACAAGTGAGGGGGGGAGGTTTTTTAGGGAACACGCACTCCGCCGCTGCACTGTACGCTGATTGTTTACAACACAAACAGTGCTGGAAAGTGAAGGTTATTTTAATGAATAGTAATGGATCTCTTGACTGTCTGAGACAGGTGATACATAATCACTCTTCCCAGCTTTTTCTATCATGCCCCTTTCTGCCCTCTCTTTTTTTCTGCTGTCTTTCCT
>CM040998.1:6295315-6320896 GCA_022985145.1 Pangasius djambal
GGTTTTTACGTTAAAAAAAAAAAAAAAAAAAAAAAAAAAAAAAAACTAGCAGTGATGTCATTTCTGCAAAAACATCAAAGCTCGCCTCTTCTCCGAAGTGATGTCTGCAGGGTCACCGTTGACATTAAATGCGATATTAAATTCATGATCAAACAGGATGCAATTTCCCTGAATGTAAACTGCTCATTGATTAAATGACTGAACTTTGAAAAGCTCAGCAGAGCAAAAGTCACGATAAGTCTGGTTTGAAATTATACATTAACATATTGGCGCATACATGAGAGCCAAAATGAGAGCCTTTTTTTTCCACTGGTATATTTTCAATTGCATTAAGTTAATCTGTTTTACTGCAAACAAATTGAAATCCCTAGAGCTACATTTTCAATCGCATAACATTAACCTTTTACTGTAAACGATTAACAAATTGCTCCGTTTCAGACTAGCGCTCAGAGCTCACCTCTCACTGCAGAGCTTGTGTGCTTTCTGCAGCTGCATGCAGCTCCACTTAGGCCTTTTCTCCTCCAGACCCTGCAGGATCTTATGCACGCTGGGTTTGGGCTTGCCCTTCTCCAGACCCAGGCTCACCTGCAGGCACTCAGAAAGCAGTGCCAGACGCTCTTTAACCCCTCGCTCCAAGGGCTCAGTGGATACCAGCTCCAGGGTCTCGCCATTCTCCAGGTCCTGGCACAGGGAGACGAGGAGCGCCCGGATAAGCAGACCCGTGGGCCTCAGCTGTCTGGCGCTCTGGCACTGGTGCTTCTCAGCCATGTGAAAGAGGAAGCGAACAGGCAGGGGGATGGAGGCCACACAGGACGGGAGGTGCGTGAAGATGAAGGAGAGAGCCTGAATGGTCAGACTAATGGCAACTGTATTTGAAGGGAAAAGAAAGTGATATTTATGAAGTTGCTATAAAAAGTATGTTTTTGGAATATTCAGAAAAATGAGTCAGTTTGGTTCTGATTAATCTATTAAACAATCATAAAGAATGAAAATCATAAATCTGGACTAACCTGCAACATAGAAGTCTAGTGTAGCAAAAATGAATAGTAATTTAATTGCAATGACAATTTTAACTTTGCCAATTAATTAAACCTAATTTAAATCACACACACACACACACACACACTTCATTAATATGTTCATTCATTCTTTCATCTTCGGTTTTCTCGCGAAAACTAGGTAAGAGGCAGGAATCCACTCTAAATGGGACACCAGACTATCGCAGGGCACCATTCAGACACACACATTCACACATTAATTCACACCTACGGGCAATTTCACATAGCCAATCCACCTATTAGCATGCTTTTTTGGGAGGTGGGAGGAAACTGGACAGCCCAGAGGAAACCCACGTGCAGATGGGGAGAACATGCACAGGAACAGACAGTAACCTGAGCTCAGGATTGAACCAGGAACCGTGGAGCTGTGGCAATGCTACCTGTGCCCTCCCTCTCACTCATGTCTGGTGGCATATTTTTTATATGTTTATTTATTTTGAGATTTATATTTAAAGATATATTCAATCAACATCACGATTAAACGAGTTGCATTTTGATTAAGAGATTTACACGTAAATAAACACAGGATTATAATGTACAGTGCAAAAGGAAAGATGTAAAATTTAAACATAAAATGATAGAGATATGAGTCTACTAATGCATTTCTTTTGTTTCTGAATTATTGAGATTTCAGCACTGAACAAAATGATCACGATTGCTAGTTGAACAATTATAGAATGTTTCATACATGATGTTTGTTCTGTTTCTTGATGGTAGTCAAGGTCCTTTTATTCCTAAATCGGATTCTGATTGTCTAGCTGATTTCAGACTTTACTCACTCTTGCTGCTGTCTTTCGTCTTGGCCTCCTGAGGCGTATAGTTCCACTCTTTAGGGATCTTGGCCTGTACACTTTCAGGGAGGTTTTGTCTGAGCAGTGGGCTAGGACGTTCCTCACATGCCTGCATCATGCTCACTAAGTGCCCTAACAGGCTGCTGATGGGTTTGCAGATGACGTCTCTGACACACTTAAACAGCACAGGCTCTACTTTGACTGGATCTGTCAAAATACAAGTTCAGGTAGTTACGCTGTAAAAATCGATCTATTCACTAATGGTAATCCTAAATTGTCTGTTCGGTTCATTTAAGATGACTTTAGTTAAATTACACGGTTAATTGTACATTTCACTACAGCATAAACAAGTACAATGGCTTAGATGTATTCAAATTAGTCAAGCCCATAATTTTCCACAAACCTTTACGTGAACTCAACAAACCAGGTGTCACTAAGTAAATAATGAATATATATGTGTGGCAGCATGGGAAATCCTGTCAGATGTTGTTGCGGCTAAATTCTGGAAAGCAACCAAGAAATCAGGTTTTGACCAAAATGGAGTTTTCCTGCCAATAATATACTTTGACATTTCTGCTTTATTTTTTTTTTTTAACTACACAATGTGGAAATGTTTTCCTTTCAGTTACTTTGTAACCTTGCCTTGGCGTCTGCCTGCAAAGATCACAGTTAGCAAGTAAGGAGCCAGTTTAAAAAACAGAGCAGTAAATACAGTCTGTCTGCCTAAAGATTTCTAAAGCTGCCAGTCAAGTATGCTTTGCTCATGATGTGATCAAGATTTTGGATAGGTATGTGCTATAGCGAAATGGACAATTAAGCTTATAATCAGATAGTAGCTGTCAAAATTTCAGCGATGCTCCTGCCCATTTCATCATCATCATCAAAACAGAGACGAGCACTTACACACTCTATACAGACGACAGTGGAAAAAGTTTTAAAAATGTTTAAATGCCGCAAGGGACATTTGCCTCGGGTGATGAGACAAGAGACTGATGTGGATGATGCTGATAATCAATGTAAGAACTCATTTCCCGTTGTAAAACTTTTGGTAGTAACCAGATTTAAAAGTGCTAGAACTTTACATGTGTTTAGGATACAGGCCACATATCATAGAAAATAGTAGAAAATGTTAAAAATTTCCCTGGCAGCCACACAAACTTGGTGTCAGCAGCAACAGAGACACATTCCTCCAGAATGTGAAATATTAAATCAAAATCTGTAAGCCGGTTCTGTTTAGCCATTTCCTTCTGATCAGGAAAGGACAGGTCTCAAAATACACAAAGATGTCAAGCTAAATTAACAAAGACTCTAAAACTAAGGCAATATCCTCGCTGGCATTTCTGACAAGTCCAATTATGTCACTTACCAAATGGCACGCAGACAAATCCTAGCACTAAGCAAAGCTCATCATAGATGCCTTTGTTCTAGCGCTGGATTTCATTGGTCCTCTTGAAGTGGGCCCAATCAGCAATTAAGCCAATTACGCCTCCAGGAACATTCACTTACACACAAAAAGCAGGGCGCACTCACAACGCACCCTCCTTCTCCCTCTCCTAGCATACCCCCCTCTCATTTGTCTAATTTATGCAACAATAATTACCCCTCGCATGTAATAAAAACACAAAAAACGAGTGCTCTGGCTCGGCAGGAGTCCGGATTAAACCCCCAAATCAAAGGCAGTTCCAAAAGCAAAGTGTCAGGCCGTAATTGCAGTCTCTGTGTCAGTATGCTAAATCAACGTGCTAACCATTAGCACAACAGGGAATATACATGTAGCAGCTTTTGTCGAAATGGGGACAAAGAGACAAGGTTAAAATGGAAATGGCAATAAATAAGCAATCATAGGGAGAGTTGAAGGTTTAATTATGGCTTTGATTTATGAGGAGCCTCTCCTGTCCATGCATGTTACCAACTAGCCTGCTGGTCAGATTTAATACTCGGGTAATTAGGGACACAGCAGACTGGACGAGGCGTGAATAAGACTTAGAGCATGGACTTTGTAGCTCACTTTACTGTGCAGAGGAGAAGAGTTGTTGTTTTTTTATACCTGCTAAACTGCAAAAGTGGTCCCATAGGTGTCTTCTGTCCAGGTAGCCCTCAAGCACTAGTGCTAGAGCCCTGGGGACACTGTTTAGGGAGGACAGGATGGCAAAAATAGCTTCCACAAACTCAGCAGCAGCTTCCTGAGCCTCAGGGGACACTTCAACCTTACTGTCCAAACACAGATCTGAAAACAGAGAAGCCAAGTAACCAGTTAACAGCATATTCTACTGTTTCCTCATGGGTTTTGGTGATGGTGGGGGATGATATAGAGATGGTAGTGTATGGAAACGTAAACACGTTGAAAGATCCGGCTTTATTAACATAGTATGAAGATGATTCAGTTACATATAGGACTGAACCACAAAGTAAATTGCTGCAGAACCGCTGAGCGAAAGTACATTTAAATTACCCTCTGGACTTTCAGTACAATGGAAGAAAACCCATCATGCTCTTCATTATGTACCTGAGAATTTAATAAATTACTGGTACACACTTCAAGGCCATGTAAATCTAAAGCTTGGAGCACATGTAACAAAAGGCTCCGTAGGAATTGTGGGTATCCATCTGATTTTGTAGATAAATATTGTCTGACCAAGGACAGCAGAGAAAAGGGTTTTGATTTGACAGAATGTCCTTGTAGAGGTCCTGTCAGTCCTACAGGCCTGGAGACAGCAGCAGAAAGATCTAGCCTTGTGCCTTGCTCCAGCCAGTGTCGTTCTCCCTTGTAGGAGATGACAGGCATTTGAAAAGGTGTGTGAATGAAAACACAGCACACACTCAGCATCTTTGAGAGGCACTGTTTGCACCCTTTGACAAATGTTAGCCTGTTTTGAAATGACATGCCTAAATTACCTGCCACATTAAAGAATTTTCTTTGCACAGCTGTTTATATATTCCCCAGCTTAACAGGAGCTGATGAAGAGAAGAAGTGAAGGAAATTGATAATGCTTTCTTTCCTCTGTCGTAAACCAAATAAAATAAAAACTGTCACAGAATATTTGACAGTTTACCTGTGGCTACGTAAGACCCACATAAGTCTGCCACGACACCCGAGATAAACCTTTAGGACCATTTATAAAGGCTCAGATCAACCGTCAAAGACTGCACGCGTCAGTTGTGATGACAAGTTGATATAAGCACTTAATTAACCGACAGATTTATTTTTTTTGATCACATAAGATTGTGACACTGAATTACATTAGCGCTTCATGACAACTGACTTGTGGTTAGGTGAAACTCTGATACTACAGAGTAACTGCTGAAGAAGTTACATAACTTCCTGAAGTGATTTGAAAATAAATGCGAGCACTTCAAAAAGATGCTAAATAGTGTCTTATGAACTCAGCACTTGAAAAGCAAGACAACATGAAAATCTGCATTATACCATTGTTGCATAATGAAGGGTTTAATACTGATACACATTAATTAAACAGTTGTACAAGAAAATCATTATTAATACGTGGTTGTGTCCAATGCTGCACTTCCTAGACATGAGAAGTATCACTTAAACAGAAGGTGCGTGGGCTAGTACCTCAGTGCTGCTGTATGGCATGTTAGAAAAACACCGCTTTTATGACGATACAATAAACAAGCTCATGCTTCCTCCCCTCGGATTTTTAAATGAAATTTAAAGTTGCACACCGTTCACAAAACCATGCAGGCCTGATGCGTTACCAGGTACAAAGTACAAGAGCTAGAGAGCGCTGCTCGGAAGGGGCTTAATTGGACCCAGACATGGTCAACATTCCCTTGAAGGATCGAAAGCAAGGGTGGGCTTCGGATAGTGCCAGCCACGCAGGGAGATGGTGAGTCACGAGAATAACACCAAAGCAGAACTGTACATAGTGGATGACCAGGCCACTGTGTTTCTTCTTAATTAGTCGCGCCGCAGCTGTAGCACCTTGATTTACGGCTGTGTGATTCTCGCACCACAGCACTAAAGCAGGCGTCCTGGTGCACCGCCTGGTTATTAATGAGGTCTCTATAATGTGAATTAATGTGAAAGCACAAAACAGTCTTTAAAGGTTACACTTCTCCGAGTGCAGGGAAAAGGGGAGGCAAATCTTGAAAGGTCATTCACTTTGCTCCCCCATGCCAAAATGAGTGTTTATTACAGAGTGTTATTGATTCAGTGATGATGAGGAGGGTGATAAGGGCGATGATGATGGGTGTGTAAAGCTGTGTACTCACAAAATGAGCACTCAAAGACCTCCTTGGCTTAAAGAGCCCAATTCCATCAGCATAGTGATTGCACTCTGAATGACAGATGGATTGTGGGTAGGATAATAATTTAAGGCTTAGTTGCATTAAATTAGTCTAGCATGTAAAGCACAAACTACACCAAAGCTTTGGCAGTCAATTACACTGATATTTAAATATGAGGTGAATTAATGCTTATGAATAATATCAGTGTAATTGACTGCAAAGATTTGGTGTAGTTTGACCAACATTTTTAACTAGTGAAGGAAAATATTGGGTATGCTGGTGAATTTGTAATGGCCATTTTTATTAAAGAACCTTTTACAGTGTTGTTGCGCTAGCTAGATTTCGGCTGCTTATTTCATACCTTGTTTTATTCAATGCTTCATTTTATAGAGTGAAAATAGCTAACTAAGAAGCTAGCTGACTAGTTTTCATGTTTAGCCACTTCAGTGTCAACCTTTAGTATGATTCTCACAGGAGAACTCTATTTAATACCTTATTTTATGTCGCTGTTAGGTAGTTAGCTATAGCATTATGCTTTGCTAGCATGACAGCTACTCAATGCTTACTAGCTTATGTCTATTTTGAGTGTGTATGTATGTGTGTGTGTTTATTTAAATTGGGCACATGAGTAAGACAGCCATGTGATACTGTCACCTTTGTGTTAGCTACAAACTTAATCACAAGCGGGATTACAAGAGTTCTTCGTACTACACAGTGCCTTAGTATTTATAGTGTCTATTAAAATATTTCGATATTTTAAAAAATCAGTTCTATCAATTTTTTTATACATCTAATAACATGCAACCAGGGTTACTGTCAATCACTGTCCACCTTGTAAATTCAAACTATTGTGTCTCTAATTGAAGATCTGTTGTGTATTTTTATTTTTAACAACTGGAAGCTCTGATTGAGTAGCTCCTCATTTTAGCCTGGTCTTAAGTGTTCAGTGCTAATCTGTCCACCCTGTTATGGGAAATGCAACAAAATGAGAATAAAATCATTATAAAGCATGAAATTCACTAACTGATTTCACTTCTATGCTAGTTTGCTCTCAGTTGCATGCTGTGTAGTGCCTACCTTTATGTCAGAATGTCCATGTTATAGTCAAAATAGTAGTCATAAAGGTTTAACTAATATGTTTAGAGCTTAACATGTCCCTTTTATGCTGAGACAAGATAACTACGCTTTCAGAACATTTGGAGGTCTAAACAGCAACAAATACTAGGAATGACCCACAGAAGATTAACGGTGCAGTCTACTGCGGTCACCACAGGGAGCCTGATTCCGAAATGACTCCTAAATCCCGATATAGTGCACTATATATGGCGTGAAATAATTGCTTTATCAACTTTTATAGTACACTATATATCAAATAGGAAGCCATGACAGAACCATATGATAGCATGGGTGTGAAAGATGGCAGTCCTCTTTTCCCTGTCAATTAAAGTGTACTGTGATGTTGCATAAGAAACCATTCTAAAAGATGTGTTGGCTGGCTTTGCATGTGCATGTCTTATCTGGAATTAACCAGTTAGTTAGAGCTCTTTTCTGCATGAGGTGTGGGGATACTCATACAGGAATGGGAGATCAGCAGGCGCAGCAGGAGGCAGTCATGGTGCAGTATAGCCTGCAGGAGCAGAGCCGGAGAGAAGCCAGGTCCTGAGCTCACTATGTTCAGCAGCCACAGAGCCGAACTCTCACTTTCCACCCCACCCCTGTAACAACAGAAAGACAGAAACTAATCAGTACAGCCATCAGACAACAGACATTGTGGCTCTCTCTCTTTCTCTCTCTCTCTCTCTCTCTCACACACACATACACGCTTTTATCTTGTTACACTAAATACAGAAATGCAGCTCTAACTCAGCCCCAGGCCTTTCTTTAAATGTCTGATTCTGCTGGCTCGTATCTAATATTTTTGCTCGTTAAAGCTGTGAATGTGGAAAGGAGGGGGACAATGAACATGTTTGACAGCATGTTGAACATTTGAAGAGAATCCACATTAGGTTTTAGAAGAAATGCACAAGATTATTATTATTATTATTATTATTATTATTATTATTATTAAAAATAGTTTTTTTTTGTCTCTGAAAATCTGAAGCTTTTTTTCCACCTTAATTACTAACAAGTGAATAGAGGATAGACATGACAGACTGAAATAGGGCAGAGCTGCTGAATCACTAACATGAGGACAACATGGTGCAGCCTGCTGCCAGAGAGATGAACGCTGCACTTCAGTCCAGCGCAAGCGATTTATGGTGTCACGAGGCTGCAAATCCAGCAGATATAGTCCAACAGTTACAATAAATCTGAGAGCTGCACTACAGGGTCAGGTTTCTCTCTTTCACACTCACACACACATCCCAGAGACTTTCTACATGTCACAACATGGTTTGATTTATCCATATTCTCCTTACTCTTTTATTATTATTTTATTAAATAATCAAAACAGGCTGTTCACCGGAGGGAAAGTTTGATTTGAGTTGCCCGGCGGCTGCATGGCCCGCCGGCTTCGGCCCCCCGCTGTAGGGCCTCTGAGAGGCTTGAACATATAGAGGCACGCAAAAACCTGACAAGGTAATAAAACTAAACTAATTTCAGTCCT
The DNA here is from genome assembly GCA_022985145.1 of Pangasius djambal. NCBI lineage: Eukaryota > Metazoa > Chordata > Actinopteri > Siluriformes > Pangasiidae > Pangasius > Pangasius djambal. The sequence continues at coordinate 6,304,018 of CM040998.1, forward strand.
TCAGGCCAATGGGGGCAGGGCTTGTGGGTGATTTGTGAGATCACAACGCTGAATGATATCACACGGGTGCAGGGGCGAGAGTGTTCGTGGAGGGTGATGTCAGACAACCTGACATTCGCCCCAGTTTCTCAGGCCTCCTATGGCTCAGATTCAGCCTTTCACACCCCAAGTGAAAAAGCACAGTGCGCATCAGCATAAAGAGCATGACCAACAGTGGCATCAGCATCTGGTCCGAATTAGCACAGTAAAGCCGGGGGGCCTGCTTGCAGGAGTAATGCACAATTTGTATGTATACGTGTGTGTGTATACGTGTGTGTGTGTGTGTGTGTGTGTGTGTGTGTGTCTATGTGAACCACTTTTCTCTGTGCAAGCTGCAAAAGCAAATCAAATGACACACATCACGTTAATCATTATGTTCACCAGGATGGCTATGATTACTTTTAGTTTAAACAAATACTTTTATTTAATTACAGTTGTAGAGTTTAAATATATTCATTTTTCATAAAAACACTCAAATTCAATTGGCTGCCTATTCATTTCTGCATTGAAAACATGAAGTCCTGGTATACGTTTAATGTTTTAAATCTTAAGTTCCTGCACATCTTGCTGATATCCTGAAGCAGTATAGCCCATCATGAGCACATTGCTTTAGCTGACTTTTTATATCACTTCTAAACACTGGAATGCTGTTCCAGAGTGCAACCTTTATACATGGATTAAAATACAGGAAAGAATAGACCTGTTTATCATGCATGATGATACTATGCACTTTTTTCAGCAGTTCTAGTCATTTTTTTTATATCTCATTCATAAAAAAAGAAGTTTTCTGTGTAGAACGCTTTGAGATTTCAGACTCAAAAATGAAAAGTGCTATTATGATTTAGGACATTTTAATTCCTAATATTCATGGTATCCAACACCTTAGCAGGTCCAGTGGGAAGAGTGTAGGGTTGAAGATATTTAGCCAAAAGGGAGTATGGCAAGTGTGTGCATCTGCTGGAGTGATGGAAGATTCTTCACTAAAACCATTCTGGAAAGTTCTAGATAACACAAAGAACAAAACAGAACCAAGTGTCTAGCTTGTATACACAGATACATACTTAAAATCATTTGAAACATTTAAAAAAAAAAAACAAAAAAAAAACATCAAAATTACAATATATATTATGTTAATATAGTGTTCAAAGTAATGGTATGTCCCTGGTACCTGTAGAGCTCTGTTAGTGGAGCAGTGAGGATGACAAGCACATTCAGGAGCTGATTGCACAGGCTGTGGATGATGGACACCCAGGTTCTGGAGGTTTCTGAAGGCATCTCCGGTCTGAGAAGTTCCTCCAAGCTGTCATACACAGACCACATCAGCTGCTCCACACACAGCAGGATGGCTGTGATGTCCATTCTGAGGTAAGAGAGGATGGACACTGGGTGGACACTTGCCATGTTGAGTTAGTGTTGAGTTTACTAGCTTCCATTGGCTCACTAGATAGCTGTGTGTGCGTCCCAAATTGCATAATATGCCCATAAGTAGTACACCACCATTTGATGTGTCGTAGAACGGTATTACATGGTTTGAGACGTATCTCACTGGCAAATCAAAGAGAGAATGTAAATGCTCATCTCATGTGACTTTGGTATAGTTTCTAATTTAGAAAGGCGTGTAATAGGGAGGAGTGCTTTCACAATCTAATCTAAAGAATCAGCACTTGGTACAGATTTTATACTTCCTCCATTTTGTTAAAACAACTTATTGTCTTAAAACCTCCTTAAAAAAAATCCTATTTTTACAATCAATTAATAATTCCCGCTCCAGAATTAAAATACATCACATATATGTGTATGTTTCCCAAAGTACTGATATATTTCCACCTTGATATAAATGATTTAGGTGTTATCTACATTTCATATGTCAGCACAACCTCAGGTTCAGGAAAGGTCAGGCAAGACACCCACTTAGATCCCTTCATCAAACCTTACTTTTCATCACCATATCAAACTTCCCTTGCTTTACAATGCATTCTGTGCACATCCCTCACTCCCCCAGATGGAAAGTGAAGGAAAGAGTGATGGAGAGAGAGAGAGAGCACAAGAAGGAGTTCAGAGGACCATCTGTGTGAAAGACTCTAAGCTCAGCCTGCACTCAGCAGCTCATAGCTGTGTGTCCTTGCAGCGATGCGCATCAGGGGAAACGTGAAACAAACCTTCCATCCATCCTCACCTTCCTCTCCACTCTTACTCTCCTTCCCTTGTTCCTCCCAACGGCCTCTCAGTGCTCTGCACTTTCTCATCGCCCGCCGGCTGGAGAAGGAGAGCGTGCTCTGGCCGAGTCTTTAACCACTTTAACTATGTGCTAATGCAGCGCACGAGCCCCCCCCGATAAGGCCCAGGCCCCATGGAGCATGACCGAGCAGGGCCCACAGCCAGGCGCTAGGGTTAGCGTGCTAACAAAGAGAGCCTGTTTGAACAAATCCGGAGCCCTGCGCAATCACTAAAACATGCAACACTGCCTGCTAAGCCTGTAGTTCCTGCTGGACAGATAGCCTAGTGTATCGTGAGGCGCTGCAGATATGGTGAGCTGGTCGAGGTGGTGCGGATGACTGCACACAGTTAGACTGTAGCCGAGTGTGTGGTTTTCGGGTGATGGCCTTCACATTGGATTACGATCAAGCTTAGTTACATATGCGATCACAACTATAGGACATTTCCAGAAACTCAAAAGCCAGAGCTGACCTTAATGGAAAACTCTGATTCTTCTCAACAAAATCATTCACTGTATTTGTACTGTGTATGTGATTAATATGGATGAGAATTGTTGCCCTTTACTGAGAAAACGTCCAAAAGTTTATTGTAATGAAAGGGCAGCTGGTGACTTAACATTTAAAATATGCGACAGTGTAACACAAATTACTAACTACAACTGTCATGCTCTAACAATTAAGGTCTTAAGGTAAAGGATTGAGTCAGACATGAGAGAATGTATTAGGCTTTCTGCAAGATTCTGTGGTAGCCAAGCATGATCATACCCACATAACTATGGTCTTAATACAGAAACACAAATCATTCCCATGTCTGTTTTGTTAAATTTCAACAGGAGGGGCACTTCTGATCTTTGTCTCATCTCTGACCTTTTCATTATAAAGAGCTAACTTGACTGACAAAAACATACATATTTTGCATGAACATTTATTGACTGCTCATAAACATCTGCCCTTAGACTCCCTTTATAAATGAGTTTCAAAGAAACAGGCTCTCTGCACTTTTCTCATTACAGTAGAACATGTCGAATTTACTATCTGTAGTAATCGCCTATACACTACAAATGGCGCCGATAAGAGATTACGTTCAAAAAACTATTCCTTTAAAATCTGTTTTTCCTAAACAACAGTAACAACAATAAGAACCATTCGTTATATCTGGTCTATCTACTATCCCTGACAAGCCTGGAGACATAAAACCAGATGGTAAAACATGATCAAAAGATCTCGAATATGTCTGTGGAAGGTCATAACCATGTGTGATGAGTTTGCCAGGTGATTTTCAGGACAGTTAAGGATGACTCGCTGTCTGGTACCTGATCTGAGGGTGTCTTTTGAAGGAGGGCTGAGCTCTGGAGTATCGCTGAAGCAGGAGCTCTAGAGTCCTTGCCAACACCTGCGCCAGGGTCTGCTGGGCCAACAGCGGGGAAACGGTGCTCCACAGGTCACTGCGCAAAGCTGAGAGGAAATAGTGCCACATCTGGATAGAGAAGGAACACCTTTCACCCTGTTCAGAAAGGGAGGAGGAGAGAGGGGAAGAAATAAAAAGGCAATGAAAAACAATCTGAATTTAGAGATTAAACTGCAGGAAGCATGGAAGACTGAGCAAAGACTTGAAGGGGATGAGTGAGAAAGAAGAGAACAGGGGAAGGAAAGACAGAAAAAATAGCAAAAAAAAAATATGCAAAAACAAGAGGCCAGTATCTCTGAGGCTCACGTATCTCTCAGACCACCTGCACTCCACACCTGGCCCCTTCATTCCAACCGAGACACAGGGCGTATCGAAGGCCTGATCTGGAGAAAGCATCAGAACTCCTCAGAACATCACCCAACACAAACACACACACACAGCTAAAATGACAGAAACATAAACGGCTCATGCAAAGGGTTAGGTCAAGGTTGATAGCAGAGCACTGTGTGATGAGAAAAGAGTTATGGGCATTCAGAGAGAATAAGAGAGAGTCTGGGAATAAAAAAAAAGTGATTTCCTTTGAGTCTAATTACTTTCAGGCAGAGAGGAAACAGCACTCCCGGTTCACAGTGTGACCAAACACAGATTAGTAACAGCCATGTTCAACATCTTCTAATGAGGACTGGGACGAGCTCCACTACAGCCGAGCCAAGCAAGCAGCCACTGAGAGCGGCGCATGCGAGCGCACCGGACAAGCACTCCAAGGGAGCTCTGACCCCCTGGCATGGGAGGAAATGGATTCATGGAGGGACAGAAGGAAAGAGAGATGGCGGGAGGAGGGAACAGGGCTCAGGGTCAACAGGGGCCCAGACACTGGCAGTCAGACTCACACCTGCACACAGCAGGCCTGTCTGCCCTACAACCTACAAAGGTTGTGTGTGTGTTCACTGTCTGGTTAGGCCTTAATGGAGGCATACGTTTTAGGACCACCATAATGGACTGCTCCTGTACAGAGGGTCTGGTGTAATTTTGCCTTTGATTACAGATTGGGGATGATTGTAGGAGGTCACTACAAACAATAACGTAGATTATTCTAGAAGGCACTGAAGCACTGGAAAAGACTGTTCTCAGTAACTGTATGCAAATGTGACAATACTTCCTTCTAAAAATGTTTTATACATGTGAACAATAAATACTAAAAAAAGATATGACTGTGGCTCACCCATGTCTGAACATTTTGCCCTAATGCAAATACTTTCTGGTTTTAGATCACAGAACCAAAAGGGGGATTTCCCTTTGGGAAAAAAAAAAAAGGAAAACAAGAACTGGCTCAAATGCGAACCAGCAGTCCTTGCGGTTCTAGTACTAGTCTACTTTCCAGCAAATTGAGAAACCACTGGAACAGTCACAGGGAGAGCAGTCAAAGCAATTGTATTATTATGTGTGCAACGGCGCCATTGTTAAGTTCAACAAAAAAAATTGTTGAATGATTTTAATTTTAACCAATTGTTAAAATCTAATTAAAAATGCACATAATTACAAAATATAACAAAATATAAAAATTAAATGTATACAATTAAATCTATTTAAATATTAATTATTTTTGTCATTATAATTAAAATCACATAAATAATGATTTCTTTTTAATTACACTCTACACATTCACTCATTTCATGCAAACCAATATAATAAAGTGTACCAGAAGTGTTTGTGCCACCTATACCTCATAAAATGACTTGTCATCTGACCAGTAGTGACTCTCGGCATCCTGCAGTATGCTGGTGGCACACACATGGACGCAGTAGCTGGTCAGATGCTCGTGAACGGCCTCTGTCACTTCCTGACTCCTCTGGACGGGCAGCAGTGTCAGAGGCCTGCAGTCGGACACATCAAAGCCATAAAGGCCAAATTTAAGAAGGCATGCATTTCATGGGTCAAAGTGCCATTAAGTGATTAATATCAGCAAATGGCCCCGATTATTACCTGCCAATCATTCGCCACCTCTGTACTCCCTCTCCTTCCCTCATTCCCACCATCTCTCTTACCCGCTCTCAAATCATAAGGCCACGTGTGCTGTCTGAATCAATCACTCTCTCCTATTCCATTTCTGTATTTAATTTCTCTCTCTCTCTCTCTCTCTCCCCTCCTCCTTCCCTTTGGCTCTTTGCAAGCTAACATCTGTTTTCGAACAAACACACATCCTTTGCAGATAAATAGTTCTGTCAGGACTCGCAGGCTCACGCAGGTCCCGCTCTTATTCTTTACAATCCAATTACGGCATTTTAGTATTTCTGGCAATGGCCTGACAATCTCCCTGACTGGGAAAAACCCGGTGGACAAACTATAAATTGAGAAGCTCCCCATCACAAATGTCTCTTGTTTTATGTACATTATGCAAAAGTTAAACTTCAATTTTCCAGACAGAACGGTCTTTTTTAATGTGCTGTTTTATTTATGTTTCTTGTTGTTTTTATAGTATGAAGAATTGAATAGGATTCAATGTTGAGTGCATACGTGACTTTTGAAACACTCAGTAGATGAGGGTGGAAAGGTTAAAGTCTACCTAAAGCATCTATCTAATCAATAAAATGGCTGCTTGTTTGCCCATCTGTTTCTCATATACTTTACATCTCAGGTAAAATATACTGTACATTTATTTATTGTGGTAGTAAACAGTTCATTTTAACAACAGACAACAGCAGATTCAAACCACTACAGAGATCTTTGCAGGATCAACAGCAGGACAAAAGGTCAAAATGATATTCTGATAGTCTTAGATTATGTGAAGTTCCCATTTCAGTGAACTTCCAGTGAATTTCCCATTCCCCAAATTCAGTGATATAAAATTAATTAATTTAGCAATTAATTAAATTCATATATTATATTCAATACAATTAATTGATAATTAATGTAATTAATGCATCAATTAATTAAATTAAAGTATATAACTTAATTGAACGTTCTAAATGTGAAATAAATACTATGCACTGACTCCAACCTCTATATTTTCTGAACAGTTTTTGGATTCTCTTAGCTGTAATAATTTTTTCAGATATTTGTTCACAAGGCTGAAAGGTTGGTGGCAAAGCATATGCTCAAACTACTTTTCTGTTCATTTTGCCTTACATTTTGGATCAAATTTTATTTTGAATGTCTTAAGACCTTATTTCATCTGTAGATAATTATATTCCCTATAGTATATATTTTTATAGTTGTATCATAAGCATATTAATGAGCGACTATATAATTCTAGTTAAACAGATTAAGAGTAAAATGGTTTGATTTTGATTGTGCATGTTCAGCATGTGTCACCTCTTTCAAAGCACCTACTTACATGCGATTGGTGTCCCCTAGCTGGCTCTCATAGTAAGCCAGTCTGTGGTGGATATAAGTGCTGGAGGCCAGTATGGTGGGAAGGTTCTTGAGGGGTGAGGAGTGAGGAACCTCCCTTGCCCTCTCGTCCAGCCTGGTCAAGAGAGCCGAGGTCAGCTGGCCACACAGCTCTATGTAGCAGGAGCACACAGGGTGCAGAGCATCTTCTTTACACACCACAGCCAAAGGGAGGAGAGCATCCAACTCCCCCATCACATCTGCACAGAACTGCAGGAGGACAGCCAAGATATGCATGTAAAATACATCCAAAATACAAAAACTGACAGAAATGTATAGAATTATCCTGATCAATAAACACGGATATTGATAGTTCCATATATAAACTTCCATATAGTTCCATATATAAAATTCCAGGGCCCTAGCTGAAGCTTGAGGGTGCCCTCCCTCCCCTGTAGGTGTAGGAACACTAAAGCAGGTATGGTGATCTAAATGAGAGCAATGGTCCATTTGCTCATGCTGGCTTTGTGAGTCTGGAACCAGAGCCCTACTATCTACGGTTTATTTCGGCAGTAGGTATGAAGAGTGACCCCAGTACTCAAAGCTGATCTGAACACATAGGTATTCACACTTGGTGACACTGATAAGCTAAGCTGGTCCAGGTATCCCACCGCCAGGACTGGTGTGACAATCAGCTCCCTTACAGAGGCAGCAACATCTACAAATTGCAGGGACTGCGCCAATGCTAGCAGCAAAATAGCTAATGTATTACCAGTGCATGCCACACTAAATGCAAATGCCTAACTCGGGAGTTACCAGCAGGCATATGGCTAAACCTGACCTCCACATGATTAACCATGCTGGCCAGAATATGTGCCACAGAGTTGGGTATGGGTGAACTGGGGCCTGACTGATTCCCCCAAAAGCTGTCAACAAAGTCTTTGCAGTATGGCATAGCAATCTCTTTCAGGTGCCATGTGAAAGAGTGCATTCGCCGTTGTGGGTTGCACTACAAAATCCAACTCTATATGGGTCCCTGCCATGTTTAGAGTGGCTGCCATGACTAGCCTAGAGCGTGTCATGGGCACCTGGGGGCAGAAGAGGCAGGGGCAGGACCAGACTACTCTCCAGATGCTGCAGAGACCAGAGCTGAACAAGGGAAATAGCCTGGACAAACCTCCCAGATACAGCCAAAGGCTCAGTATCATTGCTTGTGCACTACTGGTAAGTGGCAATTAATAGATTTCAGCTGAGCCAGGTTAGACCAGGAGTGTTCAGCTGATTTGCAGTCAGGGATATACTTATTTTGTGAGCTATCCAAATATTTAAATGTGTACAATAATATTTTTCTATTTATTAGAGGTATTTGAACATTTTTTAAACTAAAACAGGCTATGTTTGTGAGTTATAGACATTTGGATTAAATTCATCCAATTCAGGTGACCTGTCAGACAGACTAACAACTAGAACTCTAAATGAGTGTAATAATTTTCATAAATTATGATGGATCGTAACAAAATATTGAAGAAAAAAAAAACATGTGGACCCCCTGTCTATTAGACTCTGAGTCAAGGATTAAATCTGCTGCCATTGCGTGTGTGTGCATGCCATTTTGACATAGGCTGCAGTCAGGAGTCAGCACAGGGATGTCCAAGTCATGCCAAGTCATGTAGTTGGCAGAAGATGTGGAATATTCGAAGGAGAAAACGCAGAGGGAGAAACTGACTCAGCAGGAAAGAGATGAGCGGTAAGTGCTGCTCACTGTATGCTAAATACAACTACCAGTGGAGATGAATGCAGTAAACAAAGAGCAGCACCAGACTCGCTAAATGCAAGGCAGTAAATTTGTGTTTTCAGTGTGAGACCTCTACCATCTCTATACCCATCATGCAAGTAATTCTGGAGCTGACTGTATAATCTCAAAGACATTTACGAACATACGAGTAGCAAAACCGTACCTTGAATCACTACCAATAGACACAGTGAGGGTATATAGCTGTTATATTGTTTATGTTGTTGTTGTTCTTGTTCTTTCAGCTGCTCCCGTTAGGGGTTGCCACAGCGGGTCATTGGTCCGCATATTTGATTTGGCACAGTTTTTATGCAGGATGCCCTTCCAGACACAACCCCTCGCCAATTTCTGTGCAATCCCAGTGGTTGGGGTAGGTTCCCTGGCCTGGAATTGAACCTGGGCCACGGCTGAGAGAGCACAGAGGTCTAACCACTAGCCCTCCAGGAACCCTAGCTATTATATTGTATATATTGCTGGAAAACAGACATTTTCTCAGACACTTCTTTTACAATGTACACTACAGAAAAGAACAGAAAGCAATCACATGGACAGATAAGCAGTCGAAATTCAAAGAGAAATACTTGCATTTGATCTCCTGAAATAACTTTAACACAAGTAAAATTTCAGTGTGCGTTAGATTAAAGTGCCTGAATCATTCGGGCAGAAATGGATGTGAGAGAAGTCAGGCTATTCAAACACTTGGAGCCTTCTCTCCTGGGGCACTTGGAAAGAAGAGCAATACTTTATCTCATGTTTCCACATTTGTCCTGAAGAAAGGTTTCTCTTTGCAAGCCCTGAGTGATTATGAATATGTGTGTATGCCTGCAAATAAAAAAAGAGTGCCTCAGGGGGCACATCACTTGAAAGAAAAGACTCCTAAGGGTTATCAGTGAAGAAGCCTGCCCCAAATTGGAACATGCACACAACATTTTCAGTCTGCTTCCTCCTCCTCCTCCTCCATCTCCTCTTTCCAAAATGAAGACATCACCCCAGACCCTTCCCAAGCACCCCAAGCAGCCCTCTGTTCCCTCCCTCCATCCACACACACTCACTTTGAAAGAGCAGCACACCAGTATGAATGACACTGGATCAGGCCATACCAGTGAGTTCACTGCCAAATTTATACACCTATAGAAGTGAGTTATAGCACCAGGCATCTTGAAAGCAGTAAAACATGTGTGTATACCATATATACACTCCTTGGGAGTCACCATAGCCTGAGGCCTCGTGAACACAGGCAACAACGGCACGCTTTTTAAATGGAAACATTCCAATACTATCAATCAGACAGTGCACAAGTAAGTGAGGGGTGACTTCATGATTCTCCACTAAATATCAGCACTCACCTACCCTAGCCTCTTGCTTCATGCTGTCGGAGAAAGACATACACAGTACAGTAAGAGCCCCTGCCAAGCCTGGAGCCCCAGTGGAGAGAAGAGGCCTCGAAACAATGAGCCAGTTCGACAGTAGAGTCAATAACCAGCTCGCTTTGGCTGTTAAGAGCTTAGAAGGAGTGTGAAAGAGGTAGGTGAAAGTACACAGCCGCACGCTCGGCACTCTCTCAAGCCGAAGGTGATGAGGACTCAGGAGGTGTCTGTGAGATTTATGGCTTTCTCAAGTCCATTGCTCGGGTTCTGAGAACCTTTAACTAATACAGATCAAAGATATGGATCCCACCAGGACAGCCACTGCAAGGTTATTCCTCTGTAAGCCTATAAAACATTTAAAAGCTATACTCTGTTGCAGACTTTTTAACAGCTACTTTTGAATGGTGCTGAATTTTGGGCCCTTACTGTGAGGCAGAAGGTTAAGGGCGATGTGCAGCCAGCGTCAAGACAATGTGCTCAATAATTCGGGCATGATTTCAGAGTGATAAATGGCTCTCCCAAACATTATGCGGGACAGGAGCCCTGGAAATACTAGGAATCTGAACCAAGACATGAATGTATGAATATGAAAGTGTGAAATATTGATTCTATTAAGGCGTTTGGAGTGGCTATGCTCTGAAGCCAGTCCTGTGGTAGCGTGCTTCCACCTGCTTATGGTCCAGTGCGGTATGTGTCAGAAATGGTTGGGGTTCTCTGAGTCTCAGGGCAGCAGGGGATGCAAATAAATGCACGTTGTAACCTTTGAGTCGAGCGCTGCTCATTTCGAAGCACTGACCTACACGGAAATGTGTTGTACAGGTCTTGAGTGTGGACAAATTCTGACACTTGTTTGTGATGTGGTTCAGCGAGCGCCAACTGCTCCATCAAAGTGCCGGAATTAAAGTCAGGATCAACATTACGAAGCTGTTTTATTCAAATGCTTGTATCGACATGAGAAGGATCATCGGTGCTGAAATGTCGATCACAGGGCCTCCAACATCAGCTTGAGAAACATCAGCCATGTGCACATTCATATTAAGGTTCATTTTTGGTTTTAGTCTTTTGATGTAAATGAGCTTTCAAATGGATTCAGTTTTAGGCATGTTTTAATGATTAAGTTCAGTTGCTTTGACTCCCATCAAAGTAGCAGATATATTTTTTTTAAATGATTTAGTCACATTTACTGTATGTGCACATTGATGAAACAGAACTAAACAATGTCAAACACTTTAAAACAGCATTCTTATCCTTTCCTTGTGTACAAAAGAATTCCCATTGTTTTTTAAAATTTGTTTTTAAGGTTAGATAAGAGAGCCATGTAAGATGAGAGCAATGTGAGTGGTTGGACAGTGGATAGTGCTGCTGCCTCACAGTTCCAGGGTCCCAGGTTCGATCCTGACCTCCAGAGTTCTGTATCTGTGTGGGTTTCCTCCAGGTTCTCTGGTTTCCTCCCGCCTCCCAAAGACTTTCCAGTAGGTGAACTGGCTAATGTAAAGTGCCCTTAGGTGTGAGCGTGTGAATGTGTGTGTATGGTCCTCTGCGATTGACTAGCGTCCCACCCAAGGTGTATGCCTACCTCACACGCAGTGTTCCTGGAAATTGGCTCCAGATCCACCATGACCCTGACCAGGATAAAGAGGTTACTGAAGATGAATGAGTGAATGATTTATGTTTTTAGATGAAAATGTGAACATTTGTCAAACCGAACCAACTAAACAAATTCAAACACAAAATTCTACAACTTTTGAAAACTTTTTCGGGGTGTCAAGGGTTATTTGGGTTTGTTTGTAGTGTGTGTGTGTGTGTGTGTGTTTTGTGAAGTTGAAATGTGCGATGTATTAGGGAGGCTGCATTAGTTCAGAAAATAAGGAAATGTTTACAGATAACTCCTTTAGATCTCTGGGATTTAATCTTTCAAATCTAAGTAACTTCAGTAAAAGAACAGCAATATTTTCCAGCTTGAAAATGAGTGCCTTTAAATTTCATACTTTTCCAGACTTCCCAGAAACCCTGACACAATGACGCTGGAAAAAGTAAAATACGGTTTCCTTCTGGGGTGAGATTTACATCCAGAGCAGCTCATCTTCACGAACTATGTATGCAACACAGAAACACATGTGCAACATGCAACATGGAAGAAAGTCAGCACTCCATGATGATCCAGCGATGATCAGTAACGTGCCATAAGAATCACTGTTAATGTCAAAGTCCAGATGTGTTTGCTGCAGTTGTGCCAACCATTTGTACTGTTTTATTTCTTCATGACAGCATTTCGGCGTATTGTCTTTACAAGTATTTTCTTTTCAGCCTATTTGAGGCTCTCGACAACGCATATTTAAAAACTCTTTCTCCATTTTCATCTGTAATGCGTTTCTTTTATGACTTTAAACACACACGTGTTCTCAGCAGGCCGATGGCGAGACCCAAACGACATGCACTCTGCCTAGTTCAGAGGCCCACAGCTGGCGTTGAGACAGGCCATCAATTCCTCACACCAATGTGAGCACACAGCTTTCTAAACAGGGAAAATCGCAATGAGGGATAAAATGAGGCGAGACATCCTGGACCAACACAGGAAACAGCTGGACACGGACTGAACTGTGGAACTTCAGTCCCCTAAGACGGAGCAGATGTCACTATGGAAGATTCATGAATGGAGCTCAATGTCATTGTACATCTAATGTCATCGAAAGCTAATGAGTACTAAATAAAGCTAACATGGAAAATAAAGACATTGTGAAGCATCTCTGACTTCCTCTGTATAGCTTGGCTGTAATTCCACCACTAACATGCTATAACATATCATATTGGGATGCAACCAGTTTTCACACCACAGACGCACAGATGAAACTTACCTTAGCGATCATCTTGGGCTTGTCTCTCTCTGGACAGGGTTCAGCTTCCTGTCTGAGAGAAACACAGGCTAGAGGGATAAGAGATGAGGTGGAGCTATGTGTCCTCTCCTCCTGCTGTAGACTCTTACTGCAGACATCTTCCAGAAACATCTTCACACCGTGAGCCATCTGAGGAACCAGTACCCGAAATGCAGCCCTCCACTCAAACTCCAGACACACCACCTACACACACAGATACAGCACCAGAATTAATCAGGTCAGTAATACAGTAGAACGTAATGAGCCTTTTTTTAAAAAATTTAAAATACTGAATACAATCATGAATCAAAATAGGAAAATAAACAACGATGGGGTGATGTGATGTCTATTTTCCAATAAAAGCATGTCCCGGAGGGTTTCACTCTTCTTCTACCACAGCAATTTGTCAATGCTTACATTTTTTATTTATTAAACAATGACATTTACTTTTTATCTTGTTTATAGGTACATTTAATGTTCATCCGCAGAAGTTCATTCCTGTGATCACTTACATTATAGCAGCTATAAAGAGTCATCACCTCACACAGCTTCTGTATTTTTCTTTCTCTCTTGAAGTTAATAAGACAAAGACCTCTATGCTGCCGGAAACATTATGTCAGAAACATAAAGGTATAGCTTTATCTCTGACTGTTACAAAGTGCTGACATTGGAGACTCCTTCCAGAAATGCTAAATACATGTCTCCTTATAGAAAACTTCACCATATCTACATTTTCACACATTTTTTGTTGTAGTTGTTGTTTATTAAATCTGTTTATACGGAACAGCCACTGTACATGTCCCTGTGTAAGTTGTTACTAGAGAAGCAAGAGCATTAATTTTAAAAAAAAAAGAAAGAAAGAAAGAAAAAAGAAAAAAAAAAAGAGATTTGCCTTGCAGCTAATATCAGAGCCATGCTTTCACAGAAAATTCATTAACACATTCTGACCAATCAGAATCAAGAATTCAACAGTGCTGGTATAAAGTGAGTCACGTTAAGGCCATGCACATAATAATTCCCATTTCTGATTGGTTGTCTTTCTTTAGAATAAGAACTGGTATTATAGTTTTTACTTTATAATCAAAACTATAGAGGGTTATAGAGTAATATTTTTGACACATCCCAGTTTCACTTTAATGATACTTAAGTTCATTTTAGCTCTGATTTCTTCTGTTCAAGTACATATTCAAGTTGCTACACTCTTGGAAAAACTAGAAACTTGAAAGTTTCTTCGGTTTGTCCCACTTAAGAAAACTCTCAAAGGTTCCTTTATGTGTGTCCCTATCAGAGAGGGTTCTACTTTAAGAACTAACCAAACATTGTTTGAGGAACTCTTTCTCCTGAGAGTGTTTTTTTTCCCCCTTAATTTTGACACCAGAGTGCTTTATTATTAGAAACCAGGCACAAAAGTTTTTTGTAAGTGAGTTATATTCAAATATTCCCACACTGCACTCACTCTTTTCCTCCATATCATATTCATCCACACTGAACTACAACTCAAATCATGTGAATGTTGAACAGAAAATTGAAAACGTAATCTTTTTTTGTTTTTAGTTATATCAGTTAGATGCAGAGGCAATATTTTTTTTTTGTTTGTTTGTTTTTTTTACATTTCATTTAAGTATATTATTTTTTTTCTCAGTTCCAGAAATAATAGTAGTTTTAGTTTTACCTAGGTGATCTTTTTGAACACCTCTCATTTCAACTTCTGCATCAATACTTTTGATAATATATAAGCATACTAGTGTAACCATGACAACAAGCATATGCCTATCGACTTTCCTTTAAAAAATGTATGACATGCCATTTCAATTGTTTGAAAGGCACAAACTTGGAGAATAGGAGCCAACTTTGCGCAATGATGCTGCTCTTTACCTCTGCCTCAAGTGTTTTGTTTTTTTTATACATCAGAACACTTCTTGGGTGTTATCTTGATGTATTATTATTATTATTTTTTTTTTTTACTAAAAAGGACCCTTTATTATGTAGTGCACAGTCAGTCATTCAACAGCTTACAGCAGGACTGTGTGACATACCTCTGTACTCTGCAGTAGCAGGTCTGGTGTGACTTTACCATCCAGTGCAGCCATCTCCACATCGTCCCTGACTTTCTTTAGCTTCCCTGCACAGCAGGAGAGAGATCCATTCCAGTTTATCAACAGCTGCCATTAACACAAAGTTAGAGAGTTACCTCAAATTAAATATGATATATTTTTAACATTTAAGAATATATGCACAGAGACTAAACAATGAGTGGACAAATCCACAGTCATCCATGATGCTCTAGAAAATGAGTCAATGAGGCAAGTGCTTTTAAAACTTGAGTTGTCCTCTTTTCTATGCACCAGTGACCAAAAATGACTTCAGTGTCCCACAGGAAAAAAAAAAAAAAAACGGAAAAAGCTACAATTATAGCAGAAACTGAGCTTTGTGTTCAGACCACATTAAGAGATTGGAGCTTATTTGAACCCCAGATAGCTCCAGCCATATCGGCGGTAATCCATGGCCGGGTGAAGAGGAGGATAAGTTTGTGTGTGTGTGTGTATAGGCAGCAAATTAAAAGTCCATGCATCAGGACCACATTTTTCTAATCAGACGCTTTGAATGTGAAACCCTGGGTGAGGCAATTTAGCTTAACGAGAATGAGGGGCTCGCTGGGCCGAATGAGGAAGGAAGCAGCCAGGGTGTCACTTTTTGACCTTTAAGCTCATCTGATGAATTTCTGGTAATTAAGTCATTTGATTGCCTGAATTAATGATTTGGATAACTGCCCTTTAAAGGCTGTTTACTTCTCTGTAAATTGAGGTCTTTTCTGCATGTCTTGTTTTTTAATGTAACCTTTATAGAAATTACTACATGCACCAGTCATTTTCATGGCAAGCAAAAAAAAAAAATAAAAAATGGCAGCTCTTAATTTTCATAGCAAGAGAAAGTAAGGGGAGAGAGAGACAGAGAGAGAGAGAGAGAGAGAGAGAGTTTAGAGGACATTCTGGTGCAGTGTATGGATAAAACACTGCAGGCCACACTGACATAAACAGCATCATATAACTGCTTGCAGCCACACACTATTAAACTAAAATCTTGGACGAATGCAGTTCTCAAAGATAACCTGAAAGTTCAGCTTTGTGGTGCTAAAAATCTACATAAAAAATAACTTTTAAATAAGATTTTTTAAAATACATACATATAAGAGCTGTGAAATTCCATGAGTCGCTAAGTAATTCATCCAGTCATTAAGTAAAATCTGTTATGTCACTATGATCAATCAAATATCATTAATTCCTTCATTAAATCTAAACAAGTATATTTGTGCTCATGATACGCTCACACTGGTGTGGTTTGTGTACCTCTGAGAAACACTATGACACACTAAACTCTACCTTTAACACCACATGACTCTCCAGCACAGTTGAGGAAGCCCAGCTCGGTTGCTAGATCCTCCACTCGGCGTTCCAGCTGCAGCATTGTGGTGGCCAGCTGGACCAGGCCTCTCAGCTGCTCTGAGGTCAGGGAGAAATTCCTGCTCATTTGGGGAGAGTCTTGAGGAGCTGCAGTTGGACACAACATTGAGGTCACTAAGGCACAATTCCAAATAGCACTCCTAAATGTTCTTCAGTTTTTTCCTCTTGGGGAACCCTTTAAACCTCACAACAGAGGATTCCTCTCTGAAAGCAGAACCACTTTAACATTGAAATGTGAACCAAATGTCTCCACAGTACACTAATGCAATTTCTTTTTAGAATTTTGAGACAGTATTGTAGAATTGTCACTGACATAGTAGCAAGAACACATTTTAAAGACATTTATAAAGATATGAGCTATTAAAATGCCATGCATACATTCCTAATAATGTA
>CM040998.1:6326380-6358135 GCA_022985145.1 Pangasius djambal
GAATCTGCAAAATATTAATTATTTTACCAAAATAAGAGGGATCATACAAAATGCATGTTATTGTTTATTTAGTGCTGACCTGAATAAGATATTTCACATAAAAGACGTTTACATATAGTCCACAAGAGAAAATAATAGTTGAATTTATAAAAATGACCCAGTTCAAAAGTTTACATCCACTTGATTCTTAATACTGTGTTGTTACCTGAATGATCCACAGCTGTGTTTTTTTGTTTAGTGATAGTTGTTCATGAGTCCCTTGTTTGTCCTGAACAGTTAAAGAGCCGGGGGGTGAAACATTAAGAGCTTTAAGAGCCGGGGGGTGAAAACTTTTGAACAGAAGGGAGATGTGTACATTTTTCTTATTTTGCCTAAATATCATATTTTTTCATTTAGTACTGCCCTTCAGAGGCTACAGAAGATAGTTACATGTTTCCCAGAAGACAAAATAAGTTACCCTGATCTTCAAATTCAAAAAGTTTTCACCCCCCAGCTCTTAATGCATAGTTTTTCCTTCTGGAGCATCAGTGAGCGTTTGAACCTTCTGTAATAGTTGCATACGAGTCCCTCAGTTGTCCTCAGTGTGAAAAGATGGATCTCAAAATCATACAGTCATTGTTGGAAAGGGTTCAAATACACAAAAATGCTGGAAAACCGAAGAATTTGTGGGACCTGAAGGATTTTTCTGAAGAACAGCAGGCAGTTTAACTGTTCAGGGGGATGTAAACTTTTGACCTTAACTGTAAATTACTGTACAAAAGTCTTAGGCACATGCAAAGAAATGTTGTAGAGCAGAGATGCCTTCAAAAACAATGAAATTAAATGTTTCTACATTTAAAAAAAATACTATAAGGAGCAGTAAACAGTAATAAATGAAACAAAGTCAATATTTGGTGTGACGATCCTTCACTTTAAAAAAATAAATCAGTAGTCTCAGGTACAGTGTGTGCAGTTTTGTAAGGAAATGAGCTGTAAGTGTTGCTGAGCATCTTACAGAAGCAGCCCCAGTTCTTCTGGAGACTTTGACTGTCGCACTTGTTTCTTATTTTTGCAGCAAAACCCAGCAGCCTTCATTATGCTTTTTTTGTCTGAAAAAGTGTCTCTTATGTAAATCTGCTGCTTTCTTTACTGACATACAAACATTTTTCTGTAACATTTAATTTTGTGCTGGAAAACTAATGTTTGGAAATCTAAAATGTTTTTGTACTGAATCAATAATATAGAAGTCATAAAATAAAAATCTATAACAAAGTTTGTACTAAAAAAAAAAAAATAGGGTGCCTAAGACTTTTGCACAGTACTGTACATATATAAAACACAAAAAAAGCTGAATCCTTTAGCCTGCACGCATGCCTCTATCTTTATAGTGTATGTGTTTGGCCTGAGCTCCACCAGCTCTACCCTTGAGCTCAGGTCACCTGCTTTGTCGACACTAACTCTCACTTAGGCCTGGCATCTCACCTTCATGTTTAATAGCCTGCTGTCATGCTGGCTTGTCTTGTTCTCATACAGCCATAGCCTTGCTATTTATTGGCCCATCCATTAATGGCTTATTAAACTAGCACTCTCACTGCTAACTCTAAGTAGCCTGTGTGGGAAAGGATGGCCCATGCACTGGAGGCGTAATGGGGGTTATTACAACATGGTGATGGAGAGGAGGTGGCTACCATGCTGAAAGCAGCCAGTCGTGTCATTTACAGTCAGTGAAGGGAAGACAAGCCAGAGCCATGCCAGGGGTCAATAAAAGGGCATGGCTCTAAGATAAAGTATAAAGAAAGCAGTGATATAAGTGCCAGGAGGAGATGGATAGTGCATGGTAGAAAAGATATGCTGTAAAAATGGCACATGAGGCCATGAGCTGCTAAGGAAACTGCTTGTCACAGACCATAGTGCTAGAACAGTGCAGAGCACGTGAATAATTCATTTATCAGTTCTGTGAGTTAAACGAGGGATGTTAAAGTAGTTAGCAGAAGTCTAACTCTAATTGGAGTGGTATTAGCTAAGAGATTTCAAAAATTAGAGAATGAGCTCTCACAACTATACTGTTAATGTTAATCAGTTAACAATTAAATAGACTAAGGAGACAGAGAAAGAGAGAGAGAGAGAGAGAGAGAGAGAAAGAGAGAGAGAGAGGATATCATTAAATCAGTGTACAAGGAAAATGAGTAGGCGGTGAAAATTGAACATAAAAGAATCACATTTTTTAAACAAGAATGTTGGGTGAGACAGGGATGCTGCCTAAATCCAACTCATTTTATCATATTCATGAATGAGTTAGCTACAGTGCTTGAGAAATCTATAGCCCCAGGTCTCACCTTTCAGGACACTGTGGTGAAGTTCCTGATCCATGTGGATGATTTAGTCCTGCTACAGCAGAACCTGTCCATCCTAGAGGAGTACTGCCATAAATGGTACCCCAGTAAACCATAACAAAAGAGCAAACAAGAAACAAACTAATCACCCTGAGTGCTACACGGTGCTTTAACCCGGCCATACAAACACTCAAAGATAAAGCAGAGCCTTCTATGCAATCAAATCCAAATTCCACAAAACAAATTCAAATCTGGTTAAAACTTTAGTATCCAACAATCACACCAAAAGAGAGCAGAAACATTCTGGCTCCACCTAAACCACCCTGACCCAAACTCCCTGAAGTACAAAGCCCTCCTTACTAACCAACTGTCAGAACAACGACATCGCCCACCAAAACACCTAGCCAATCACCCAAACACCCTGCCAAACACCTTATATTTACCTTACACCCAAACACCCTGCCAAACACCAGCCAAACACCAGCCAAACACCCTGTCAAGCACCCACCCAAACACCCAACATACACTGTACCAAAGCCCTACATACACCCTGCCAAACACCCACCCAAACACCAGCCAAACAACTTACATACACCCTACATACACCATGCCAAACACCCACTCAAACACTGTAAATACACCCTACCATACACCCTACATACACCCTGCCAAACACCCACTCAAACACTGTAAATACACCCTACCATACACCCTACATACACCCAGCCAAACTCCTAGCCAAACACAACCACCCAGGACACCCAGCCAAACACTCATCCACGCAACCACCCAAACCTCCACCCAAACACCCGCCCACACACCCAGACAAACACCCACCCAAACACTCAGATAAACACCCACCCAAACACTCGCCCAAACACCCAGACAAACACTCAGATAAACACCCACCCAAACACTCGCCCACACACCCAAACACCCAGACAAACACTTACCCACACACCCAGACAAACACTCACTCAAACAGACACACTAACACCTATAAACCTAAAAAACAAAAACAGGAAATTAAAAAAGAGACTCATTTCCTCTTGGCCCATCCAAAATATAACAGCATCAGACATTCCAAACTTCTCCTCTCTCAGCACTGGGCTGAAACTGAGCTGTGTTTTAGGGGAACATGAAGGAAGTAAAGGAAGTGCACAGCTGGCAGCTACATTCATATTCACCATTCATAAGTATAAGAAACAGATATAAGAAACAGAAAATAGCCCCATTTAATACATTATACTAATCTAATATAATATTTTATACATCTATAAAATTCATTTAAAAATGATAAAATACAACATGCCTTTTCATAATACATCTTTTTATGAATGCCCAGTTTATATAATTTATTAAATATCTTTCCTTTGATCGCTGTTATTGCTTGTCTATACATATATATATATATTCCTAAATGGTAAATGCCATATTTTTGTGGAACCCCTTAAAATAAAGCTGAAAGTCTACACTTCGATCACATCTTGATTGTTTTATTTCAAATCACAAAAACTCTGTCATTGTCCAAATACGTCCGGACCTAACTGTGTATATAGTTTTGCTTTGGTGACATTGTTACTAAACAGTTAGGCCAGAGATTGTGTGAGTGTGTGTGTGTTTGAGACAGAGAGAGAGAGAGAGAGAGAGAGAGAGAGAGAGAGAGAGGGGTGTAGCATTAAAAATAGCACAAGAAAAGAAGGAGAGTGCAAAAGGGAAAAAAAGAGAAAAGCAACGTGGGGAGGGAAGGAAATCCCCAAACAGTTGTTATTGATTCCAGTGTTTACGGCCGGATAGTTTAGTGCCGTTTACAAAACAGAACAGATGCAGTCAGTGAGCAAAAAGGTAAACAATTGCTGTGTGGCTGACTGCCAAATCCCTGGCCTGGTGTATTAAACTGACGCTGAAGTGCTTTTCCCCTTTGGGTTGCACTTACTGCCACTTCATCTCCACACACTCACTCTGCTGTTCTCTCCTTTCATTCACTATCACAGAAACACACACACACACACACACACACACACACACACACACCTAGTCCCAGATCGTGTTGTCTGGCTAGACCATGTTCTGCTCAGACCCATGGGGCCTTGCTCTACCTAGCCGGCCCATTAGTGTGGTGAATTGCATGCGTCTGACACGGGTACTAAATGTAATTATTAAATGCCTTTCACCAAATGATGCCCTGTCTTTTGGGAAATAGGCAATCATGCAATAATTTAGCCAGTGATTTTATTTCCTTTCCTCCTTTCATACCCATTCACTCTCTCTGGCTGTATCAGTCACACCATGTCATGGTGAGCAGTATACTGGTATACCAGAGCCACTGCTAAAAAAAAATAAATAAATAATAAAGAATTTCAAATACTGTAGAGCAGAACCCCAAAAGGAACTGATGTATTTGGCTTCAACATTAAAACTGCCGCACGTGCGGCTGTGGAGATACGGATGGTGGCCATTCTTACTGCTCAGCATTGTGTTTTTCATGATGGAGAGGACGCACTGTCCCTGTGATGAGCACGCACTGTCCCTGTGATCAAAAAGTATTTGTGTTTCTGTTCACAACACAGTGACAGACATCCCTGTTTCAAAGTGTTTAGTCACAACAATAGTGATTATGGCATTTTACACAGTCATTTCCAGTTCACTAATTTGATTGGTCGAACAGTATTTCAAGAGTATATGGAAGAGTATGACTATATTTCCTATAACCGCACTGGGACGTTTCACTGGGTGTATCACTCTGTTTGTCCGTGTTCACCACATAAAAATTGCACTTCCTACAATTAATACACTAGAATTGGTGACATCAGAAGGAGACATGGCAAACGATCCTTTTTTTTAGGAGTATAACTTTTGACTTAAAATGTGAAAACTTGGCAGATGAAGATAACAATATCACTGGAAGCACCTTTAACAGGAATGTACAAATCAACGTGAGCTATCTAGCCAGCTAGCTGACGTGAGTGTGGCTTCTTTGAGATCTACTTCCGCTAGCGGAGCAAAAGGAAACAGAACATTTGATCATATCGTGTCCGAAATGTCACTTACTCGAAATTCATTTCTTGTTTATATAACTGTTGTATGAAAGCAATATCACAACTGCAATTCTAATGGATGTGATAATGAATAATGAATATCAGCAAGGCTGTGATTAACTATTGGCTACTGGCTTCGTGCCAGCGGCGAATCACAGCCGTACTGATATTCAGTATAACCGCACTCTTCCTCATGCAATATAGCTTAATTGACTGCTCGCCATCTCACAGCAGTGTAAATCCGCCAGGCATAAGCAGAGTGACTAAGGGTCTCAAATGAAATGAAAATAAATATCTGACTAAATAATTGCTTTAGAGTCATTCATAATCACCAAGTTATCTGTCATTATGATATATATGTCAGTTTATTTTATAAACCTTATACAGACATACTACTTAATGTTTTGGAAACACATTAAATCACATCTGTTTTTGTTTTTTTTTATTTACCTCAGAAAAACTCAGTTTCTAGATGATCTGATTCATGAACTTTTACATGTTCATTCTATACCTATTACAAAGCTTCCTGCAGGGATATTTCTCAAAATGTTGATAACGTTTGATAATGTTTTTTTGGTAACAATAAACAATAAATAAATGATATTCCACTGAACTGTTTTATAAAATTCTTTTACAGTGTGAATACACAGGATAAAATAAAGGAAAAAATAAAGGATTTAATTCTAACATCATCCAAGGGCTAGATGTTTGGTTTTTATAAAGAATGAAAATGTATGCATATTTAATCAGACGAAGCCTCTTTTGCATTAATAAATTTGATTGAAAAAGTTGTAATACTTGTAAGAACATCAGCAATCGACTGGCAAAGATTGATTGCCATATCTATTGTTTTTTTTGGTTTTTTTTTTTTAAACACATTCACCTGTAGAATCTTGCCTTAAGGAATGACCTATCTTTGCACTGTAATTAGTTCTCTGGATTGTTACATTGCATTAAACAATTAGAAAAAGTTTTTCATATGCAAGGCCTCATGTTTAGGTCAAGTTAAATCAAATTTTTCTTACAAAAATTGTATAACCTGATATATACCATTACAAAATGTCGTGATATAAAATAGGCTACGGTGATCCTTTGTCCTAAGCGAGCCACATCAAGACAGACTGAGGAGAAAACGGGAAGAGTTCAATCCAGGAGAGAAGACTGATCAGAGAAGGAGGGACAAATGTATGTTAGGAATATAACTACTAGTGTTCATGTTCAAGCCATACATCACATAACAAAGGAGTGAAGAAAAAAAAAAAAAAAGAACACTGACAAGTTTATCATCCAGTCGGATCAACGGCAGAATTCTCCACTGACTCTGACTGACAGGACAACAAAGCGTGCTCAGCATGTCGGAGGCAAAGATCCACACAGATGCAGATGTTAACAATGGCACCAGGGGAATCTGGCGGCTTTCATATCAAAGCTGGTTCTGCCTTTTCCTATCCTGCCCCTTTAGCACAGAAACACGGCTCTAGTGGCATGGAAAACAGAGAGAAGGTACACACACTCTCTTTGAATGCTGTGGGTTCAGCTTGTGCCCTTTGGGCAACGCTGTTGTTTTGTTGTTGCTGTTGTTGTTGAGGTCACGGCCTGATTTTAAGGCCCTGGGCCTTAACTGGACCTTTTACACCATCTTTAATGGTTAAGGTTGAATTATTTGTCACGTGTAGATTTGAGCCAAGGCTGGTGTAGTACTTAAGTAAGAATTAAGTACTGAATAAAACAAGATGGGGTGTGCTGTTATAAGAGAAATGATCAAAAGCAGGATGGTGGATATTTATTTCTCTTATACCTATGTCAGAAAGCGTTGATTAATTTTCTATCACAGCATGGCTTTGACAGTAGTGCCAGCCGCAAGCACCCTAATACGTTATAATTTCAATAGTAACAACTGAGACATACGCAGATTAAAAATGTGTAGAAATCTTGATAAGGGTCAGGTTTTCTGTAAGGAAACATTTCTTTTGGAAGTCTCAGCAATTTGTAACAGACAGAGGTAAAGCTGTTCTATTTGAGTTTTCCAACCAAGAGAACTTTCTGGTTTCTCAGCAACATGACAAAATGCATTTCTTTTGTCTTATTAACTTCAAGAGGAAGATAAGAAGAGAGGCTGGTGAGGGAGTGACAGTTTATAGCTGCTGTAACAAAAGTGATAAGAGGAACTAATTTGTTCCATGTTTCACAACATTAGCCGTAACTCTAAATGGATAAAATGTAGGATGTGTCATTCTTTAATTAATAAGAAATGTTACTGTCAGATAAATTGCTGTGGCATAAGAGAAATGCACCACACCGTCATTGATTATTTTCCTATAACAGCATGTCTGTCATGTTTAAAAAATATATATATATACATTATTGAGTCCAGTCTGCAATCTGTCCCTATCATTACTATTTCTCAGAATGAATAAATCATGCCATCGTGACGTAAAGAGTAGTCAGACATATTTGTGCATCACAGAGAATGTATGTTGTTAGACTAAAAGTGACATATTTGAAACAACTGAGTGAAATAATAGCTCTAAAAAATGGTCATCAGTCCAACATACACTTCTTGGCAAACAAGTTTAGGTCAAAAGTTGGTCTAAAGTTTGAATAGCTGCACGTACATTCTCATATCAAGCTTACTTTTTTCTCTGTATCCTAATGTGATCATGAAAATGTTTATTCATGAGGCCCTCGGTCCTTGCGTTGCCAGAAGCGCAGTCCACCTGGACCACAGCAGGGGTTGCCAGCTTTCCTGTGGTGTAATATCTGATGCCTCAACCTCGCCACAACATGAAGGAGTGACAGTAAGAGTACCAGCGACAGTTTCCACCTCAATTTTCCAGTAATACAATCTTGAAACATTTTCTTCCCTTCAGGCTTGCACACAGTGGCAAATGAACTTTTATTCCAGTCTTACTAGAAAGAAAGAAAAATGGAAATGCAAAATATTTTCCTGGTAAAATTCAAAGGAGAATTGCCTTCCGAACTTAACCGGTATAAGCCAGACAAGCTTTTGAGCTCCTCTTCCTGCTATTTTCCATTAGACAAACACTCGATACCAAAAAAACTGGATCTCTGTAGCATGTTGTAGTAAACTGAAGGTTTCTCTCTCCTTAAAAAATACATAGAAACCTGAGGGCTCTCCTGTTATTACACACTGTAAGACACATTGTGACATGAATTTTCCCGCTTCTCATTAAAACAACTCTCACTCGCTTTAGATGATCTAAATAATCAATAGTCAGGACAGCAAACAGTACAGAGTGTAAGAGGGAAAAAAAAAAAAAAGCTTGGCACTATAATTGCATGAGTGCATGCACCATCACAGTACGTTCAGCATCTTGTATAAATTTGGAAAGTGAGACTGGTACAATTTACTGGAGTGTAAGTTTATTAAATATTAACAAACACTGTACAAGGACATGTGAGAGACTGCAGCAGCATAAGCAATCTGCACCACTGTGAGGGACTGTTAGAGAGAAATACTTGTAGGGCGCTTTCAGGCTAAGTGCTGACATGATAAGTGGATTGTGATACTAATGAAACTCACAGTATATAAAAGTAACTCGAATTATACATGCTGGGGGAAAAATATGATCTCAGTATAAATACATCCATTCCTGGAAGTACAAAGAGTTTGTTAGAGAACATACCTAAACAAACAGTATCACGGAGACCAAGAAGCTATCAAAAACAGTTCTGAGCTCTAGAAAAGTACAAAAAAAAAATCAGGGTTTGGTTAAAAAAAAAATTCCAAACTCCAAAATCCATTATTAACATATGAAAAGAAGATGGCACAACTGTGAGTCTCGACCAAAATTCAGTGACCAGGTAAAGAGAGAATTAGTCAGAGAAGTGAGGACAAGGATTTTTTTTTTTTTTTTTTTTTTTGTAAATAATTTGTCAAGTTGTGTTGATTTTTTTTTCTCCAGCTTCAATATCATGGCCTATTTTGTGTAGCTTCATGATTTACTGTAATCCCAATTCCAGGCTGTGACACAACAAAAATGTGGAACGTTCAAGGGGTGAACACTTATGCAAAGCACTCATTAGCACTGTTATTTGATTACATTGTACCTGGTAAAATACATTTTCTTAAACAGAGAGATATTGAGTTTGATATTAAACAGAAAATGCACCTATTTCACCTGCAGGATTATGTATACACATCTGCACACACACACACACACATCCACATTCACTGTTGCCCCTCCTGCCCCCATCCATGTCTCCTGCAAACGCACTGAGGTATGGTGGTATGGCTTTAAAGTGCCTCATTGTTCCAGATCAGTCAAGCCGTGCATCAGACTCTGCAGTCCAGTCTTCACCCCATTACTTCCAGGAAGAAGGGGAGAAAAAGGGGGTGAGAGGACATAAAGAAAGAGGGATGACCAGCAAAGCAATGGAGAAAAGATGAGCACAAAAGTCTCTGCCATCCACATCTGATGAAAGAATGAAGGAACAACATCCGTCTCTCCTTTTCAGATGCAGGGGTTAAAAGAAGCTGCCATCTCAGCGCATGAAAAGCTGTTAAATGCTTCAGTGCTTTGACAGCATGGCATGCCAGGAAGTGCTGCGTTCTCCCCTGGGACCCTTGCCGAGCCGCTGCCTCATTCCCGGCTATGCTCCTGCCCGCAAAATGTGCTGAATGAATAAAAGCTTAATAATAACACCTTTGCACACAAAGACTGCAAAGTTCAAAAGGTTTTAAGAGCTGAACAAACAAAGAGTAAAAAATGTAGGCACTGTTAGGTCAGGTTTCTCAATAAGATCGCCTGTGTTGCTTGATTAGAATCATGGTTAGCATGCTACTTAATGCAGAAGGTGAATTATTAGTGCCTTTATAAGAACCCTGCAAATGGTGTGATCTTCAGTCAGCAAGTACGTAAATGACTGTGAACAGCACTCATTAAAATTCTCTAATAGTACAATAACAATTGTAGTCATTAAACAGTGCCTGAAGGCAGGTGTCATAATCTAGCGTTTACATTCAGCGTACAGTCACGAATGGCTACAGCCGAGGAAAGTGGCATAGTTGTGCGCATGCATTACATGCTCGCTGCGTCCACATTAGTAGCTACTCCGCCTCTGGTGATTTATTTTAAGGATTGTTGGGCTGACTGTGGGACCTGAAGTGCTCGACCATTAAATGGTCCCAGTGATAAAAGTGGTAGAAGCGGTAAAAGTGAATGGAGTAAAAGAAGGAAAATGTTCTAGGGAGATAATATCTTTAAGATTCCTGATTTGGTCAACTCTGGTAACTGCAAGGCAAACAGCAGTCGCAATGAAATCAAGCTTTTCACTTCCCACCTAAATAATCCAACCTACTTTGTTGAACTGTGTACAATTTACTTAACTGGGGTGGGGATCATTTCTGGGCCGGAAAAATGTACGTTTGCTAGAAAGGTTCACGTGGCGTCTGGCTGAGACTAGAGGTGTGCATTGGAACTGGGATCCCATGGGATGCAACGAAAAAGTCGCACAAGCGGGAGTTTCTACTTTCATTCTGTCACGAGCGAGTTGTCAGACGTGAAGTTCAAATAAAAGCACATTCGTTAACCTGCACGTAAGGCGGCGCTTAGTAACTGCCTGGTCTGGGTAGTGGTTTCAGTTAAGCTACTAGTCTGTTTTTTGAGAAGATATTTCAGGCAGGTACAAACAAAAATAATAGTCCCCCACACATCTCTCAAGTGATGTAGCTGAGGTTGAGGAATTCACAGAGACCATGCTGATAGTGCTGGCATTCCTACCTCTGTGTTTTCCCAATGTTTCCATGGGCAGAGTGGTAGGGACCATAAAAACTCTTCTGGTTTAGGCCAGGCCTACTTCAGGTTTGAGTCTGAACACAGATACAAATATTTGGAGCTAAACAGATACAGATACAAATGGCATTACGTTACACCCCTAAGATACAAGGGTACAACAATGGCTCTCTAAAGACAGAGCACCCCGAAGATACACACATCATATTCAACCCAGATTCTCCAGAATGTGCAGACCTAAATACAAGAGCCTAATCCCTTTTCATTCCAAGTTTCTCACCACACTCTTTAACTCCTAATATAGCCAATATCACACTTACAGAGAGAAGCAGAAAACACACTGACCTACTGCTGCCTTCTTGCTTGAGCTCCTCATTCCCTTTCCTCCTTGTGTACTGTTGTCCTTCAACACCACCTCCATCTCCTTCTCCATAAGCAAGCCCAGCTCCTGTGCCAGCGTCCACAGGTAGGCCTGGTTCACAAAGCTCAGAATGCAATGTGGCTCAACTATGCCATTCAGGATGTGAATGTCCTCGCCCAGCATGGCACAGAAGGCAGGACAGACAGCCTGGAAGACCACAGCCAACCTTCGAAAGCCACTTTCTCCATCTGAACAGCATGTCTGGTTTTTCCTGAGAAGCCCCAGAACCATTTTGCTCCGGAGTGCCTGGTACTTCTCCAGAACCTCTGTTTCAGTGTACAGGAAGCAGAGCTGCTGCACAAGAAAGACTGCCCTTTGAGGGACTCCAGGACCATCCATGGATAACTTGTCCAGCAGGTGGCGCCGCAACAAGATCCGGATATCATCCCAGGTTTCTTGGACCTCCAGAGCGATGTCATCATGTACAGAGCAAAAGGGAGCCATGGAAGTCTGGCTCTGCTCAGATAGAGAGTCAGAGGTGGGGAAGGCCACCCCGCATTGAGAGGAGATGTTCAACAGCAGCTGGAGAACTGCCTCTGTGTAAGCCTCCTCCGTCTTCAGGAAGTGTTGCTATTAAAAGAATTAAGACATTTGGTAGATGAGGTATGGGGACAATGTGGAAACATGTAACTATAAAAACTAAGATGGAAGTAACTAATCTATAATCAGTGTGCATCATGTGACCTTGGGATTTTGAGAACTGACTGACTGACTGACTGACTGATACAGGTGCAGGATTTGCTCGAGATGTAGCGATACACATGTAAAACATGGACTAACAACCGACCAATAACCTCAGACTCACAAGAGCCTCGATTTTTCTCCTTTCACTCATATTCAGTTGTCAAAGTATAATTTAAAATATTAATTTCTGGTTTTATATGAATGTTATTTATGAATTACCATTTAAAATGTAGAATTACCTATTGTTAAATAAAGGATTTTCAGACATTATCCTACTTATGTCTGAAATTACACAGGCTAATATTACAATATTACACAGCCTAACTGCTTATATTATGATCTTTATATGGTACAGTAGATCAGTATAACAAAGTGTATATGATACATTACCAGTGCTTTGAGGAAGTCCAGAAGCTCCTGGTGACCAGTAGAGACAGGTTTCAGCAAACTCAGATTACTCTGACTGAACCACTTTAGGCATTCTGTAGGACCGGGGACATTTTCACCAGCCCAGGCCTCTCCAATCTTAGTCTGCAGTTCACTTAGATTCTGCTCAATACTACACACACACACACACACACACACACACAGATTTACAGTTAAATCTCAGGGTTGGCATCTTGTCCCCCAGCTGTTCAACCTACAGCCCTGATCGAGACACATCAGCCCTAATGAACATGGACATCAATATATTTGCACTGGGATGTGTGTGTGTGTGTGTGTGTGTGTTCAGGAGTCTGATGCAGCCTTGCAATAAAATGGCACGTCTCTTTCATCATCCCAGCACAAGCAGAACTTCACTATAACCACGCATAAGCACTTCTGTCTCCTCTGTATATGATAAATTAGACATGACATTTTCTCCAAATCTGTCTGTCTCTCTCACATCTCTCTCACACACACACACACAGACACACACACACTCCATTACAATGCATCATGTGTCTGTGAGAGAGAACAGCCTCCCAGCACCACCTGACTTGAGGCCTATAAACACTCAGCTGTAAACACTAAGTGATACGAAAGGCCAGATGCCTTGCAATGGTAAGACATTAAATACCATTTCAAAGTGGCACATTTTTATCTCGCAAGAAAACACAGCAAACATAAAGTGTTGTTAATTTTAACGGCGTGCACCCACAGTAAACTCAGGGAACGACGTGCATGTGTTGCATCGCTGGGCCCATTCCCTGCTTTAATTTTGCTCTAAGGTAGAACTGCCAACAGGAACCCAGCAAATGTGTCTCGTTTTGCTGTAAAGAGGAAATATGTATGAGGACGGGACATGATGGTGGGGACAGACTGTGCTGGAACAGTGATTCTTCCTGTTCTGGCCTTTAATGATGGCCCAAAGCTCGCTGTAAAATCAGTCCAGCTAACAGCCAACATAAACCGCCTGTTTCACCGACTGAAGATGCTGCCTGCAAATTTGCACACGCAGCCAAACTTTTTTTTTTTTTGCACCTGATAATAAGACTGCTTTTTACATTATTTACTGAATGGCATTTATTACTTTATATATATATTTTTTGTGCTTAAATTTAAGCTCTAGATTAACACAATTTTGTCTAATTCAAAATAAAAGCAAACTACTATATGACAACACTCTTATTTAAACTTTAGTAGACTTAATCACTTAATCAGAGTCATCTATCTAAAACATAAAGCCCGACACATGGACTAAGTCAGTTTACTGTTTCTCATAAAGCAGGATTTGTGCTTGGTTCCACCGGAGGACTTTTACTCTAACAGCCGGGAGGAAATGAGGATCCATCTGTGCCACCATCCAGCCCTACTGCTCCATAAAATCTCCCAGCTCCCATCCGCAAACATCCTCAAACATCACCATGGCTGTCTATCAGAGACACACACATGCCTGGGTAAGCAGGTTCTTGTCTGAGTTGCAGGTGGCCCGGGGCCAGCACACACTCAGTGCCCCGTCTCGTTCTGGGCACCCAGGAGGGTTGGCATCACTCTGAGGGCGAAGCTCTATAGTGACACTACACGGGTACCTGGAGGACTCAATTAGGAGCAGTTGATGGGGTTTGGGAGAGGTTATAACAGAGGAAAGCGTCAATGAATACAGATGAGCTTCAAACATGCTGTAATAGAAGTTATGCTCAGATAAGAGGGTGTGAAATTAATGAAGTACGTTCAATAAAATGCTGATTTATTTTTTTTTTTAAACTTCTCAAAAGCTATGTATATATTTAAAATGCATAAAGTAGAATATTTAAAAATAATTTTCAATGACAATTGACAATAGCATCCTACTCAGAAATTATGATTTTAAGTAGCAACATTTGCATAAAGTTTAAATAGGACATTTAAATTGCTCGTCACCCTTTTAAATAATGAAAAAGAACGATTTAAGAATATTTATTAACTGCCGCTCAATGGAAAATTTTAAATAACAAGTACAAAGTATGAAAAAACAACACTTTAAGTCTATCGTTACTACAGGACATCACTCCACAAAGCAGAGCTGACAATAAATACAACAAATAAAATACATAAGGAATAACACACAACGGATTGTGTCGTTATACATAAATAATAGGCACTGAGGTGGTGTGATGCAGCCCGATGTGGAACAACCACGAGACAAATTAGTTTCTCTTATCACTTACATTAATGCAACGATAAACTCCTCCATCCCGAAGACTTCCCCTTGCTCCAGGAAACTATAAAGCACTGTGACTGTTACAAACCACTGCCCCTTCAGACTCCTTCCATAACGTGAAATAAAAGTCTCCTAACAGCAAACTTCACCACATCAATGATTATATGTTTTTCTTTGTTAAACAAGGTTTTTTTTTTTTTTAATCCACTTATTATTAGTCTTACATTATGTGAAGTGTCCACCATAAAAGTCCCTGTGTATGAACTGTTACTATGGAAACAAAAACGCATTAGAATGAGTGCATTAATATAAATCTGCGGTTCGTGTTACAGCTGCAACTACTGTCCAAGCCGTACGGTTACTCAAAAATAATACACACCTCCTGACCAATCAGATTTGAGAATTTAACTGAAATAGTATATGTTGCTAGGATGTCCTGCTGTCCGATTCCTTAGACCAAATAAGGTAACTTCTGTGACTGAAATTTCGGTGAGTCCCATCCAGCGCTATCAAAGGCCATGAAGTATCAACCGTGAAACAAAAATAATAACAAATGGGTTAAATGTATTTGTGTAATGTGTGAATGAATGTAGCATTTTTTTTTACCATTTTTCTTTTTCTTTTTTTTGGGGGGCGGGGGGGGGTATAATAACAGGGAGATTTAAGAGAACAAGCCTTCATAGACTCCTTCACATGTTAAAATGTGTGTTAGAATTTACTTAAAGTAGAATTTACTTTATTTCAGCTAGTTTAATAATTTTTTTTTTGCATTTCTGCCTTGTTTGTGTGCTTTTTTTTTTTTAAAAAGCTACTTTTATCTGCACATCATAAACCTTACTTTTACTGGACTGAAACACCTGAATGGAAAACTCTCAAGAATTCTAACAATAACTCCACTTCGTCTCCTTTTCTATTGGACACACTATAGTCGGATTTCCAGTTTGATTAAGTGTGTGCAGGACGCCGGAGGGTTCCGTGTCACCCCAGTGTGTGACCTCTACTACAGAGGAAAGCTAACAACCTCCAGATCAATCAACCCTACAGGATTAACGCCATCACTTTTTAGACTGAGAGAGCGAGAGAAAGCGGCTCAGAAAACAAGCAAACAAGGAAGTCGGACAATACCTTTACAGACACATGTAATAAAATACTTGATGGAGCCAGATTCAGAAACAGAAGCAAACAAAAGAAGGGGAAGTAGAGGAGAAGTCTAGAGCTAAAGGAAAAAGGATGAGGAGAGGAAAAGTTCTTTTAAGCCCTGTCGTATGCTCTTTTTTCTCTGTCCAAATGTCAATCATGCTCCCTGAGACTGTAATGGTTTTTTCGTCTCCAAGCGAAGCAGACATGACTAGCAGGTGAAGAGAAAAGAGAGAGAGGGAGAAAGAGAGAGGGAGAAGCAATGGCAGTCTTTCATTAGGCATGATGGCATGTTTCACAGCTCCCTGCCTTACAGAAACCCAATCCACTGATTAGTCAGCGCTTTGACATTATCTTAAGTTCCTTGTCAAAATTAATTTAGTGTGGGTGGGCCGGGGGCCTGTCGCGCTCCAGGAGGCAGAGCGAAAGAGGAGGTGGGGAGGAGGAAGGAGTGAGGGAAAGGAAGAGATCCCTTTCAAATAAGCCCCAGCTTCAGTGAGCACCTAGCCATGTGGCCAGGAAACAAATAGCCTATCTGAGTGCTATCAGAGAGCCCTTCTTTCTCCGCAGAGTGAAGCAGAAACGTGTAAGTGGATCCCGTCGACTCCAGATCTGGCGTACTTAGTATCGTCCAGCGCCAAGCACCATGGCTTATTTGTCAGGATAAAACACCATGTCCATGCACACACACACACACATGGCACTTATACGAGATTGTGAGAGATGTCACGGTGCTGCAGGTATCTTTTGGAAGTCGTTTCCCGAGCGGGTGTAACATGGCGCCCGGCCTCCTTGGCTGACACTTCATTACGGCCCCTCTCATTGCTGGTGGCCTCGCTTGGCGTCCGAGTTGATGAAACCTAATGGATAACAGCGTTTCAATTTGAGATAGCTAGGGCTGTTCGACGGCCTATCTTAATCTCCTTCAATTATGGCGCAAATCTCGAACATCCTGGAGCAGTCCTGCTACGGTGACCCATAAATAGGTTGGAGCTCGGCATGAGAGTGGGGAGCATGTTCGCTTCTTCTTTTCTCTCTCTGCCCTCTTTCTTTCATGATGTACCTGCTTTGTTTATTGAATTAGGTAGGCATACGGCCCACCATGGTGGTCCACCCTGGAGAAGCTGTTGTCATGTCCAAACCAATGGATTTGTGTCACTTTATCTAGTTCCTCTCTCTGTGTCCCTCTGTCTTCTTTCTTCTCCATTGTCTGGGTTTGGTCTTAGTTCTCACCCCAAGAAGACAAAATAACCCTTTAATGCTTAGAGAGGCTGAGAAACTGCCCAGTCTTGGGTAATAGTCCTTGAATTACACAGCCAAGGGTTTTCTTTTCAAGACACAGAATCTTTGATTATTACTTGTCCATTTGGAGCAGAAGGTACGGACCAGACAGAGAGAGATGAGACGTTGGTGGTAATGGGGAAAAAGTAGTAAGTAGGGGGCTTTGTTCAGGTACAACGCTCTGTGACATAGGGTCAATATCCTCCAAGTGGCATAAAGGACAAAAAAGGAGGCTCTGACAGATATTTCCAGATTGGAGAGGCCTGCTGTCATGATTTGGTAGTAGGAGATGCAGAGGAAGTGCAAGAGTGCAGAGGAAGTGGAAACAAAAAAATTGTGTGTGTGCCCTGTGTGGTCAAAAGAGCTATGTCCTCCAAAAGTTATCTCAGAACATGAGATTCATCTGGTGCATAATGCATGAAAAGCCAGAGAATAAAAACATCCTTTATTTAGGGAGCTCTCTTCAACATGTCCTTCACTCAAAACAAAGCATCCATGTCTAACAGAGAGACCTCTTTATCAGAACACGCAAAAAAAAGAGAGAGAGAGGCACGGATCCAGGAGTACATTCAAAGCATGTGTTTGAGTTTATTGATTTCAGGTGAAGTGGCGTGTTTTTCATCAAGTCTCAATTAATCATCTAGTCTCAATGTTAATAGTATTTTAGGCATTCTAGGATGAGAACAGATGTAGATGCAACAGGTTACATCAAATGTAGACTGGATTCTAAAGCAAGAAGAGGTTCTTTCAAAAAAACAGAGAGCCCATTGAAGATACACAGCAGAGATTTGTGCTGCTGTGTGCGTATGTGTGTGTATGAGCCCCTGGGCGGCGCATTGAGCAAACAGATGTAAAACAGTTCGAAATCAAATGAAAACAAAAGCATAGATTTGGTGCAGTTTGTGCAAACTCTGAGCGAAGACGCTGAAGTTCAAATCAATATTCAGTCTGAGATCTGTGTTGAGAGGCTCTGTGCGAAAGGTTTTATTTTTTCCTGAAGAGTTGCTCAAGGACAGGAACTTTGTGTGCCAGCATGAATGTGCGCATGTGTATGGATTGAACAAGACAACTTGAACCTGTGTACCATGTCATGCATGGACCTCGAGGTGAAAGAAGGAGAGCCAGACCCTCAGGCCGCTGAACTAAAAGAGAAAGTTCAAGTTTTCTTTTAAGCAAACACAAAGATTGAAGCGGACACGTGACTGCCCAGGCCACTGACCTGCAGGCATTGAGTTTCAGCTTCTCCTCTGTTCCACGGATCAGGACCTGGAGGTCCGCCTCACCCAATACACTCAGCATGCTCGGCACCGGCAGCTCCACGAAAGCATGGTCATGTGGAGAGTCACCCTGCCGCTCCATTCCTCTGCCTGCGGAAAGAAGGAAAGAAAAATATTTCATCTCAAACACATAAAAGCATCCCTTTTCAAAGAAAGACTCTTCACAAAGCGTACACATGCCCTAGGGGGAAGGTCCAGTGTAGGATAAAGGGAAATATTCTTCTTGAAAGTTTGGCTGTGGAAGAGATGTCTTTGTACTCAGGACGGGCATTTTAACGCTATTTGAATGTCCATGGTTTTTAAGGAAGGCATATCACAAGCATATATTAGTGCACTTACTCTGCTACTCCTGTGAACACCCCACATAGATTTTGGGAGTTTAAAAAAAAAACATGTTATTGTTGATATGGTGAAGTATTTGGAAGGAGTCTCCAGTGTCAGTGCTTTGTACCAGTCAAGGTGAAGGCTATAACTTTATGTTTTCAGATACAGGAAAGTCTTCAGAATGGAAGGCTATTTATTTTCTGGGTAGGTAACAAGCTGCATTTTTTTTCCTTGGAGAGAGACGGAAAGACTGTTTATAGCTTCTATAACGTAAGTGGTAACTGGAACTAACATGCTTTGCAGATTGTCCACAATATTAAAGGTAACCTTAAACAGATAAAAATATGGTGTGTCCTCCGTTAATAAATCAATAAATTGTTAGCATTGGTAAATCACTGAGGTGTAAGAGAAATAAAATACTTTAAAAGGACATTAACTTCAGGGTGGTAACAGTAACTCTGCTTTGCACTGGGCTGTATCACACTATCCTCGTTATTGATTATTTTCTTATAACCACATGCCCCGTCCTGTGTTATTCCTTACTTAGCTGAATAGTGTATAGTGCGTGTGATGTTATTATTGCTGAATTGCTGATAACTGTTATATGAATTACATGAGGACAATAAATTCTCAATAAATTATTATTAGCCTATTATTATAGTTTTAATAAGTGCGTAATAGATTTTAAAATATCCTATAAGTACAACACTTGCTCAAGACAGGCAGGCCTTGGTTTGTGATCATTTCTTTCACATTTACATTTGCCTACATCTCACTGCTTTGCCCAAGTATTGACAGTACCGGTATATTTACATGTACATCCACAGATTTGCAGCAGCAATTCTTGTTTATAAACCAGGGGCATTTACATATGAAAGTAGTTGGCTAATGTGGAATATAGGAGGGTTCCTATATCTATGTTCATAACTGTTTTAAACCTGTATCCAGTATTCTTTGTTACACAAATTCCAAATAAAAATGATGTGTTCAGTCCTTATAGTCTGTGTATGTTATGTGGATATTTAAATAACCATGCACATCCTAATTCTGGATACAGTTTTTCCTTTTATTTCAATCACGTTAGAAAAAAAAAATAACATTCTGTATTTGTGCTAAATGTTTCTGAATCCTTAATAAGTCGATGTTAAGGAATAGTGATTCTCTTTTTTATAGTGCATATACCTGTGTGCACTCAGGTCCTACATCTACAGCAACAATGATGCCATTGACTTAGCTTATAGACAGGCACTGAGAAGAAAACCTATTCACCATAATCATGGCTGCTTATGTACCGTACTCAAAACGCTGATTGAACATGTCCTCTGATCTGCACAATGGCTTGTGAGATGCAATGATACGATTCTCCTCCGAGAAGACACAGCCGCCGTAAATCAGCCTCATCTGGACTGAGCTGCTGGTTATCAACTGTTATAAGATGACTCAAGCCACAGTTCTCAATCTCTCTCAGCCAGGAATGAGTGCGCTTCAATTTCCAGCTGGGCTCGGCAGTAATAAGTGCACATATAAGACAGCAGAGAATTGACTGACTGCATGCTGCTTGTGGTTACTTTAAATAAACAATCTATCAGCTCTCCACGCACAACACGATCCTCAATGCAAAGCAAAGCACAAAGCAAGCATTTGGAGGCTAGAGGAGGGAGAGAGTGGGGGGAAGAGATAGTATCAAGGGCATCATCACAAACCAAGTGAGTATAATAGAGAGTGTCAGTGTCAATTTGGCTTTGCTGCCACTGCTTTCCCCTTCATCTGGGCTGATTTTAATAATCCCTGTCAAACTCCAAACAGCCCGCGCTACATCCCTGACACTTCACTCTTTTCTCTACACACAGACAGAAATCTCAACATTAATTTAGCTCGCACAAAGAGAGAGGCTGCCCAGCTGGACAAATATTATTTCCCTCACTTGACAGATTCGGCAGTTAAGCTTGCGCTTTATTATTTTCCAAACTCCATCCCAGCCTCGAGCTTGCCTTCCTACGTCTGCTGGGAAGACAGAGCAGCTTCAAGATCTCGGAAGGGTTTCATGGCCCAGCATTAGGAACTACAGTGTAATTACACTGGGACTGAGCGCGTGCCTGCGTGTTACAACGGGATGCGCACCATCGCCGCTGTGTGATCCACATGAGAGTTGTGGGAAAAGTGTCAGGTTCAGCCTGTCACCACACAGGGCCTAATTAGGCAGATGCTCCCTCCATCTTCTTTGTCTTGTTAGCTATTTCCAACTCAGACTTTGTGAAGTCCCAGAGTCGCTCGGAGAGCTGCCACAGGAGAGAGAGAACCTGAGCTGGAGCTCTGTGTGTGTGGATGTGAGAGGAGAGACATGGGGCAGATGGATTCTCTCAGCGCTTAACGAGAAAGTAGCATCCCTCTACCCAAGCTCACAAACTGGAGAAGGTGTGAAATATTTAGCAGCTGACTGAGTGTACTGGCATTTTTAAAAGCCCTGATGACATGTTTGGTTAAAACTGACCAGGTGAAAAGACTAAGTCTTGCCTTTAAAAAAAAAAAATAGACTTGTTAATCTTATTCATATTCATCTTATTATTATTCTCATTCTTGTTCTTCTTCTTCCTCTTCTTTTTCTTCTTCTTCTTATTATTAGCATTCCACAGGCACAATGTTTAAAAAAAAAAAAAGAGATATCTCAATCCCATTTCTAATAATCATACCGATATCTGCCTATAGGTGATACTGGTCTGGTATCCCCGTATGAATCATTCTCTCTCCAAACCGATTTCAATCCAGCATTCAAGTGCAGTATCATTCCTGATACCAAAACTCAGTTTCGAAAAGAAGAGGTGTCTATTCACAATGCCTGACACTGCATGTCAGGGATGAACCTGTAACTGCTTTATCCTGGGTTATAAGGGTTGCAGTAGATCCAGAGCCTATCCCAAGAACACTGGACACAAGGTGTAAATACACCCTGGATGGAAGACACACACTCATTCACACCTAAGAGCAATTTAAAGTAGCTAAAGCACCTACTGGCACTTTTTGCTGCAGTCAACTAGAGGTCGTAACTTGTAATTCCCGACCTCCGACTAGGACAAACAAACAAACAACAAACGCCACTTCAACTCTTACTCTGGAATTCTGGACCTCAGGATGGAGTTCCTCCATATTCAGCACGTGAAGTCAAATCAACATGGCTGCTAACAGCGGGAACAGCAAACAATGCAAATGTAAACTTTAAATGAGTTATATTGTATACAGTCCGGTCCATAGGTATTTGGACAGTGACACAATTTTTGTATTTTGCCTCTGTACACCACCACAATGGATTTGAAATGAAGCAAAGATATGATTGAAGTGTAGACTTTCAGCTTTAATTCAAGGGGTTTAACAAAAATACTGCATTAACTGTTTACAGCCATTTTTGGCTGTCCCTCATAATCATAAACATTAGGATTATTTTTAATATATGGATGCAAATCCTTCACAGTCAGTGACAGTCTGGAACCAATGGACATCACCATATGCTGAGTTTTCTCCCTTGAGATGCTTTGCCAGGCCTTTACTTCAGCTGCCTTCAGTTGCTGCTTGTTTGGGGGTCTTTCTGCCTTCAGTTTCTAACCCTAGTTTTGTCTTCAGTAAGTAAAAAACATGCTCAGTTGGGTTGAGGTCAACAGACACTTAAGAACATTTAATTTCTTTGCCTTAAGAAGCCCTTGGGTTGCTTTCGCAGTATGTTTTGGGTCCTTATCCATCTGTTTTGTGAAGCACTGTCTTATCAGTTTTGCAGCATTTGACTGAATCTGAGCAGAAAGTACAGCTCTATACACTTCAGAATTCATCTTGCTACTTCTATCAGCAGTCACAACATCAATAAACAACAGTGACCCAGTTCCTTTGTTAGCCAAACATGCCCATACCGTAACACTTCCTCCACCATGTTTGACAGATGATGTGGTATGCTTTGGAACATGAGCCCTTCCTTTCCTTCTCCATACTCTTCTCTTCCCATCATTCTGGCTCAAGTTAATCTTGAGAACTGGTCA
Organism: Pangasius djambal; assembly: GCA_022985145.1. Taxonomy (NCBI): domain Eukaryota; kingdom Metazoa; phylum Chordata; class Actinopteri; order Siluriformes; family Pangasiidae; genus Pangasius; species Pangasius djambal. The sequence continues at coordinate 6,349,256 of CM040998.1, forward strand.
GGACTTTTTAGCAAGTCTTATCTGGCCTTTCTGTTTTTGAGTGTTACCAGTGGTTTGCATCTTGAGGTTTGCATCTTGAGGTAAACCGCCTGTATTTACATTCATGAAGGCATCTCTTGATTGTAGACTTTGACAACGATACGCCTACCTCATCTAGAGTGTTCTTGACATGGCTAGATGTTGAAAAGGGGTTTTTCTTCACCAAGGAAAGAATTCTGTGATCATCCACTTCCGTGGTCTTCCAGGCCTTTTGGTGTTGCTGAGCTCGCCAGTGCATTCCTTCTTTTTAAGAATGCACCAAATTGTTGATTTAGCCACTCGTAAAGTTTCCGCTGTCTCTCTGATAGGTCTGTTTTGTTTATTTCAGCCTGATGATGGCCTCCTTCACTTGCATCGGCACCTCTTTGGACTACATACTGAGAGTTCCCATGAACAGCTACCAAATGCAAATTCAACGCTTGGAATCAACTCCAGACCGTTTATCTCCTTAATCTGTCATGAAATATAGAGGAAACAGACCACACCTGGCCATGAAACTGCTTATCAGTCAATTGTGCAATTTCTTCTGAGCCTGTGAAAATGGAGGGACTGTGTAAAAAAAAAAATGGCTGTAAATGGTTACTGCAATATTTTCTGTTAAACCCCTTGAACTAAAGCTGAAAGTCTACACTTCAATCACATCTTCATTGCTTCATTTAAAATCCATTGTGGTGGTGTACAGAGGCAAAATTACCAAAGTTGTGTCACTGTCCAAATACTTATGGACCTGACTGTATACAAGTATTTTCTATAGAACAATCAACATACAGACATACTCACTTGTTAAATCTATAACACATGCAGTTTGCTGTTGTGAGGAGGAAAATATACATCACTCGTCACAGTTAACTGGTTAACTTGTTGCTAACAAAAGACGAACATGGAGGTGGCCGTGTTTTTTCCCACTCTGGAGCTTGAATGCACGTAGGGTCGAAAATGATATACTTCTGTCATATTTATTTAATATGGATGTATGAGAGACATTTGAATTTGGTACAGCTATGTCAATTTTATGCCAATCAATCAATCAATCAATAAGTGTACTTGATTGATTTCAACTTGACCTGTCAGCTTTCACTGTCTATAAACATTTTTTATTAACTCACCAAAGTATCAAAGATTTAGAGAAGAGTAGTGGAGTGTGAAGGAGAGTGAAGCTCCAGCCCTGTAACTGACCAGACAGAGGAGCTCACAGATCATATCTCTGGCCTTAGATGTGTTTTAATGGTACCTATGTGAATATATGGGAATAAAGCATCTATTATTATACAGTGGACCATTATAGGCGACTTGACCGAGTGAGCAGACGTAACGATCATGACACACACACTCTTTAAGGCAAGTGAACGGGGTCGTTTCTGAAAAAACAGTAGATGTCAAAATCTATCTCAGCCAGTTGATTGGTGATATTCTTGCAAGTACTTTTTGTGCTGGAACTCTTTCCAAAGTGTATCCCATTTATTTATGCCAATCTGGCATTATCAGATAAAGTGCATACATTTGCATACTTAAAAAAAGTTTGTCTTTTGAAATTGTTAGAATTAAGCTGTTTATTTCACTATAATTCCTGTTGGCTTCTATATAGATTTTTCTCATTTTTCAGTAAACAATCTACCATAAATTCAACAATTGGCAATTTAACAATTAAAAATTCCTCTGTATTATCCTACTAATTAAGCATAGGAATGAACATGTGAGCTTTCATGAATGCAAGTCATGGAGAAACATCTGCTTCTGAATCCATGAAAAATAAAGAAAATCTGAGAAAAGTATTAAAATTTATAATAAAAAAAAAAGTTTTAAAATACAGTGTGGTTGCCACTCTAGTTAGTGTGATAAGGTTTATAACATAAATGGACATGTATTTTATAATGATACTTGATAACTGATGTATGGCAGGAATCAAGCTTTTCCAGGGATAAATATTATGACGTCACTGTAGCAAATGGGCGGAGCTTAAAGCCTATGCAATTGATCAGAAAATATGAAATATGATTGACTTGACCAAACTGGTCGTTTCTACCTGTAGTGTCTTGCCATAAACACACTTTAAGCATTGTTACTATAAAAACCTACCTTATAGGACAGTAAATCCAGGAGGAGGTATATAATCCTTATCCTCAGGGTTTATTTTCATTTCACAGTGTTGGTGATGAATATGTCCAAGCTACTGGGTCAGGATGCTTGTGCCATACTGGTCATACTGGAATACATCTCATCTAAATAATCTGGACAAACTAAGTGAAAGTGGAGGAAGTCGAGGACTCTTCCATGTAACGGTACATTAGATGTCTAAGTTTATGGGAAAAGCTGAGCAAGTTTAGTGGCTCTGAAAAACATTAGACGGCTTTCCATGCTAGATTAGCATACACAACAAGCAAATCGCACAAGACCGACTTCAGTTTGTACCGGTAACACAAAACAAATTCTCTAATATACGGAAATAAAGTCAAAACACAACAACTCCTGAGACAAACACTCTCTCTGCAGCGCCTCTTATTTATAAACAGTGTGACAACACTCCTTAAAAGCGTCTCTGACAACCAGCAGGAAGTAACGCTAATTCCGTCCCAAAATGCTATCTACAAAACCCCTAGTGCACTACATAGTGTGCATAAGTCAGTGTTTTACACCCTAAGTAGTTGACCTACATAGGCGTTTTGACGCAATTTGAAATTAAACCCACCTAAACTTCCGCATCGTGGAACAATCCAAATCACCAAAAAGTATAGGGGGAGCCGTGAGTCTTGTGTTTAATGTGTATTACATATGTGACTGGCAAAGGATTTATCCACCGTCTTTAATATTATGTAAACTTAGTTTTAGTGTTTATGTTTTTTAAAATAATAACAGAGAAGACTGTGAATGTATTTTTGTAGTTATAAAGTGTTGTACCTACCTCCTAATAGTACAATAAGGCGGTCCGTATCGCGGGTGTTTTCATATGGGTAATAAACACTTCTTCGGCATTGGTATTATGAAACATTTAGTATGTTTTTTCCTTTTGTAAACATTACGATAAATATTGATACAGCTGTTAGTGGGAAATAAAGTGCTGGAGCATGAGCTGTAGTGTATAAATGTGTGAGCAGCTCGGGATATGGCAGGAGTTTTGGCGCGGCTTGTGACTGACACAGATTAGTCGGTTTCACACAGCCTGCGTGTGTTTGCACGTTTTCCATTTCAGTTGTGTTTCAGTTTCACCAGGAAAAGCAGGTAAAAGCAGAGACTACACACCGAACGTTTGTTTTCTTTTTCAGAAATGACCTGCAGGTTCATGAAGCAGGTTCACTTTAATGTGTACATTCTGTCCCTCGAAAGTAAAAGTATTTATCAGTGGTGTTATTTGTCAGTTTCAGTTTGAAGGCTCTGGTGGGTCAGGATGCTGGGAAATGAGTATGTGTTTCAGATGTCAGGTCTGAAGGATCTCCAGCAGAAAGCAGAGCTGCTTCGGGCCATCAGGAAGCTCCAGGGTCACTACATAGGAGGATCCGTAGGTGTTTACAGAGCCACAGAAAAGTAGCATAGGAATGAGTTTTACACACACACACACACACACACTTAAAGGTGTAATAGTCGATTTATTTTTTATTCGTTACTTGTACAAATAACCTGGAAGATATGTAGAACATGATTTAAAAAAAAAAATGAAGTAGCTGAGAAAACCCGTTTGGAAAACTGACTTCCGGTCCGGAAGGCTTGTTTGTGTTCGGATGTGTCTCTTGTCAGTCATTTCATAGACATGAGCCACCTACGATCCTGGAGGCGGAGCTTCATGAATATAGGAGGGAATCATTCAAATGTCAAACCCACCCAACCACCTGATCTTTGGGGGGGGGGGACTAATTTGTACTTAAAGTGCGTATCATATCGCTTGATATGAGGATCTTGATTTGGTATGTCTGTGTATCGATCAATACATTCACCAGGCTGCATAATAAAGTAGACAACTCACCATAAAACACAGCTTATATTGTGTAAAGTGAAATAAACATGTAACCTTAATCAAGCCCGCACTCCGTCCTCGGAAAAAGTAGCTTCTGTTTTATCTTGAAACAGGAAAGAATGTACTTGTCTCCTGAGCACCCTGTTTCCATGAGACAGTACACTAGTATAGTAATGTACTAGCCTATTAGCAACAGCAAGGGCTTTGGCAGGGCGAAGCTGGAGCATTCCCCCAAATCTATAAAAGTCTAGTGTAAGGAAGCACTTGAGCTCCGCGGATGGAAAGTGAGTGGTGGACCCAAACATTACAGTGTACCATATCTGCCAAATATGTGTGCCATACACAAGTGCTAATACAGCGCACATACAGCTAGTACGGCGTGCACACAGACTCTCTACTGCATTCAGGCAGCCCTTCTTCACTGACTCAATCCGAGCTAAAGAAATCACTGCAGTGATTGGGACATTCATATCAGGTGGTGGAAAACACAGGATTCAAAAACACATCTAGGGCTTCAGAGAGCTACGTGACTCTGAAAGCACAGCTAGCTAACAGCAGAATAAGAAAATCTCTGTGCTTCAGAAACACCCTCTTTTGAGTCACACCAGCAAAAAATTAGCCATGTTTAATCCTGTTATATTCTAATGCACAGTTTTTCTTTTGTTATATGTTGACAAGAGACTGAATGGATCATAAACACTGTCATTAAATTTCAGTTATTGTATCATTATACCCATAGGAATTAGTGTTTGCCATTAACTCTCAGACAGTGTAAATAGATAGGCTACCAGTTAACAGAAACACTCTGAGGTCATTCGTAGACAGTTTTAAAGGGTACATGAAATAAAGGTACATCTGCATTTTTTTTTTCTGTCCAGCCCTGCCAACTGTAATCCGCACAACACGAGCTTATGAACATCCTACAGGCTCCCAACCACTAAAAAACAGTAGTTTAGCAATAAAGCATATATTCATATACAAATGAAATGAACATCCGCTTTCAGTGGTGAGTGCAGATTGTTCAAGAGTGTGTGTGGAATAGTTGAAAAATTTAGTTTTCTGTAGTAATAATTTTCAAACTAGCCCAGTTTTACTGTGAAATAGTGAACAGCTATAATTATTTAGAATGAAAAGTCTATCAGTGTTTTTTGGGTTTTTTTATATTGAGCAACATTTCTACAGGTTAAGATGCTCTTAAGTTTGCAGCGCTTTTGTTGGGGAAACTGTAACTCGTATAGTAAGGTGACTGTGAGTGTTAGTTGTATGTTTTCCTAGTTCTATGAGTTAAATCCCTTGTTTTGCAGGTTTATAAAGAGGTAATGACGCATCTCATCATCACCAAGCCGCTAGCGAGCGAGAAGTTCCTTGCAGCATGCGCCGGAGGTTAGTGATGAGGATCTTGGTGATTATAAGCGTATTACTAATGGTGTAGAAAAAATATCGGTCAAAAGCACAGATTTGGTAGGACAATGTTAGAGAATGTAATTATGAAAAATGATGAAAAAATGTTAAAGAAAGTAATTTTTTTAAACAAATCTCTATCTTCTGTTAATATGGTGTAACTGCATGTACCATGAACAGGAATTTCTACACATATCCCTGTACTGAGAAAAGAGATGAAACTTGTTTACTTCAAATCTGCTTAAGTCTAAGGACAGTTGTTTTTATTCCACCAATCAACATTTATGTTAAAATTTCTTTGAGCAAACATATATCTGTAGATTAAGCTCTAAATCTGCATAATTTGTCTTCAGAAATGGGACAGCTTGGTTAGAGGAAAGAGTTTGTGGTTATGTGTTATCACCATAATCCACATAATGTCGCTCAGTTTCTGCTTGATTCCACTTGGGTACCACAAAAGATCATGGAAAGAAGCAGCTGGAAATACCTTTTGCTGTATTCCAATGTTGTTAGAAAGTAAGAAGTAAAACATGACGATTGTGTGCCGTTATAGGAATATAATCAAAGACTGGCTGGTGTAATGAGTCCTGACACAAATCTGAGTTACTGTTGCCAACCCAAAGCTGCTTATTTTCCTATAACAGGACACAGCTTTAAATTTTTTACTTGCCAACTAAAACACAAGTCCTGAAGTGTGTTTTACACAGCAATTTGCAAACACTAACAGTTTTTTTTTATTTGTTACAGGACACGTCATACTTCTTATCTGTTTACAGTTTAAACTTTTATAGTATATGTTTAAACAGCTTTTCCCTCACCAGCCTCTTTTTGTACTCTCTTGTCAAATTCCTGAGAAGTCATAAAGCCTTCTGTCCTGAAGACTTTCCAGTGTTGGAAAATTGAAAGTTGCAGCCCTGCAGACTGCTTCCAGGAATGCTAAATAAACATTTACAAACAGAAACCATCACCATATTAACAATTACACAGATTTTGTTTTAAAAAAATCCGTACATATGGAGTGTCCACCATACACGTCCATGTGTAAGTTGTTACCATAGAAATTAAAGCGAGTGTATTAATATAAACCTGTGTAACTGTTGTAGTAATTCCTGTTGTACAGTCACATATTTTAAACACTTCCTGGCATAATTCAATTCAAAAGTTTGGAGTAAACAGGTTTTCACTTCTTTTCTCGGTGCTATGAAGCGTCTTGAAATTCTCGCCCATGGTGATGGATAGTTTTTAAAATGCTGGAACGTTCCTTTAATCCAACTTCTCCATCGTTCTTCACTAACCCTGTTCACGCTCTTTGTTTTAGGGAAATGGATAGTGACTCCCCAGTTTGTTCTGGACAGTGTAAAACACAAAGCATGGCTACCTGAAGCCTCATATGAGTTAAACCTCGCAGCTAACGTTAAGGCCACTGTGATTGCAAACCCACTTCAGAAATGGAGGGAGAAAGTTGCCCGAGGCATCACGTCTGGAGCTTTTCAGGTCAGGAATGTAATGTTGCGTAATTTACCAACCGGATGAGAAGCAATCCAAGTACAATTATTTCAAGTGTCTTAAAATGTCACGTCTTTTTTTCCCTAATAGGATTGGGTTGTTTATCTTGAGATTGAAGATCATGTTAGGAGAGCCATGTTTGAAAGGTGAGGACCAGAAAGAACTGGAAAAAAAAAAAAAACCTCCCAGGAAATGTGTTTGTTCAATGTAAAAATGGCATCAAAATGATTTTAGCTGCTACGTATATACAACCTGAAGTGTTTTTCTCTCTCTCTCTCTGCAGAATACTGAAAGCAGGGAAGGCTGTGCTCTCCACTGATAAATCAGCCACACAAACTATTACACACGTGTTAACCAAAGATGGATCCAAAACCTCTCGGAAACTTACTGCACCTTATTTCAGCATCAGCTACATTGCAGATCATCTCTTTGGGGTAAATTATACTCTTCATATCAGTTACAATATTACTGTAATACCGCAGCACTGAACATTGAATTCTCAAATCTGATTGGTCAGAAGATGTTCTGAAGCAATGATAGTAGTAATTCAAATCACAGGTTAATACTGATGCGCTAACTTCTCTAGCAGACATTGCACCACATTAAACGTAACTGTAAACTGATAAAAGGTTCGATGTGTTGTTCATTAATAAATAAAAATTGTTTGGTTAATTGCTGTGGAATACAGGGGAATAATCAATGACGGGACGGTGTAAAGTAGAAACCTTTTCCACCCAGAAGTTGACTGTTTACCAGTTACAAAATCTTGGCAAACTGCTGTGGTGTATGAGGAATAAAACACTGCACATCATGTGATGTTTTATTCCTCATGTAAATTGCTGCCATTAATACATAAAGCTGTGTGGACATATCTGAATGGTTCGAGTATACAGTTTGTTCATTCATAAATTGAATATCAGTCGGTTGAAGCGGTGTTGCATCAGCCTCAGATGTGACGACCTTATTGTAAGCTCTGTGTTCTTGTTTTGTTACAGGCAGTGTGCTCGGGTTTGAACTGGTCCATTAATTTGAACAAACTGAGCCAGCAGGCGAGTTGTGTTCAACCGGAGGTCATGGAGTGCAGTCCTATAACAGTGGAGGATGAACCAATGGATGTTACTGATAATTCCTTTCTTTTAAAGCTGGAGGAAACACTTAAAGACTACATCACCCGAATGGAGGTGAACTCAGATTTTACTGATCCAGACATCCGTTTGAGTAATTTAATAGTAATTGCTTATAATTACAACTTTTCTCATCGTGAACATAACACACAAAAGGTAATTATAATTCTGCAATTAATGCATGACCTTACTATCACCTCTCGTTGCAGGTGCAGAAAAGAAAGTTGCTAAAAGTCCCTGGGTTTTATAACTACTACAGTCCCGTCTTTCCAACACAGGTGAATAAATTTCTCGGAATCATATTAATATGTCCAACATCTGCGAGTCTCACTGTGAGGCAAAATGAACATTTGGCTCATCGAGTGGCTCGGGTCATTCAATTTCCTTTGTGTCACTTGTAGCGCTATTAGTCACTTCCTTTTTGTGAAGGATACATTATATCCAGGTGACCTGATTTTAAACAGGGTGCTTTTATTGGTGGCCTTGTGATTGGCATGTCCATTATAGAAACACTGGTGTCCGTATTCTCTGCTTCCTGGGCACTGTGGGCTTTCCTGCACTACTTTAACCTGTGTGAATGACAGAGCCATGCTGACCCCGCTGTTCTCCGTCCCCTCTCATTTCCTGCCTGTCTCTTCTCTCTCTCTCTGTTGTTCTGTGCAGGTCACAGTGGTGGATTTCAGTAATGTTCAGAGCCTGGTGGAATGCGGGCTCTTCCCGCAGGCCCTGGAAGAGGTGCAGGGTTGTCTGCACCCCGGCGTGCTTCCTCCAGTCTCAGTGCTCCATGTGTGCATGCAGCACGCACTCCATGTATGTACACACAACAACTCCACACCCAGGATATAACAAAGAGTAAAAGAAAGT
>CM040998.1:6358235-6387240 GCA_022985145.1 Pangasius djambal
ACACAGTATTAAGAATCAAGTGGATGTAAACTTTTGAACTGGGTCATTTTTATAAATTCAACTATTATTTTCTCTTGTGGACTATATGTAAACGTCTTTTATGTGAAATATCTTATTCAGGTCAGCACTAAATAAACAATAACATGCATTTTGTATGATCCCTCTTATTTTGGTAAAATAATTAATATTTTGCAGATTCCGAAAGGGAGATGTGAACCTTTGACCTCAGCTGTATAATATACAGTCAGGTCCGGAAGTATTTGGACAATGATAGAGTTTTTGTGATTTTGCCTTTATACACCACCACAATGGATTTGAAATAAAATAATCAAGATGTGATTGAAGTGTAGACTTTCAGCTTTATTTTAAGAGGTTCCACAAAAATATGGCATTTACCATTTAGGAATTACAGCCATTTTCAGCAAAGTGCCTCCATTTTCAGGGGCTCAAAGGTATTTGGACAAGAAGTTATTGACAAGAAGTTAATTGACCAGTAGTAGTCCATTCCCTCTTTACTTCAAGACAAACGAAGCAGATAAAAGGTCTGGAGTTGATATCAGGTATTGAGTTGGCATTTGGCAGCTGTTCAACTGGAGCTACCAATATGAAGTCCAAGGAGATCTCAATGCAAGTGAAGGAGGCCATCATTAGGCTGAATAAACAACATAAATCTATAAGAGAGATAGCAAAAGGTGTTGCCAAATCAACAATTGGGTACAGTCTTGAAAAGAAAGAAAGCACTGGTGAGCTCAACAACATCGAAAAAGACCTGGAAGACCACGGAAGACAACTAAAGTGGATGATCGCAGAATCCTTTCCATGGTGAAAAAAAACCCCTTCACAACATCAACTAAAGTCAAGAATACTCTGGAGAAGGTAGGTGTATCATTGTCAAAATCTACAATCAAGAGACGCCTTCATGAATGTAAATACAGAGGGTTTACAACAAGGTGCAAACCACTGGTAACATTCAAGAACAGGAAAGCCAAAAAACCTCCCATGTTCTGGAATAAGATTCTTTGGACTGATGAAACCAAGATTAACTTGTACCAGAATGATGGGAAGAGAAAAGTATGGTGAAAGAAAGGAACAGCTCATGATCCAAAGTATACCACGTCACGTGTCAAACATGGTGGAGGCAGTGTTATGGCATGGGCATGTATGGCTGCCAATGGAACAGGCTCAATTCTGAGGTGTATAGGGCTGTACTCTCTGCTCACATTCAGCTAAATGCTGCAAAACTGATAGGACGCCGCTTCACAGTGCAGGTGGATAATGACCCTAAACGTACTGCGAAAGTAACTCAAGACTTTTTGAAGGCAAAGAAATGGAATATTCTTCAATGGCCAAGTCAGTCGCCTGATCTCAACCCAATAGAGCTGCTTTTCACTTACTGAAGACAAGACTGAAGGCAGAAAGACTCACAAACAAGCAGCAGCTGAAGGTGGCTGCAGTGAAGCCTGGCAAAGCATCTCCAGGGAGGAAACTCAGAATTTGAGTTTTGAGAACATGGGCTCCAGACTTCAGGCAGTCATTGACTGCAAAGAATTTTCATCCAAATATTAAAATTATGGTTATATTTATAATTCACTTTGTCCAAATACCTTTGAGCCCCTGAAAATGGAGGTACTTTGTTGAAAATGGCTGTAATTCCTAAATGGTAAATGCCTTATTTTTGTGGAACCTCTTAAAATAAAGCTGAAGTCTACACTTCAGTCACATCTTGATTGTTTTATTTCAAATCCATTGTGGTGGTGTATAAAGGCAAAATCACAAAAACCCTGTCATTGTCCAAATACGTCCAGACCTGTCTGTGTGTGTGTGTGTGTGTGTGTATATATATATATATATTGTGTGTGTGTGTGTGGTGAAAAAGGGATGCTACAAGTAAGTATGCAAATAGCTGACCATTTCCACCAAACACTTAGCTTTGTTCAGACTTGGTTCACTTGTTTTGATTGATTTGAAGTATTTTCATGCACCAGTGTGTCTTCAGCGACTATCTATGATCACATTTCATCAATATCGGGGATGGGAATCCGCTGAAAGCAACTCAATGCTACAGCAGAACCAAAAAACACAAGTCAATACCAGACAAAATCTCAAACAGACTTATAAAACCTTTACTCATACTGTCATTTGGCTGTGTGTCATTTTGTGCAGGGTTTGCTTATCTAATCACAAATGCTTTGAACAATCACACAAACAGCACAGAAGGAAGTAGAAAAAAGAAATAGAAAGTTGCATGTCAAAATTTTGTCATTGCATAACAAGAGTCACAGACACAGATGTAATGAAGTCAAATACATCGTCGCATATCAAATATTTAAAAACAGTGTGTCTATGTTGTAGTCATGCTGTACATTTTGTGTTTCTAATACATTGTCCATTAGACAGGAGATTTAAGCTCATGTCTGGAGATTTATTGGCATGCTTTTTGATCATTAACTGCAGTCGATACATTGCTGTTAACACTACGAATATACATGCATCCCAGACCACCTCCCAGTGTGGTTTGTGTGATCATATTTGACTTTGGTAATACCTGTATTTAGCACTATCCACTTGTAATCCGATCACCCAGGACAGATGTTAATACCAGATCCGAGTGGGTCTTTACTGAAGTCTGTGCTGAATTTTAAATGCCATTGTATTAGTGAACTACTACTGCATGTTGCAGCATAGTTATATTCTACACTACTTACCATGTAGTGAGCATATATAGTGAAAAGGAAACTTTCAGTGAGAATTATACCTGAATGCAAATGAGCCGGCTAGTCTAATAGATGTCAAATCTAGCTAAATATTAATTGATTCATTTGTTCTTCTTCAGTAAGTGCTTTATCCTTGTCAGGATCACCGTGGAAATATTAAAATATTGTTTCTTCATGATTTTCTTTGTACATAATATAGTGTAGCACTACTGCTATTGTTTATTCTGTCTGTGGCAGTAGAAAACTGTAGGTAATTAATAATCAAATGCTTCTAAGAATCAGTTATTTGTCCCATCGCTAATTTCAGACCATCTTAATAAGAAGTCGCTGTTGCATGTTGCCAAGTGAGGTTCATATTCAGTTATTCCAAACCAACCAATCATGAAGATGACTTCACTGTGCCATTTAGGCTTATCTCGTATGCAGTATTTTCTGTAGAACTCTCCGTGCATGTAAAGTACTCCTAGTTTTATATAGTGTTCAGTTCACCAACTGTAAAAACTCATGTTCTCTTAAAACCGTGTATGTATAAACACATTTCCCCACAGGGTGAAGCAGAGCCGTACTTTCTCAGCATGTTCAGCATTGTTCTGAACGACATCCTGTGTAATAACCCTACATGGAGCTTCCCTGCAAGTGTCAAGTACTTCTTGCAGATCCTGCAGTGTCCACAGTGTGAGACGGGAGTGTGGCCGCTCCTGCAGACGTCCGTGAGGTACAGAATCAAGCAAAATCTCACCAAGACAAACACGTTATCAGTGCCATCAGGGTGGATTTTGGTTAACAGTGGGGCTGCACATTGAATTATTTTTTAATTTTTATTGACTCTGGTGCATTGAATATGAGCATTCTATTTATGAGATATAACTCTCTGTTTAATTGCATATTCTGACAGCATAATTAGTTATTTCCTTATTTTGTGTTTATTAATTTGTATTGTGGTGATTAGCCTTTATCGTAACAGAAAGGTAACTAAATAGACCTCAGAAGGAGTTTATTATCTTCTGTTTGGTTCTTCTTGACTTATTTTTAAGGTTCTGCTTGGGGAGCACAGCGACCTGTCACCCGCTGCCTAGCCCCGCCTCAACAGAGCTTCTCCATTTCCATGGCAACCTGCAAGCGTTCATTCTCAGGCTGTTTCAGCTGGAGCTACACGCCATGGCCTCAGCGTAAGAGGCTAAGACATTTCAGTCACTTTAAGGGATATGGAATCGGTCAGCTAATCATTATAAATATAATAAATTGGTTGTGTAAATAAAAAATATTAGAAGCAGCAGTGAAATAAAACTAAGTTGAAAACTTGAACAAGCATTCCATTTCCCTCCAACCAACCAGTGTTCATTTTGTTGGTAAAAACTAAAATGAAAAAAGAGCAATGACAAAAAAAAAAATTAGCACCAGGCTGCATGGACAGTAATGCCACGATGGTTTTGCACACACTCCTAGCTAGAACTTCTAACATGTATCCTTCTCTAAACTTTGGGAAGCCATGCTAGCTTTGAAGGTTTGTGACTACAGAAAAAACATTCCTAAAATGAGTAGCAACCTTATTTGACTGCAAAAAAGCCTTTTTTTTTTTCTTTCTAGTGTCTTGTTCAGGTTACTTAATATTAGCTAGTTAGAATTAGCATTTCTCAAATCATAATAGCAGAAAGGCTTTGGGAAATCAGAAAGTGCATTTGTAAAGTGTTATGGTGTTACATTTAATAGGGAATTAAAACATGGGAATTAATGCTTTTGCTTTTTGGAAACCTATAAAGAGCTCATTGGGAATAATTTAGGAAATAGATATATTTCAATATGTTTCAATAGTATAGTTCAGTTTAAATTGATTAAAATTGTTGTAGTTTTACATCAGTTAATCCCTAATGCCAGCAATAAACAAATGACTAAAATATGACTAATAAAATTATTTATTATTGACAAATTTCTATTCTATTGAAACTGCAGATGCCTCGTGAGTTGACTTTTAAAGGGGCAGCACTGCGCAGATCTGTTTTGGCTGTGGGCGGAGCTAATTTCATGGCTAGAAATATGTAAACAGATATTCATGAATAAACCAGTGATATCTGTTACTTAAATATATTTCAGCTCAGTTTTTCTATGGTGTATGATGAGATGACAGTGACGTAACATATGCAGAAACACATTTAAGCATTACATACAAATTAAAATGTGTCTGTCATAACAATGTGGGTGAAACACATTTTCTTTAATGAGTTTTTCAAAATAAATTAATAAATAAAATAAGTAGATAGGTGAATCATATAAAAATAGATGTTCTACAGAATACTAAATTGTGGTATCGCCGAGGTTCTGAGTCGGTGTTGCGCTGTGTGTAGTAGGCGGGCGGCGGGCTCGCGGGGCTCCGTGCTCTACAGCATGTTCTGGAACGTGTGGGAGAAGACGACGCTGAGCTCCAGAGCCCTGCAGCAGCTGGCTGAATTGCTGGTGGAAACCACACTCTGGGCTCTTCACTCCTCTCAGGTATAAAATCATGCTTATTACTTCCTACTTCTCTCTCATGATTGCTGTTAATGCAGGTGGTTTGTGAATACATGTCAATAGCGCTTCTGGTGTTTGTGCATCTTTGCACACATCTAAATCTGAATGTAGATCCATGTTATTTTTTGAGCTGGTATTGACTGGTTGGTGAGGTAGACCCTGTCCTGTGTGTTGCTGTGTTAGGAGTGGAGGCTGCAAGTGTTGGGCACGCTGCAGGAGATTCTGGCTGTAGTAGTGGAGTACTGGGCTCAGGAGCACGCTCGGCTCAACAGCCGGATGGTGGAGAAAGGCTTTCAGGACCTTGCAGAGTACATGGCTATCCAGTGCCAAGGTAACAAGCATTATTTCCACTGCAGGGCCAGGATGGCATTAAGAGCACTTTCATACTGGCTCAGTGTGTTCAAATACACTGTTAATAACAACTAATAGTGCTCAAATCAAATCTATGTTGTTAGACAATGCACTAAAATACAGTCTGTGGTCCATCTGAGAATCCACTTACAGCCTTAACTTTTATAGACCATGAATCATTTATGTGACGATGTCTTTCGTGATACAAATAAATAAAATATACAAATAAAATTGATTTAAACTTACGTAAAGATCAACGCTGTGCAATAGCATCTGATAGAGCTAGGCTCCATGCCATCTTCATTCAGCGTGTAACATTACAAATGGAGAAGGTCACTATGTAAGGAATGAAACAAGACAGGGCGTGTTACAAAGGGAAAATAATACCACTGTTCTTCTATAACCTCACGTCCTGAAATGTTCTATTCCACTTATACCACAGCAGTTTGCCAAAGCTGACAATTTTTTATTTAATAAAGAACGACACATTATACTTTTTATCCATATATGTAATTACATTTAATGTTGTGGAACATTCATGAAACAAGTTAGTTCCTGTTATAACAGATATAAACAATCATTCCCTCAACATCTTCTCTGTTTTCTCTCTCTGAAGTTAATAACATGTTAAAAAAATGTCCTCTGTTCTGAAGACTTTCGCATGTTGAAGAGTTTACAGCTTTACCTCTGACTGTTACAAAGCAAACCTTCCATAAATCTTAGAGAAAACTTCACCGTATCAGCAATATTTGATCTTTTTATGCAGAATCTGTAAGCTGTTATTTTAGAAATGATAATGTATTGCAAGAAGCAAATGAAGATAAACCTGTCATTCGCCATGTAATCTGAACTTCTGAATGGAGGATGCAACAGCGCTAGTAATTTTAATACGTAACTAAAAATAAGGACACTCCTTAAAATATGTTGCACGAGTTTCCTCAACATGTTACTTTTAAGTTCATTAGTGTCATTAGCAACTCTGTTTTCTTGTTAACTTATGTCAGACAGCTATGTTGGGTCCTGCTGCATGTCATTCCCTCTCAACTCAGTAAGATGTGTAATGGAGAAGATGTGAGTTAGTCTAAACTCTAAACTCCATAAGCAACAGCTGTCATGTGTATGATTGCCAGTTATGCTCTTAAAGCCAGTGAGAACCTCTTTATAGCAGAACTTACCTGAGTATTGATTTTAATGTCAACTGACTTGTTAGGATTTGGTACATCAGATGTGTTTTTTTCATTGTTTTTCAGAATGTAGTGTTATTAACAGCCAGCATTTTCTTTCTCACCTCCAATCATGTCTTAGACCTCCATCCAGATGCTCTGAGGGAGCTGGTTCCTGCCCTCCCATCTCACCGGCTCAGGATGCTCACTGCTGATGCAATCTACAGAAACATCTGCACTAGGAACGGCCTTCTCATCCTCTCAGAGCCTCTCTCCCTCCACAAGATAGTAAGACTATGCTAAGGTTTTTAGGTCCTGCTCTGTTATTGCTCTATATTTTCCACATAATAATAATTTCCCTTTGCTGAGAAAAAAAAAAGTACTTACTCAAAACTTTATATTACATCTATATTACTATATTATTTATTACTTACATCATGGCATGTCATGCTTTTTATCCACTTATAGTTACATTTAACGTTGTGGAATGTCCGTAAAATAAGTTCCAGTTATCACCAATGTTAAACATCAACAATTAAACACGTTTTTAATCAGTTTAAGTGGCGTGTCTGGCATAAAAGTCCCTGTGTAAGCCATTACCATAGAAACGATAATGTATTAGATTGAATTAATGTAAGCCTGTGATTTGTAGCTAGCGTTACTGTTAGAACTGCTGTTATAGCAAATTAATCAACACCTCCTGACCAGTCAGAATCAAGAAATCAACAGCAGTGCGATATTATTTGTCCTTTTGGACATGGACGTAGGATTAGATAAGGCTGAAAAAAACACTGAAGTATTCCTTTAAACTGTTAAAGCTGAATGTAATTTAAGGATATCTCCAGAGATACAGAGGAAGAATGAGGGATATTAAAGTGCACTGTTTATGTGTTTGCAGGTCTTCTCCTATCTTAAGGCCCTGGGGCAGTTGTGTGGGCGCGAGCCGAGGCATTCCTCCGAGCACCAGACTGAGAGGACCAGCTCAGACAGTCAGGGTGCAAGGTGAGTCATGCACACACACACACACACACACACACACACACACACACATAAAGGGCCAACTACAGATCTGCTCAATGAGGGAGGAATTGTTGGTGTGAAAGCAAGATTTGGGGAAGATGAAGAGGAAACTCCATAGTCCTGTTTATCTACACAGACAGCAGCTTTCCTTTTTGCCTCACGCTACTATAGATAATGTTTATTGCCTGCTCAGTGAGCACAGACATATATTTAGATTCAAAACTTGGCACATTATCAGCACACCTTTACTGGTAATGTTCGGCATTTGCATCATTCAAACTTGTAGCCAAATTTCCCAGAATGCACTCATTCCCGTTTGCCATGAAGGTCCCCTCAAACAAGGTGTGTGTGTGTATTACAAATGGATTTGGTGAAATTCACATTTACTGAGTTTGTTTACCACCAGCATGTTCTCTGTGTGTGTGGATGTATGTGTGTGTCATGTTCTCAGTCTGCTGTAGAGTCGCACATAAAAGACCACATCCTGTACCGTTCATTGCTTCACTAAGCTGATTATTTTAATGTTCAAAAGCCGTCAGGATGTCATAGGCTAAATAGTCATAAAGACATCACCTTTCCTGGTAATCTGTTCACACCGAAGGCAATAATTTCACAGGAAATGTAGCTGAATGTCATCCCAAGTATTGGCTGTGTCAGTTCTCCTGGAATTACTCTGTTTTTCTTTTTTTTTCATGCAAAAATATGTGAGTGAAACAGGCTACAGACACCCCCTTTTCCACTGGCTGTGCTGGTTCAGAAAATCAACAAAACGGGTTAAGAGCTTGTCCACGTTTCCACCAGGTCGAAAGCTGAACCATTTTGTTCTCCTAACATAAAAGTTAAAAATATTAGCAGTGGAAAGTTTTAAGCTTGTACTTCTGGTGCTAAGCATATACAGGATTTTATCATCCAAAGTTAAACCCGTAAGTGCTTATACACAGACCGAAGTTATGTGCAGTCTGAATGATACGTTTTTATTGGTTTTAGCATGTTGTGTAGCAGCTCAAAGGGTGTTTTATTAGTATTAGCATAGGCAATATCTAGCTCCTTAGTAGTTCGGTGGAAATGCCAGTAAAACAGTTGTTCTTGCAATATTTAATTTACATCATTTTTCAACAATAATCTTCAAACCTCTGTACTTCTCACTTCTAAATTTAATGGCTGCCATGAAAGCAATTTGAGTTGGCATAAAACATTGTGTACATTATAAAATGAAATTCATCTATACTCTGGGCCTGACTTGGAGTACAGGCGGCACTCGTGGTATTTGTTAGCCAAATACGATCTTCAGTACTGAGATTCTGTCCTCAGAAATGCCAGCGTGGTGCTCTCCATGTCTGTCATCAAATAATTTTACCCTTAATTATGTTCAGATAAGTCGCCCTCTCCGTTGTTCCTCTGTGCTTTCAGTCTTCTCTGAACCATTATTACGGTATAATACTAATGATAAAACCTATCACAGGCACTATTAGAACGGCTCACATACATCTCGGGCCCAGTGAAGGCAGACTGAGAGTGGTGGGTGGGTGTGTGTGTGTGTGTGTGTGTGTGTGTGTGTGTGTGAGGTGGCTGTAATGGAGCCATTGTCCCTCATCATGGGATATTAGTCAGGGTTAAGATGGCTAATGGAGAGAGATGGGCTCCTCGCGTTCTGATCAGGGCTCGGCTTGTGAATAAGAATCACACTGTTATATGTGAACAAAACACAGACAGGGCCAATAAACTAGTCTTTTTCGATGCAATGTGATGGAGGAGAACTAGCTAATGGGTGGAAATTGGCAACTAAATTGCAAGAAAATGTGGTTAAAAAGAAAAAAAATCCTTCTAGGTGCTTACTCTGTCGCACTAGCAGGAAGTGGGTGCATGTTTGTCCTGCACTACAGAGAGTGCATCTTGTTGTGTGAATCCTGTGTGGTTGTGTTTTTTTTATAGTATTGAATAAAAGTAACAAGAAAGTGATTATATTATAGTTTTATCATCAACTTTATTGTCTCAGATTCGTTTGTGTTTATTTACCCACAGTAGTTTTGCTGTCACTAATACAGTGGAATCTTGACACTGCAGATTGTGTCAATCAGGGAACCCAAGAGCCACGTAAACATCAGCCTTGCTTAACTTCTTTAATAAGGAATATTTCGACCAAATCCCAAATGACTTTATATTGACTATGTATGCTTGCTGCATACAATGCCTGCCAGAATTATTGCCACTCTTCATAAAATTGATTGTATAAAATAAATATTACATCTGCGCTTAAACAGTGATGTGTTATCACACACACAAATAAAAAAAAAAAAAAAAAAATATATATATATATATATATATATATATATATATATATATATATATATATATATATATATATATAATAATAATAATAATAATAATAATAATAATAATAATAATAATGTCCTTCCCAAACCCTAGTTGCCTCTGCCTGGAGGTTCAGACAGAGCTTTCAACAAGACAGTAAAAACAGAAACACAAAATCATTGTTTTGCAATGGCCATCTTAATCTCTGGATTTGAACCTTACTGAAAACCTGTGGCGTGAAGTCAAGATGCAACAGTTTAAAGTGTTCTGCATGAAGGAGTGGACCAAGGAGTGGACCATCTGCAAGTGTCTACACATTAGTTTACGTTGCACGTTGCATCACGACATGTCACAACGTTTATTGTCATATGTGCAAGTACCATGTACAAAGTACAGTAAAATTCTTACTTGAATGCTTCTCCACAGACTGTAAACAAGACAAAAAAAAAAAAAACAAAATAACCAAATTCTGGAGAGCACTGTAGGTTGCAACATATTGCATTATTATTTTAAAACCTACAGTTGTGGTCATAAGTTTACAAATGCCTTGCAGAATCTGCAAAATGTTAATAATTTAAAAAAATGAGGGATCATAAAAAGTGCATTTTGTTTTTTATTTAGTACTGCCTTGAATAAGCTATTTCACATTTGTTTACATACAGTCCACAAGACACAATAATAACTGAATGTACACAAATGAACCAGTTCAAATGTTTACACACGCTGGTTTCTTAATACTGTGTGTTGTTATCTGGATGAGAAACGACTATTTTTATGTTTTGTGATAATTGTTCTTGAGTCCCTTATTTGTCCTGAGCAGTTAAACTGCCCACTGTTCTTCAGAAAAATTCTCCAGGTCCTGCACATTCTTTGGTTTTCCAGCATTTTCTGCATATTTGACCCCTTTCCAACAGTGGCTATATGATGTTGGAATCCATCTTTACACACTGAGGACAATTGTGGGACTCGTACACAACTATTACAAAAGGTGCAAACATTCACTGATGCTCAAGAAGGCAGCGCACTACATTAAGAGCCAAGGGGGTGTAAAATTTTGAACAGGATGATCAGTGTTAATTGTTTTTATTTTGTTAAAAGATCTTATTTTTTCATTTAGTACTGCCCTTCAGAAGCTACATAAGATATTTACATGTTTCCAAGAAGACAAAATAATAACAATTTATAAAATAATAACAATCATCCTGTTCAAAATTATACACCCCCTGGCTCTTAATGTCGTGCGTTATTAACATTTTGCCCTCTGCAAGGCCGATGTGAACTTATGACCCCAACTGTACATAGTACTGCACATAAAATGAGCTATGTTATTTGGGATTCAGCCAAATAAACAGCATGACTCAGTACTTGTTTACCTAATTTATTACATTAATACATTCAATACACTATGATGTCAGTCAGATATTGTCCTTTAAAAATCCATATTTGTGACGATGGAACTGTTTGTTTTGCGACTGAAACAGCATTAATATGGAAAGAAACCACATTGTAAATGT
This sequence comes from Pangasius djambal, assembly GCA_022985145.1. NCBI lineage: Eukaryota > Metazoa > Chordata > Actinopteri > Siluriformes > Pangasiidae > Pangasius > Pangasius djambal. The sequence continues at coordinate 6,369,816 of CM040998.1, forward strand.
CTGAAGTGCAAGTGCTTTTCTGCAGCACAACGCATTTATAGCCTTGCTCCACTCAGGATTCTCATTTCCTCGTCCTCCTCAGCATGAGTGTCCTCTCCCATCACTGTGTCTCCCAGCAGTGAGTCAGACAGGAACACACAGCCGCTCTCTCCAACCCATCTGCACCAATCCAGCCCACAGTGGAGGAGCACTCACAAGCCCATTTAGCCAGCTTTCTTATAGACTGCTTAGGACTTCAACTCTGTCCCTTTGGATAAGAGGCACCAGAGAGTGTCCCGGTGTGGGCTGTAGTTATGGGCCTCTAAAAGGAATTACACACTTTGATGCCTAGGCCTCCACTTTGGCTTGACAAGATGCTGCTCTCTGGCTGTGGTACTGATCTAATGATATCTCAGGATCCATTTGGAGTGATGTGTGTGTTTGAGTGGGGTGTTTTGGGCTGGTTTTATCATGTGAGACGTATAGTATGTTCTAGATGTTCTTGCAGGCTGTGAGGCAGTAAAATCATATCACATATACTCTTTGTCTCTCTCTCTCTCTTTCTGTCTCTTTCTCTCTCTCTCTCTCTCTCTCTCTCTGTCTTTTTCAAAAAAAAAGTTCTTTACGTTGTGGGTTATGTGTTTGTTCAGAGAAAGAGATCGTGTGGGTGGCTCAGTCTTGGCGAAGGACAGCATGCCAAAAGGCTTCCATCGAGTCAATTCTGCAGGTAAGCGCTCAACCCTCATCACCCTCCACCTCCTCGTCATCCGCATCCCTACTTGATCCATCATGTGAATTTCCAGGGCGTCTGCGAGTCCTTAAAAAGTCTTCATTTGCTTAAAATTACATTTTCTTCTAAGCCCTTAATGCGTATTTTTCTTTTCTTCTATTTTACAGAGAATTTCTTTGTATTTTGCTAACTAACAGACCAGGTTTCCAGGATTGAGGCTGTTAGGTATTTTGCCTGTAGAGCCAGAATCATGTGAGAGCCAAAGACTGCTGTAGAAAAAAGCCTGGAAATAACTGACGAGCCACTTTCCTTGTGAAACTACACAACCAGAAGAAAAAGCTTACTCTAACCTGGTTGCATAAGTGTGCACACCCTGTAACTAATACTTCGTGAAAGCACTTTTTGCTTGTACTACAGCACTCAGTTTTTTTTTTTTTAGATAACAGTCTACCAACATAGCACATCTTGATTTGCCAAGTGTATTCCACTCTTCACTGCAAAAATAGCTCACAATGATTTGTACATTCCTGTTAAAGGTGCATCTGGTGTAATTGCCATCCCTTCTTCCCTTTCATAACAATTCATCTGATGAGCTTTCATATTTTAAGTCAGTAGTTATATTCATGAAAATGTATCGTTTGCCATGTCTGCTGATGATGTCGCTAACTCTACTGTAGTGGTGGTTTCAGTGGGACTGCTAGAATTGTACATGGAGAACCCAGTCAAGTAGAGTGATACAAAAGGTGATACGCCCCAGTGCAATTATACTTAATATAAGCACTCTGGGAACATGCGCGTCCAATCAGATTAGTGGAACTAACTGTTGTGTAATGGTATTTTGAGCTATCCATCATTCCTGCTCAGCCGCTCCATAGCAGCATGCTGCCACCACCATACTTTTTTTCACCACCATTTTTTAGATGCTAAGCTGTCTTGTTTTTGTGCAAGAGAAATCTTTTAGAATTATGCCCAAAAAGTTGGTCTACCTTAGTTTCCTCAGACCATAACACATTTGGTATGTGGTTTGGGTTTATTTAAATGGGCTTGGAACCCTACTAGGTTCCTACTAGGAACCCTCTCCATGACCCAGACATGTAACGAATACAAGAGATTGTTGTCCCATACAGGAAGTGATCAGTACTTGCCAGGTATTTCTGCATCTCCTTTAATGTTTCTGTAGGTCTCTTGGCAGCCTCCCCTGTATGTTATTTTTCTTGTCCTTTTGTCAATTTTGGAGAGACATCCTTCATAAAGTCACTGCAGTGGCCCATTTTCTCCACTTGTTGATAATGTCCTTCATGGTGTTCCATGGTACATCTAATGTTTTGGAAATTCTTTTGTACCTCTCTCCTGCCCGTTACCTGACCGATACATTCTTATCCACAAAGGGCCGGTGTGGCTGCAGGCTTTCATTCTAACCAGGCAGGAGCCACTCCTTGTTTAATCAGTTCATCTTGGTCTCCAGTCAGCTATCAAGTGTACCTCATATTCGGCTGGTACGAAAGCCTGCAGCCACTCCGGCCCTCTCTAAATAAGATTGAAGACCCCTGCCGTACATGCTCTTTGATACATAGATAGATCGATCGATAGATCAATCACTTTATTAATCCCAGAGGGAGATTTGTGGACCATGGCTTCAGCAGTCAGATGAAATCAAGATGATGTCAGGAAAATTCTACAGAAAAGGTTGATCTTTATTTGGGGTTAATCCACTTCACTGATGACAGGTGTATGATAATTACTTTGTAGCATGAGTTTGAATGTGATTCTGAGCACAGTCACATGCCCCATTATGAAAGGGTGTGTTTTTTCTTTAAACTGTTAATATTTGTTTTCACTTGAATTTTGTTGGTTTCTATATCACATTATAGGTGGAAAAAGATCTGACATGCTTTATCTTGGTTTATTTATTTATTTTTTTATTTATTTTTTTTTTTTAACCGGCAATTTTAACACGGGTGTGTAGACTTTTTATATCCATTGTAGATGTACAAATGCATGACAAATTAAAGAAAAAAACAAGTGTCTTAGTAAATTTAGTTGAGATCTGGTGACTGTGAAGGCCATAGCATAGCATTTGATACTCATAATATCGGTCAGTGAGCCCTCATGGACTGTGGATGGAGGCATGAAAGACTATTCACTTCCTTAATTTGTCACCTGTATGTATGTCAAAAGATTCCACACCAAAATATTAATTAAAAAAAGTATGAAAAATGAATTTAAAAGTTAAAAGGTTGTATCTGCTTTGACCTTATTGAGGACTGAAAGTTTATTGCTATTATCTTACAGTCATTGAATTGTAAGATAGAACCAAAACATTCCAAGGTCTGGGTTTGACATTATGTCACGCATACACTGGATAATACAGGTTTTTTTTTTAATTATTATTATTATTTATTTCTTTTCAATTTAAAAAATACATTTTAATTAATATGTTTTGATGCTGTGACCTCTACCGAATATCCTTTAATTCTGTATTTTCTGTGATATGTGTAAGGATTTTTTATTATAATTTTTTTTTTAAACTGTTTATTATTTGGTATTACATCACTGCAAATTTCTGAAATTACACCAGAAAGTGTATTGAACTCAAGTGGCATTGAACTTGTCTTTAAAAGTGTGACATTTAACTTTAAACTACCTGCAGACACCCTGGATTTCTCATTTTATTCTCGAAGTTTATGAATCATTACCCTGATCACCTCTGGGCCTTGTCATGCACTACCTTTGCATTTGACTGCTTGATCCAGACCTTGAAGTGAACACCTCTCAGACAGTCATTATTTATGTACTGCCTCTGTGTGCACATCAATTTTTTGTTTTAATAGAGAGTACATCGGTATCGGAGTCAAAAGCATCCTGCGACGCCCCGCGCTGTAACCCGCGGCACTGACATTTACATTCCACGCAGTGCATATGTGCCTTCAGTGCTTTTGCTTTGGGAGGAGAGAGACGGGAGGGAGAAAGAAGTACAAAGCAACACACACACAAACAACACTTGTCAGATCTCCGGTTTAGGAATATTAAACACTGCAATTAGGATTCTGCTGTGAAGTGGGAGCGAGAGAGATGGAGAGAGGCAGAATAGAGGGTGAAAGTGAGTGCCTGCTCATGGCTGGAAGTTTTGGTAATTACGAAGCTGGCACTCTGAGTGAACCTGCCGAGGTGTCAGTGCTCATCATCTCTCTACCTGATCAGAAATAGCCTCATGCCAGAGCAGGGAGCAGGGGGAGGGCACAGAGTGGAGCGTGAGAGAATGAGAGAGGGAGAGAGAGAGAGAGAGAGAGAGAGAGCGCCCTGCAGACTGTGCTGCTCGTTGCCTTGCACTGTTTTTTTTTTTTTTTTTTTTTTTTTTAAAAAAACTACGTGTTCCCTATACTGATGTGCAGGACATCAATTTTTGATGATGCATCCGCAGGCTCTCAGCCATGTGCTGTATTTCTGGCAGTGCTGCGGTTCTCGCAGTGTGTGCAGGTCCGTGGTGCCTTGTTAACTTCATCCTGAGCTGTCTGCCCACTGAATGCACTCTGCACTTATCTGGCTTAGGCACCAAGTGTGAAAGATTTACTAGGAAGTATGGATGCGCAGCACATTGTCATTGCAATTTTGACATTTGCAATATGGGAAAAGGCAATATACAAATGAGCACTCAGACCCAATCCCGAAAAGATTTATGTGCGTGTTTTGATTGGATCAGGTCTATGCCGTGATTTAAGAATTTTTTCCAAATTAACGCCGGTCAGTCTTTTCCCAGTATAATCAGAGTAATCACAGTATGCTATTTTTGTAGCCCAAATAAACAGAATATCAATAAGTATGTCAGATTTACTTCTCATTGGACAATTTGTAGTGCATTTGGCAAGCTATTCTTTGCAATGAAGTGTTTTTCATTGCAAAGACTTACAAGGCGTTTTCAGATAAAACACAATTTAACCATTTTAACATAACTACTTTTGGCATAACAGTATTTTCCCCAGGCATAATCCTAAATTGTTGTACTTCTCCATCGTTTCACCAAGACCCGAATTCCCTAATAATTTTACAACTTTGTTTGATTTGACATGTGACTGAGTTGAAAATATGCTCTAATTGCACAAGAACACACTATAACCCTACGCTGACAAATGGCTTCCTTTAAATCATTACCTACGTCTATCTGAGCCATCATGCCCAACGTCACACCTCGTTCAAGCAAATAGTGCTCCACGAAAAAGAACAAAAAAGCACCCCACAAACATTTGACATCTCTACTTAAGAGCGAAATGTCGGCTAGTTGGGAATTTATAGAAAAGGACAGGACAGATTTATCCTTTCCATGCTTGTAAATGCTGAGTATGCAATTATCCTTATAATGGAGACGTTGTGTCCAAATTGGAGCCATTAAAATGATTTAACTGGGCGAAGATTGGGCCTGGCATTTGTGAGGATGTGTACACACTGGGAGTTAAGGAACGTTTAATCACTGCGTTTTAGAGCCTATTAGGTGGAGAAAAAGGACCAGTGCAAGCCCAGACCAGCTGAGATGCCAAGCTACTCATTAAGTCATAGTTTTATTGCCTTCTGTTTGTTTCATTTCTTTAGAATCTACTGCTAATTAGCTTGTTTTTTTCCTCCTGTAAGCCTTTTGAGAAATCATTTTCACACATTTGGCTGGTTGGCTTTTGGCTGCACTTTTCTACTGGAACCGCCATATTCAATAGACAGTTCTGTGAAGAGATCAACCGCGAAGATTTTTGGCTTTTTGAAATTCAAATATGTGCTTCCATTGGTGTAAATGCACCAGCCTGAAGGTTATATTACATTTTGGAAGAGTCCAATGAGTATGAACCATCGCTGGTGGCAATGCTAACACCACTAGGATTCGTGACTTTTGTTTCCTGTGGTCTGATTTAGGACTCCTTTGCAAAAGGCTTCGGCGTGGGCTGCTCTCTGTGTTGGCACTGCCACTTAATTTACCAGCTGGTGGTCGGTGCACATCAAGCAGACCACCTTTTTTCCAACCAATCCACTATACACACACGCTACATAGATGCTAAACCCAGCAATAGCCACATTTGGTCGTTCCCATAAAAGCTCATTTTGTGTTTGATCCGTCTTGAAAGATGCCTCTTGAAACGCAAAGATGTCTTGATGTTAAAGGGATTGCAGCATCTCTCTTTCTTTTCTTTTTTTTTTTTTTTTAAATCTCCATCCAGAAGAAAGGGCAATGTCTGCAGTGTCTGCTTTTCTTCCTTTCCGCCCTTTGCTGGGTTTTATCGAGCTGGCCAAGGCTGCAGAGAGGCAGGCGCCCTGGTGAGAGCTAGTAAAGCATTTATTAGCAGCTTTGCACTGGCATAATATGCTGGCAGCCACAGAGGCACTCATGCTTGGCCTTTAACTTTCTTGTGAAGTTCAGCCATACATGAAAAAGGGGTGCAGCACAGCCTCTAATATATTCTTCATTCATATTGTATCAGAAAAGGAAGAGATGGCGGGAGGGGAGAATAGCCAAAAAGAAAATGTAAATAAAAAGCCTCTGGAGGCCGGTGATGTTGTACTATGCCGGCTGCATGTCACGTGAGTCCGTTTGTGATTCCCAGCAGAGCTCCTGAACCCAGCATGTGTGAAAAGTCCTGTTGCAGGCTTTGTGCTTGAGCTGTGTACCATAACCTGCAGCAACTCAACAATATGGACAGGAAGGAAGCCTCTTTTCCCACACCCAAAATTTGGGGTACAAGCTAGAGTCTGTAGTGCGCATGAGCTAATGGTGAGGGGGAGTGGAAAGAGGAAAAGGATGAGTTCACCTCATCAGAGGTTTTCTCATCTAGAAAATTGAGGTCATTTTTAGTTCAGCTGTAATATTTTGTACATGCGTTTAGAAATTGTGGGAATTAAGATGTCTTTCTGGTTGCAGTCCTGGCATTTAGGATGCAGTGGAGCTGATGAGGAGGGCATACCCTAATTCAGAACAATGAATCCATATCTCTCTCTCTTTCTGTCTTTCCTCAATCTTAATGTAGGCGAGACACTCCTGCATCGAGCCTGCAAGAGGAACCAGGTGGAGACGGTGCTGCAGATCCTCAGTCTGCCTGGAGTGGATGCCAACGTTAAAGGTAGGTCTCCCTGTCTCTCTTCCCTTTGACCCTTCCCATCCTGCGTAGCCCTTTTTACCAAATGAGCGATTCCTTACTGGAGAGAGAAGTGTACGTCACAGATTTAACCTTAACAGTAGAATGAATGAGGATATATTCTGCACAACCTTAATATGTCTGTGTTTTGATCTTCTGACTTGTTCTTTAATGTGTCAAAATGTTTTTTAATAAGAATGAATTAGATGCATATATTTATAAGTATTTGAGAAGACAAAATATCACAGACGTTTTGTTTTAACCAGGATTAATTTTTGCTGTGCTATGCAAAATAATATTTTCAGCAAGGTCTGTGCAAAATCAAAACTTTATTGCCACTAATGGAAATGTTGTATGCTATTATATTAATTATATTGCATTATTATTAGATATGTGTGTATGTATATACACACACATAAAATATATATTTCACTGACCACTTTATTAAGAACACCTGTGCACCTGCTCATTCATGCTGTTATCCAATCAGCCAATCATGTGGCATAAAATCATGCAGAAACAGGTCAAGGGCAAAAACCAAAACAATCGATGAGTGGCAGTTCTGTGGGCAGAAACACCTTTTTGATGAGAGACGTCAGAGGAGAATGGGTTCAAGCTGATAGGAAGGCTACTATAATTTAAATAACCACTCTTTACAGCTGTGTTGAGCAAAAAAGCATCTCATTATCAAACATGTAACGTTATCAATCAGTAACAGGAATCTGTGGCAACAGTGGGACCAGGCTCACAGAAACTGGACAGTTGAAGATTGGATAAACATCGCCTGGTCCTGGCGTTTCTGCCCACAGAACTGTTGTTCAGTGGATCAATCCAAAATCAGCAGTTTCTGAAACATATATGATTTGACTTGAGATATGAATCAATTTTATTTTTATAGTGTTTTCAATGCTGCTGCTGTTTAAAACTAGAAATTGTATCTTATTCTGCCTTCACAGATTAGGAGAATTAACTGTTAAAGGAGAATTAACTGTTATAATGGAATTGTTGTATAAGTGTTGGTGGTGATGGGGGTTAAAAAAAAAAAAAAAAAGAGAAAAAGTTGTTTTTATCATTCACACCTAAATTGAGATGCTGTTTAACACCTGTGTAGACCATGCAGGCTGGACTCCCCTACATGAAGCGTGTAACCATGGCAGCAGAGAGTGTGTGAGGGCTCTACTGCAGCACTGCCCCGGCCTGCAGCTGGACAGCCAGGTAGAAGGAGTGAGTCCACTGCACGACGCCTTGCTTAACCAGCACATGCACATCGCCAAGTTGCTGCTGCGCCATGCCGGTTAGTACACACATGCACACACACACAGATCACAGAGATGCTGCTGTGCCACACAGGTACACACATGTGCACATACACACACTCATCACCAAGGTGCTGCTATGCCATGTAGGTTGGTGCACACCCATATACATACCATATACATATACATTTGGGATGTACCCAAATAGTAATACATTATATGGACTGAACAGATAATGTGTTCTAAACCGATACAAATATAGATACAAATAAGAGGCACACTATCATTTTTTGTTTGCCTGGCATAAACACTGCATTACTGGGCTCCAAAATAAAACCATATTTCTATCATATATACGAAATAGCCTGAAATTCAGAAAAGAAATACCTTTTCCATAAAGCCCGCACACATAAAGACCACTTGCTGTGCACAGGGCCACACATCTCTGCTGGGGTCTCTAAAAAATCATTTGATTAAAAAAAATAATAATAATAATAATAAAAGTTGTATGTTAATTGTGAATGTTTTTTTTTTTTTTTTTCCCAGTGAATGATGTTCATTGTTTTTAAATGAACATCTTCCTGGAAAATCATGCAGGCATTATAATAAAATAAATAGACCCTATTTTGACTCGCGGCAGTGCTGCGCCCCAGCTTCATAGTAGATTTTGATAGGGTCTCCAGCAAATTCTTTCTGATCTTTTTGTAAAGTAACAAACCCGAAAAACCAAGTACATCTAGTAAAATGATATTAGGTGGCTATTGTCATCTATAAATAATAGTTCTTTGATTTGGGAAAGATGTTGTTTTGAAAGATCCCTAGCTTACTGAAGTCACATTAGATGGAAACCTTGCGAGAAAGCTCCACAGTGTATTACTTGTTCTTTTTCCAATCTTCAGCTGTCCAGTTTCAGTGAACCTGTGCCCACTGTAGCCTCAGATTCCTGTTCTTGGCTAACAGAAGTGTGTTGTACTCAGACTTTTTCACATTCAGCATTCTGACATGCTTTTCTGCTTACCACTGTAGTAAAGAGTTGTAATCTGATTTACTGTAGCCTTCCTGTTAGCTCGAACCGGTCTGGCCATTCTCCTCTGACCTCTCTCATCAAAAAGGCGTTTACATCTGCAGAACTGCCATGCACTGGATGTTTTTCGCACCGTTCTGTGTGAACTCTAGAGATTTAAAGTCATTTGAAATCACATTTTTTCCCATTCTGATGTGTGATGTGAACTGAAGCTTGAACATTAACGGAATGATTTTATGCGTTGTGCTTCCACGTGACAGGCTGTTTGGACAGTCACATGAATGAACCCTAAAGGTGTTCCTAATAAAGTGGCTGGTGAGGGTATACATGTTAGTCAGTGTTGTAGCAGTACCATAATTTATCTCGGTGTTAATATCATTTCATCATATCGCCTTGCCCCAGTGCACATCACTTACTCATGTGCAAAACTAGCACATATACACACACATTCAAACGCACTCTTTAGATCCAAAGCCCTTCTAAGACTCCGCTGAATTTCAGAAGCACTCACTCGTATCCCCAAGTGTACACTTTCATATGCTAACTGCCCAATCTCTTTCCTCTTCTATGAGCATTATATATGTGAGCTATTCTCTGTACATAGGCATATTAGAATATTATTTGATATTACTGTGACTCAGTATTTCAGTGTGCACGTTCTAGCTCGAACTCCACTGAGAATCGTGGCAGCGCTTATTGATATTGGAAGATGGAGGCGTCTTTTCATGTAGCACAGAGAGTCAGGATGGGGGGGAAGGGGGAACTGTGTCATCTCTGCTTTAGTGAAGGATGCCAGTGAATACACATTTTTCACTGCAGTTAAGTACATTACAGGTAATGGAGCAGTGTAGACTACTTCACATTACATAATATAATAAATGAGACGAGGACGTCTAAATCTGGACCTGCTTTATAGAGTACCACCTCACACGGTGCATCTTCAGTACTTTTCACTCAGTTCAGCTTTGCACTCTTTAAAATACTCCTGAACTTGATATATGTAGAATAATAAATTGTTTAATATTTTTAATGCCCAAGAAAATGTGAAAATTGGCCTAGGAACATTTCCTTGTCCTTTTTCTACATTAAAAAAAAAAGAAAAGGAAAAACAGTATGTATATAAAAATTGGAAATGTTTTCATGTCCTCCGGCCGTACCTGATAGCTAGCCGGCTTGTTAACTAGGCTGCATTTGTGTCTAACAGGCATGAGTAGATTTCAGTATCTTAATTTTCTTTGCAGTTTTCTCAGCGATGTATCTAACAGTAGACTAAAACTGATTAGCTAGCTAGAAATCTCAGCATGCAGGTTTTGTTCAGCTTCCAAAACATGCTCTGATCATTTGTGACTTTAGCATTGTGTTAATAATTTTCCCTCAAACGGCAGGAGGAGATAAAGACTTAAAAATCATGGTTTGGGTCATTTAAAATGTCTGGCCACCAGAATATCCCATCTCTTCAAGTAATTTTTTTAGCAATGTCTTCATGTCATACATGCTGTAGTTTTGAGGACAGGAATATTTTCGTGTGTCTGACTACTTACATATCATTAAGTTGTTGAATTGTGAAAGCATTAAATCGCATGTGACATGTAAACACACTGCAGGATGGCTAGATGACAGTTAAAGGATGAGGTGGGGGGAGAATAGGATGAAACAAGCTCTGTCTTTCCCACACGCCCCAACACCACTCGCCGCTCTCCTCTGCTCCGACTAATTATAGTTAATTTGATTCCGCTCTCCCATTAACACATGTACATATTCTGGCCTCAAAAAGTAAATTAGATTGGGATTGTTTGGTCCCGGTGAGAATGTGTTTTTTTTTTTTCGAGCCGGCGGAGATTGGCCCAATAGAAGCGAGTGAAAAGAGGTCAGAGGAGGATGTTTGGGAAAATTAGAAGTGTGATGTGTCTGGGAAGCAGACAGCTACTTGAGTACCCCTGACACATGCATACATATGCATACTGAGCTTGACTTTGCGCTGCTTGTCATTCTGCTGCAGGACATTGCTGTAGAAATGCAGTGTTGACTGAAGCTTATTTTAGAGTGTTCGAATGGGGCTTTAAAACCATATTGTGACATTTTGATGCTACAAATTCTGTGGCTGTGTTTGAAAAATAGGATGACTCGCACACTGATTTGTTTTATTGGACTGTAGTTGAATTTTCTCCCATATCCACATAAGTTTTATAGCAGTGATGATGCATACGCTGAGTGAAAGTTACTGGTGGTGTGTGTTAAGCAGGAGCTACTTAGCTAACGCTGTAGGAGCTGCTTAGCTAGATACCACTGTGGAGATTTTCACAGTCCGCATTCTGAATGTATTCAGTGTAAAAAGGGGAAAAGGTGAATTTTTCAACAAAAGAATGAGCTATACCATCGCTTCATTGCTTCAGGCCTTCGTTTTTCTTTTCCCTCCCCCACCTGCCTTGATGCTGGCTCTTGTCCGTGAAGTTGTGCTTTCTGCAAATTGCTAACATCACGAAGCATTATTAAGCGAATGATGGAAAAAACACATTAAATCACATTTGACAAGTTTGAGAAATCTTTATAGGAAATTTTAATTAGATTTGAAACCACATACAAATGTGGCTTAGGATTTATTTGGGGGGAAAAAATCAGTTTGTGTGTTTTTTGTGCTCAAACCCTAACCCTTTTGTATTCAGATAATGACTATGCCAAGAAGTCCAATTTGCTTCTCTAAACAAAGTTGTAGTGTTTTGTCTGTTATACCAGACGTGTGTATTTGTATGACCACCCCATCCCCCACTCCCCCTGAAATGTACTGTCAGTACTACATGTGGGTTTGATCATGACCTCCACGCTTTGTTCAGTACTTTTTCACTCTGTGCTCCTTAGCTATGCAGGCAGGCAGCACGCTTTCACCTTGCTCGTGCCGATAGATGCTTTCATCTAGGCCAAGCAGGTCAACTGTTCCAGTGCCCCAAACACAGCTCTCTCAATTGCAGCATCCTCCCCATGAAATAATCATTCCTGCTGGAGGACACAGGCTCAGCTACAGGTTCAGCCTTACTCTAACCCTATGGCTCTGGCAGGCTGTGACTGAGGTTGCCCTTGCCCTTATTTTGCCCAAGACACACATTCAGACACACACACAGCACAGCACAACCAGCTGTCTGCTTTTTAAGACTTAGTTTTGAATTTTGTACAATGAAAAACTCCTTTCTGATTGAAATGGAGCACGACACGCCAACCGCATCAGCTCGGATCCAAACAGTGGTGGAGTTAGCCAGGAGGAGGAGAGGCCAGTGAAAGAGCCTTCACGCGGCTGCTATGGGCCTCGCATCTTAATGGAGATGCAGTGGCTGTGAATGCAGGGCTTGAATGAGAGACGGCTGGCATGGCTCAGGGTCCTGTGGGTTCAGGGCCAGCTTTCGAACAGACTGTGGGGGTCCTCATGAAAGCAGGGCAGCAAGTGCTGTTTGATTAAGGGAAAAGCCAGAACTCGCGTCACCAGTGACAAATTATTGTTAAACTATTGAGATTTGATAGGTTCATTTTTGAAAGGTTTTTATCTACTGATGTAAAAGTGAACTGAAATTCATTATACACTACAATTATAAGGGCTTCTTTTTCTTCCTGCAGTTACAGAACTGTGTAGGTCGTGATCAACAAATCTTTGTTATAAACTTATAGAAGTGAAAGGACATTACATTTTACATTTACTGTATCTCACTTATATACCTAAGCAGTTCAGGGGTAAGGGCCTTGCTCAAGGGCCCAACAGGGGCAGTTTGGTGGTGCTGGGATTGGAACGCGCGGCCATCCGATCAGCAGTCTAATCCCTTAACCACTGAGCTACCACTGCCCATCAAATTGGCTCTTTGTTTAAAAATATATTTGAAAGATACATCTCCACTAATACCTGCCTTAATATTTTTGTCCATTACTGACAGGAAAAAGGGCAGACCAGACATAATATACAGACCACTGATTAATTTGTGTAAATTTCATATAATCTCCAGGGTTAATAACTTTTTCGATGAGAATGGCACAGAAAAGAAATGACTGAGCACCTGTAATTACAAACAGCACTTTTATTGTGACATAGTTTCCTTTCGAATATAGAAGTCACATTATTCACTAGAATTAGCTTGTCCTGCTGCCATGTTTTTTTTTTGTTTTTTTTTTTGTTTGTTTTTTTTTTCCAGCGGAGTGAATTCTGCTACATTTATGCAGAATTACAGTATTTAGTCTGTAAAAGCATTTCCACTGAACTTTTGCATATTTCATGCATCAGCAAAATCAAATGTCAAAATTATTCACTAAAATCAAAAGATTTGTTAATATTTGTGAAATATTATAAATGCTCACATTTACATTTATTTATTTGGTTGATGCTTTTATCTAAAGCAGCATACAAGTGAGACAGGATACAATTACTTTTTCAGTTGCCTGCATTGGCAAATATTTCACTAGAATAAAACTTTTTTCACATCCTTTGGATGGAAACCTAGTGGAACAAAACCTAGACCCGTAATTCTAACTGAGTTTAATATTGATCCAGAAGCATGTACTGTGGCCAAAAGGTGAGAAACATTCAGCAGTTAAGTGAAATCTTGCTCATGTTGCTCATGAGGCTTTTTATCAATTGAGAGGAGAGGCTCAGGGTAACTGACTGTTAATGGCCTTGGTCAAGGGTCCAACTGTGGCTCTCTGCCATCCTGGTATTTGAACTCACAAGTAAAGAGTACCTTAGCAACTGCCCATGTGGTACCAGTTTTAGATTTGTGCACGTGTGGGAGCATGTTTTTACATCTTGCAGACTTTATTTTTTTTAAAAAGAAAAAAGAAAAAAAAAATCAAAAGGTTTGCTTCTGGTTACTGAGGTTAAGGTTAGGGTTAGATTTAAAGAAGGCTTAGTTTTTGGGTTAGCATTAATTAGCTGCATTAATAATTATACTAATGTGTGCGTGTGTGTTTTTCTATGATATGCGCCAAAAAGCCCTGATTGTGCTCTAACACCAGTTCTTTATTTGTACGTGTCTAGGTTGTTGTCATGGTCAATGTGGGTTAGATCACACGTGCGCGCATACACACACACACACACACACACACACACACACACACATACACACACATGATGTTCATAATATGACACACTGATGCTAGCAGTTCATGTTCTGATGTTCTGTGCCAGATTACTGCTCTGCCTTTTACCTTGTTACAATCTGCAAGCAGTACATCCAGATTGTGGAGATATGATGTCTGACTGTCTCATTCTCACAGTCATGTACACTCTCTGCATGCACACACACACAGACACACACACACACACACTTGTTCTTTCCTCCCCTCCTCCCCATGCCGACTCTTCTCTATTTCTAGTCTTTGCCTGCCCTCTAAAGGCCAAGAGGCTGCTTACTGATTGTGTGTGTGTGTGTGTGTGTGTGTGTGTGTGTGTGTGTGTGTGTCTGTGTGTCTGTGTGTGTGTGTGGTGTGTATATTTGCATGCACGTTCCTCAAGTGGCAAAAGCACAAACATTGGACATGAATTCTTCTGCTCCTGTTCCACGCTGTATGTGTGTATGAAAAAGCACACGGCATACGGAGCCTAATTACAGACATTCACATCTAATCCTCCAGGTGTTTTATTTATCTGCCAAGCACAGTTTTTGCCACAGTAAGCCAATACCTGGGCTCACTTCAATCACTCTCCATGATGCATGAGCCAATATCTTACTAAATCCAGGCCAATCATGTGTATATGTGTGCATGTGTGCACTGACAGATGTGGATTTCATGGGCCATTGTGAAGAATAGGCAACGGCTCATACCATTGTCCTGGGGGAGGGAGGCCTGCACGTAGCTTGCATTTATCAGCAACTGCTTTGTGTGTGTATGTGTGCGCTTGTTTGGGAAGGTGCACGCGCCTCAGCTTTTGTCACATTCAGGGTTTCGGCCTGTCAGATGCTTTGACATGGCGGCAGTAGGGAGCAGCTCTCTCTCTGAGCCAATGGGTTTGATACAGGACACCATGGGAAAGTAAACAGAAGCGAGTGTTGTGTCATCCTGATTTTAAACGAGACACTTGTCTGGCAGTGAATATGAAAAGCTCTTATGCCTTTTCTTTCTCATATTCAAGCATGCTTGCATTTCCAAGGATGTAGATTTTAATTACTTTCCTAAATGCTCAATGTCAGTTCATTTTTATCTCCCACTTTAAATAAGGCTTCAGCGCAGTGCTCATACACTACAACTACTTGTGCATTAGGGTCCGTCTGAGTGTTTTGTAAGAATACGTATCCATTTTCATCATTGAGCAATGAGTCCTTCATTGCTATTTGGCTGGAAACTGTGCTAATAAGGAAAAGATTGCTCATTGAGGAGATGGTATTATTTCCTTTTTTTGTTGTTGTTGTTCAAAACTTTGAAATTTGGAAAATTTTGTTTGGAAAATTTATCTTGTTGTTCTTTCGGCTTCTCCTGTTAGGGGACGCCACTGTGAATCATTGGTCCACATTTGATTTGGCACAGTTCTTATGCAGGATACGCAACCCTCCCCAATTTTATCCGGGTTTGGGACCGACACTGGGAGTGCACTGTCATGTGCAACCCCAGGGGCCGAGGGGCCGGGAATTGAACCTGGGCCACAGTGGTGAGAGCATCGAGGCATAATCACTAGTCCACCCGAGACCCTTGGAAAATTTAT
This sequence comes from Pangasius djambal, assembly GCA_022985145.1. Classification (NCBI taxonomy): domain Eukaryota; kingdom Metazoa; phylum Chordata; class Actinopteri; order Siluriformes; family Pangasiidae; genus Pangasius; species Pangasius djambal. The sequence goes on from CM040998.1 coordinate 6,385,585, forward strand.
TATAATAAAATTTATTATAATTCTTTTATTCATGGAGAAATCATTCAAAATGATTTGATGGAAAAAGCCACAATTCTAGAGAGACTCGCTGACTGGGAGCGAATTGTCAGATCCAGAGTTCTGAAGTAGCGGTGTATCTGGGACTGTTTTTTAAAATGCCACTTCCACCTGCTCCTGAAAGAATTTTGACCAATCCTGATAAACACGTTGATCATTTAAACCAGCATGACCTGACCAGGGTAAAGTATGGAGTGCTGTAAATGCACCGCTCGAGCCTCGTTCAGCATGCTTTCATGTTAATGAAAGTATTATTTTTTTGTACTGCAAGCTTTATATCTGACTTCTTGGTCCCGTGCCTGCTTCCACGAGTATTTTGGGTCTCATAAGATCCCATTCCCGATGCACAACTACTCTGAAGTGTACAAAGTCTGTAATTTTATCTTTTTTTTAAACTAGTATGCTTACTGTCCCTTCAGAGAGTTTGTTACTTAGCCTATAGCCAGAGCCAGTCAAAACTAATGCAGTAGCTTGTGTACTATGAAAACTATTTCTAGTTTATAACATGAGGAAAAAAAAAAAAAAGAAGAAGAATCAGAATGGAGCAGCTGGTTCATCATTTTCAGTAGCTAATTTACAGAAGCTCCTCTTCTATTAGCCTTAACTTGCAAGTGTTACTTTACTGTTATGTTGCTACAAAAAGCTGTCTATCTTGGCTAAGATGTGCAAGGTCTTGAAAGAAACAATAATATAAAAAAAAAAGAACATTTTTACAGATATGCCACCATTTTTCTCCTTATTAAAATCTCAGCAAACTTGGCAGCAGGTAGTTTGAATACCTTTGCTTGTAAGTGTGACCCTGATTTGTGTCACAAACTCTGAAAAGAAATCAGTTTAGAAAGCCAGTGCTTTTCTTCAGCATGAATATGTTTACTTCTTAACGTGTGAAAATGTTCAGGAATTTTCCAAAATAAAGAATTACACTTTAAACCCTTTAAAGGAGGCCTCTGCTGCTTATTAGATGAATTACAGTAGCAAGCCAAACACTGCATATGGCTGTGTAGCCACGATTTGCATCTTTGCATGCTTTGCATCTGGGGCTATGAACTAACCTTCCAAAGAAGCAATAAACGTGCTCTCTACAAAACAGAAAACTGTGTTCTCTTCTTCAGTCAACCTGAACCGACTTCATAACTAGTTACTTTGCATTAAAGTAATTCAGATGTCTTGCAAATTGACTTCAAACCCATTGGTCCTGTAAAACTCTGCAGAGTGTAAATATTGCAGTGTGTAAATATTACAGTAGGCATTCCTGCATTTATATTACTATGCCTGAATAATAGCTTAGTAATATAAAGATTTGTCCTGATATTCTCATGACCAAATATACTACACAACTGTACACCATCGCAAGAAGCAGCAGTGCAGCCACCGCCTCATGGTGCCTCAGTCTCACTCTGATGAGAGTCTACCATTCAAAAAAAACATCTTACCGTTCTAACTAAAAGTGGCTAAAGCCTTACACTATTTTACTGAATGCATTTCAAGCATGGTTACACTGATTTAAAAAAAATTGGGAATGGTGAATATGGGGGAAACAACTTCCAACATCGATCTAAGAGGCAACTCATTCATGAACCAGGTATCAGAAATCTATAG
>CM040998.1:6387340-6407236 GCA_022985145.1 Pangasius djambal
TTTTTTTTTTTTTTTTTTTTTTTTTTTTTTTTTTTTTTGGAAATCCTGCTGTTGTCATGGCTTACACCTTACTACTTGGTGATTGAGTTCATAAGAGTTATTCATATGTCTAATGCAAACAGATCTGATACAAGTGATCTAATGCAAGTTTTAGCAACCCGGTTACATCAAATGCTGCTTTCAACCGTTTCATCTACCAAACATCTACCATTATGCCTGCACTTTTAAAGTAATCGATTGCTGAAGAGAAATAATGGAGATGTTTGTTTACCAGGTTGCTGGATCCTCAGCTGGTACAGTCATTTGAGACTGAAATCCTTGTCTTTTTCTCACATGCACAAAGCAATCATATTGGCTTTTGACACCAGCAGTTCTTCCAAGCATCAACATTTTCACTTGCAGGACTGCTGGAGTGCTGCTGCCAAGTTCACAAATGGGTTTAGGAGTCAAGTGCCATCGAGTACAGTTTTCTTTAGAAATACAGCGACTGAAAGCATAGAAAGAGGCCACACTTGATGTGGGCTGATCAAGCCCTACTTTGTGCTTAAATGTATGTCTGAAAGAGAAAGCTAATTAATAGTAGCTCAATAGATAGATATACACAGCAAGTAAGATCACATGAGATTAAATACATATTTTTCATTCTCTTAAAGACATACCGATAAAGGCATATGATTGATATGAGACATGTAAATAGTGAAGTTAATGTCCATATGTACACTTATTTGTTTTTAATCAAAATGTCTTTACTTAAAACAAGTAATTTTTTGCTTCAAATTATATTGTTTCCGCAAACAAGCAGTGAGGAGCTTGGCCTATTTGCAAGGTTTAAGAATAGCCTCCTAGGTGAATCTGGTTGAAAAAATGCCAAGAGTGTGTTTTTCTTTATTACTGAAATAACTGTAAATAATGTAGCTATGAACAGCCGTGTCCCACCTTTTGACTTGTAGTTCAGTCGAAGAAGAGCCAGAATGTCCAAGCTGTCGTATGATGCTGGAATTAATTTAGTTAGTAGCTCCTACTTTAACTTTGTTGCACTTATTTTTCTCTCACCATAAAAAAGCTTATCAGGCCCATTTTAGCGATGCTGTGAAATTCTGTGCATTGGTGTTTTATATGAAGTGACAGATATGCAGTGTGTGAAACGACGCTGTAGCACACTGCTCGATTAGGTCAATGTCAGTGTGTGACTTGATCAGACTAGCCATCATTTCATTGTCACAACTAGTTTGCCATGGAGTGTGAAGCAGTAGCCTAAAGGAGCAAGTGGCAGGCAGATCATTTTGTGTGTGCGAATGTATCCACACTGTGTCCCCTGGCTGAACCCTGCTATATTCTCCCTTATGAACTTTAAACCTTAAACCATTAAAAACTAGTACTAGACATAAAGCCATAAGGAATAAACACACCTTGTGGTTAACCGGAAAGCCACACTCGTGCCACTGGAGCTGTAGAACCTGAATAAGGCATACCGCAATTGCCAGGTACCAGCAATGCTGACTTCTTAAAATGGTACTTGCAAGGTAATTTCCAGTTTATGGGTCCAGTGTCCATCAAATAGAAATGGAGCACCACTGGCCAGAGGTTTGGGAGATGGACAGTTCTAAGCACTGCAGTAGCACTGACATGGTAGTGACATGTTTTTGAGGTGTTTTGTGCTGTGGTATCATGTGGATGTCAGGCACAGTAGCATTGGTAGAGTTTAGTATAATATGTTGAGTTGTTTTCAGTGCCGCATAACTAAATATCCTTCATGCCAGGGTACAAAGATTACCAAACATTGGTAGAACAAGAAATATTGGTGACCATTGATTGGTCAAACACAGACATCAAGCAAGTCAGACAACCTCCATTTTGGTGGGGGACGACTACATGAACTGCATCACATATTACTGTACTACACACTATATCAGAAAGTATTATACAGTATAGTGGCTTACTATTTGGAAGAAAAGTATGTGACTTGGTAACTTGGATTCTAACTTTTCTGTTGCACAGTATAGCACAGCAATCTTCAGTAGTAGTGTCTCAAAATATTTTCATCGAATACAGCTGGTTTTAGAGTGTGCTGTTAGACTGGTCTTGCTTGTCACACTGATCTTCAGATGAATTCTATAACAGACTCTGTGATAATGTTTTCTCCATGTCAAATTATATGATGAAAATCCTCCAACAATAGATCTGTGATTAAAGAAAATGCTCCCATTCTGCTCACGTCATCAGTGTGATCCGGGCTCAAATGGGTTTGCATAAACAGAAATATTCTTCAAAGCGAGCTTGAGATAACAAAGATTTTTTTTTTCTGTCCATTACCATGTTTCTTTTATGTTTCACCATTGACACTACCGTATTTGTAGCTGTCCTGTGAGGTCTGTGTAATCCTATGCTGTCCTCCAATTGGTGGCTTTTATATGAGTGTTGTAGCAGTGACACTGCCAGGACTTTGTCAGGTGTCTCGATTGTCTGTGACTGCAAAATCAGGCCAAAAATTGTACAGTACCCAGATTACAATGGAAAATTTCTTTTGATTCACTGCTTAGTGTTTCATCAGACAATACCAAAAACTGGGTAAAGGTAAATTAGACTAAATAGGAAACAATGGCACAGCCACACAACCTCCTACTTCTATGGGTCAGGTCATGTGATCAGATACTAAGGTAGGAGTAGTTCTGGGTTTGACTTAGTAATCATGCTGTCAGATCACTCCGCCATAGAAATGTGCTTTTAGAGACAATAGCTTAACTTGTCCTTGCACGGTTCCTGTTCTTATCCTTAAGGGGAATGTCTCTCAAACCAGAAATGACATTGATTTGTTTAAAAACCCCAACAGCATGTCAGTGACACTGCTGTGCTAAGAATGGTCTATCAACCAAATAATATCTGTCCAGCTGTATTCCTATGATGGTCCTTTTCCTTTAGATGTAGCCAATAAAATGGCTGTAGGTACCACATGGATGTACCCAGAAAAAAAATATGGCAGACTGGCATTATATTATTAAATGTCCATTACATCTAGGTTAAAATGAAAACTAAATATTTGCCATCACCACTTTTAAAGCACTACTGCACATGTGTCCTTTCCATTAAGCCCTAGCCTTTTCTTTGTTTTATGTAGGTTCTGTGCTGTTGCAGTTGCGTGATAGTTCTGGTCACACTCCTTTGGACCTGGTTTCCTGTGCGGCGCTGTGTGAGGAGCTCATACGCTGTGCTGAAGAAGGAGACACATCTCTGGCAGTCCAGAGGTCGGAGGTGAGAGACATGGCCTTTGTGGAGACCTGCTCGTGTCTCCTCAGCTGCCTCCTCCTCACCTATTTAGCGGAGCAGCACATTCCTTCGTATGAAACTGCAGAGCCAGTGCTGGAGCTCAGTCCCTCTACAGCACAGACACTGCTTAGCCTGAACCCAGAGACACTAAGCTCACACTGGGGTGACTCTACAGCAGGGGCCCTGGCCCATGACCTGAGGACTCTGATGAGTATGGAACAGTATGTGCTGCAGCTGAGTCCTGCGCTAACACACTGCCACGGGACACACACCAGTCTGCTCATCCAGCTGCTGAAGGACCTGCAGGCTGAGGGGACAGCTCTGCTCAACGGCAAGCCTGAACTGTGACTAGCACCTTGTGTTTCCACACTTGCAAAGAGCTAGTTCTCATTAAATCGTTGATGGGGCCAAGGGAAATATCCAGTCTTTCTGTCATGATTGTAGATAAAATAGTGTAAATATTATTATTATTATTATTATTATTATTATTATTATTATTCCATTGTGTTATACTTAAGCTTATACTAGTCTATAATTTCCACTCTGACCTTGAATGTTTCCTCACACTTTTTTTTTTTTATTTTTTTTATTAAATTTAAAAAAAAAAAAAAACTTTTTGCACTTTTGCTACATGGGAAATGAATAGTGATGCGAAGTTAAGTAGTTAATCTCTATTTTTGTAAAGTGTACAAATTAGTAAGAGACAACAGTCTGCAATAAATGTAGAGATTCCACTAGAGCATGTGAGTACTTGCTTATTCTCAGAGCAAAACATTACCTTTAATGAAAGGGGATTAGAATAAACGCCGGCAACCTGATAAAGTTCGTATCCCAGATTTCCATATGCCCTACAGCAATAAACAGAAGTAGTTAGGGACAACGATTACATATTAGTTACTAGATATATTATGTTTTTTTATGTGTAGATAATTATATAATTTACTCATTATTCTCTGATCTGCAAGCTATTTGTAAAGTTACTTGCGTAACCATGGTTCTGTGAACCCCAGATAACCATCAGGGATGGTGACCTGGACCCCTTCTTGTACACGTGCGCGCACATGCCAAGACCTTCCAAGAAGTAATGAAGTGACATTTGACATAGTATTTGCAATAAATACTGCTGTGATACAGCCATCTACTATACTATATAGCCATTTACTATAAGCTCGCCTAGTTCTTGATGGGTCGGTGCTGATCCCAAATGACAAGGAACCCTAGTGCTTATTGTTGATGGAACCACAGTTACATGCATAACTAGCTTTCAATTTCACCCCTCCTATCAGGGGCATCGAGAATCGCCTGGATCTTCTATGCCACGATGTCAGGAGGAATCAAAACACATTACGACCTACTGGAAAGGTATTCCAAGATGGCCACCACACACACACTGCTGAGGTTGTAGGGCTTGGAGATGGTGTACAGCAATGCCCAGATAGCAGCAACGCTGGCTTCTCGGAGTACTGTGCCTCAAAGTGATGCCCTGTGGCATATCACAGTAGTGTTGGGGCATCTAGCCCACCTGAAGGCCATGTTGATGATATTCATTACCCAGTGAGCCAGTCTCTACTTAGATAAAGGAACCCCCTGTGTCTTTCCTTTGTGGCAGATGAATAGTCAATCTGAGGTATCAGCCAGCTACCCATAAAGGGATCAACCTGTGCAGATTGGAGTGATTGTTCCTCTCCCAGCAGTAAACTGGTTAATGTATTGCTAGTGTGTGACACATCTTAAGTTCTCCTTTGAATGTCAGTGTATGTGTATTCAGCGACGGGCATCGCGCACCTGGACATAATATTTAATCTGGCGAGACCACCAGCAACGTGATAGACATGAACTGTGGGCATGTGGCCCAGACCAACCTGCACGTCATGCCAGGGAGCTTGGACATGGTTGAGCTGTCTGTCCAAATCCTTCTCTAAAGCTCAATAAAATCATTGCACTGAGGCACAGTGAATTCAGCGATGTGTAAAATGTATAAAAATACACTCACCAAGACAGGAGAGATGACTTTGTTTAAGGGTTTAGCGTACATATGCACTTGCAGTAGGGGGTGTCCACCTCTGGTGGTAAGGAGGGGTGAAATAAAATTTTGTCATGAAAAAAAAGTAATATTTAATTGCAACTTGATCACTGATCCTTAATGTTAATGTCATGATTTTGTACACTGGTATCGAAGAGTACAGCATGAACGTAGTTTTTCCTACATGGTCCAGTTTATAGTCTAGCAACCTATTTGAGGATTTTAGCAAAAGGTTTTATATGTTTATTATTTGTTCCACTTGAGCATTATTATACTACTGTTATGATTATACTATAAACCTGGTATAAGTTCAACAGAAAAGACGACTCCTCACATTTATGAATATGATAGTTATCTTGTAATTCATAACTGTTACAGGTCTACTCACAACGCTGCATTTTTTTTTTTCTGAAATCAGTCTGAGGGCTATTACCTCTACATTCTCCATCTGCACTTATTTCTCCACAGTTCAGCTTTTTTCTAGAGGTCTGGTATGGCTGAACTTTTAGTTCAACCCCATACCACCTCCTTCTGTGTGGTATGCTATGTGTTGTCCCATGCTAAATGGACCCCACAGAGGACCGGTCTTATCCCACTCATATGATTCTGGACAGAGATAGATCAGGCTCATCTGTGTGCCAGGTGGGGTTCAGAGTTCAGACCCTTTCACTCTATTGATCCCATTATAGCCCTTTGGGTCAAAACCAAAAAAACGCACAGATCTCCATGAAGAATTGCCTAGTTCCTGATGCCGGCCTTTTCAACTGTGTAGTGTTTTCCAGAGGTGACGAGAGATGGGTATGGCAGGGTGCAATATGGCAGGATTAGAGCCGAACCCGAGACGTGCAAAGATAGCCTGCACCTGACAGAGCAAGAGCGATGGTAGGTCTCATTAATAACAAACCCGAGTGTTCTTGCCCTCTTTTCTCATGTAGCGGTAATTATTAGCGTCTGGCTGTGCTGTTATTTGTAGCGAGATGCAGTGTGCGATGTTCTGTGCTCATATTGAATAACAGCAGGGATCAGACAGCGAAGGGACGGCCAGACTAATAAATGATTAGGGTAGGGGAGCACGGTGGCTCAGAGCACAGGGGAGGCCCCTCTGGCCCCTTCAGCCCCTCGATCACTCGGTGAGTGGGTGATGTGTACATGTTTGCATCAAAGCCTGATTTCTTTGGTAGGAAGCAGAGGCCCAGTTGGAGTCGAGCGCACACACTGCAATTGCGGCAGCGCGGCAGGACGATTAATGGTGGCTGAAGGAATCAGAGATGACTGATTAAACACACATTTTTGCACTGAGAAATGCCTTGTACACACCTGTATTTTATTCTACTGCAGACCCACCGCAAAGAATCTGAGAAAGTAGCTTCCCTTACATCTGAATAGCACTACACCTTGTACACCATGTGATCTGTTGAGCTTTGTACCTGAAATTACCTCCTACTTTCTTTCCTTTCAATGCACTGTTGAGTCGTGCATCAAAAACTTTCCACACATTCTTTTCCCCGAGTGATGACCAATACAAAATCAAGAGATGATAAAAATATTTAATAATCTTCATATGTTTCTTAAAATTAATAGACATTCATCTGACGCATTTACTGAAATATTTTAGCAGTGCTCTCCTATTCCACCTTTACCTGCAATAATTCCCACCTCATCCAACCACTTCGAGCTTAGTGATGATGGAACAGGTGCAAATATCTTTTAAATATCTTTAAGGGAAATGACACATTTAGAGCTATACATCATAAACATCTTAACATTTACAAGCATATTATATATTTACATGAATTAAAAACAAAACTTAAATAAACGGATTTAAAAATCAGTGCAAATAAAAGTGCTGTAACCTTTTTCCCTTTTGCCTTTCATGGAAATGTTACATTCTACATTGATAATGTTAAAAAGTTCGACTTTGGTTTGCTTGCAAACGTAGCATAAATGCATTCTGAAAACTGAAAACAATTTTTGGGATGGGAGATGCACAAGCCACACAACACATCTACTGAACAATTAAAAGAAAGTTGAACAGCACATACACATTCAGGTTTAGAAAAATCATCCCTTTGAGCAGTTTCTAAACATTTCTTCAAGAGTCCTTTATTTTAATGGAGATCACTTCGGTACCATCAGTGTCTTGGTCAATGGGGAGTGTGTTGTCTTTGTAAGGAAATGCTTTCAAACAAATATGACATGTGCTTATAGAAAAGCAGCCATAAGAGAGTGTTTTTTTTTTGTTTTTTTTTAAATCTCCTCATGGAAGGACCAAAGCCAAATAGAAGCCTCCTCTGATGGTGCTGTGATCTTTCAACACTTGCTCAGCAGAGATCCCTCAGGAGGCTCCCTACAGGCCGAGCCGTGACCTCTCACTCAACTGAATGGATGAAGAAGAGGAAAAAGCATGGCGTGCCAAATACAGAAAGGGATGATGGGAAGAGGTTCAGAAAAAAGGGCATGCTACGCCCTCTTGGTCCTCTTCCCTCCACAGCAACAGTGGTAAACTCCTGCCCTGCGCCGCACCCCTGCCAAGTCCCTGAAGCAGCTTGTCACACACTATTGACATTTTCAAGAAAGCTATTCCCTACAATGAAGACACCCACAAAGCTGCCCTCTAAGTTTGGCTGCCTGTCATCGTTTTTGGAAACTGAATCTACAGTAAACAGTGGAAAAAAGATGCTTTTGTAACTTGATTAGCACGCCGCTCACCCGCTACACACCCTCCATTCTGTCCACCTACAGTGACATCCATATTAGCAGGGTGGCACCTCGTGGCGACCCGGGCACACTGCAGCGTGGCTCGAGAGAGGCAGGGAAAAGATTTAATGTGGGCTAGTGTTCAGTAACCAAAATGGATTTTGTCACCAAAACTAATATGCCTCCTGTAAACATGCCAGTCTTTTTTTACTGCAAATAAACCAAGCATGCATCATTCATCTCCTTAAAATAACCTAATTACCTAAAACAAATATCCCAGATGAATAAATACTGGCTCATGGGCCAGGCAGTTGTTTTTTTTTCCCCCAAACACTTTAGTTGCAGCTATAAATCGAACTGTAAAGAGGCTTAGCTGACAACTCTAATAACTGCTCTGGAGGACGTCGGGTTTCAGCGCACAACCTTACCACATTGTGGAAATTACAGGGTGCAAACTGCGACCTAACCATCATATTTCCCCTCCAAGATAGAGACGTGATGTGCCACTGCGGCTGGCAGTATTATCAGCTGATCCTGCTATTTGTGGCTGAAGCCATTCCCTGTCTCTGGTCTCCCTCTGCTACACTGGAAGGACACCTTGGCTTTTAGAGCCATCTGCCTGATGCCAGCCAGTGACAAATAGCTCCTGCCGTACAACTCTAAAAGGGGTCAAGAGTTTTTCACACTCTCCTCTGTACTAAAAGTAAACAAGTATGGCGGAAACCCTCATGGTAATAATTAAAAGTGCTCCTCTATTTTCACATTCACCATTTGTGCTCCTCTGTCAAGAAACAGAGGATTAGAGAGAGAGAGAGAGAGAGAGAAGGAAAGGAAAGGAAAGGAAAGGAAAGGAAAGGAAAGGAAGAACACCTAGCCGGTCCAAATCAGTGCCGGTCCTTGGCATGCTAAGTCTGAGTCCATGGGAGAAGGAAGAGAGCTATCCTGGGTTATTTTTCTTTCTCTTATTTGGGCTGTGACTTGGATCCAGTTTCAGCTCTCGGTACTGCACCTGTTAAAACACACACACACACACACACACACACACACAGAATCAGGTGGGCAGTGTTAAGAATGCATTGATAGTGGGGCTGTGTGGGTGAGAAGCTTCTGAAAAGCAAACAGCACTGAGGTCAGGGTGATGGGAAAGAGCATCCAAGAACTTCTTCCAGTAGCTTTCTTCTCCTACCCAAAATTTCCCATGCAGCGCATTATTAGCAATGCCTTTTAATTTTTGTGTTTCTTAGCCATAAAATCTTCAAAGTGTTTTTACATGGTAATCCCATAACCAGACACAAACAGCACCATTATAATTCAGAGAGATGGAGCAAATCACACTGGAGTTACTATACAAGGTCTGAATGGAAGAGGTCGGGGAGAGGGCACATTCAAGATTTCCTCGCCAGCTTACATTTACCATAGTCGAAATTTCAGTTTAATCTCCTCTTTTTGCCTGCAGGGCTGGCGACATTAAAGCAGCCTTAATCCACATATTGTGCAACCTTTTTCGCTCAAATCCCCTTTAATCAACGGACACAGGAAAGATAGTTTACTTCATTAGGCACGGATCATCTGCAAACAGATGGGGAAAACTAAAAGTCTGTCACTTGTTGAGAAGCCAGAATGGTTTCAGGGGCTGGGGAACATTTGACTTAACCTGGCTACGGCAGGAGGCTGGGGACTGACAAAAGACAATGAACTGTTGGTGGACCTCTCCCATCAGCCTGGGCCAGATTTTCCAGAGCGTGAGGTGGGAATACACCCTGGATGGAATACCAGGGTTCATTCCAGGGAACCTTTCACACACCCACTCACACACTTATTCACACCTTGGGGCAATTTAGCACAGCCAGTTCACCTATTGGAATGTTTTTGGGAGGTGGGAGAAAGCCGGAGAACCCGGAGGAAACCGACACAGATACGGGGGAGAACATACCAAACTGGATACTATACAGTAATCCAGGCTTAGCATCAAAACCAGGGACCATTTCTGGGGCCGAGAGGTGGCAATGCTAACCTCTCCACCTCTGTGCCACCCCGAGGCAATACAGTAAAGTGTATGCACACTTTTCTAAAATGATAAATTAGGAGCCGAATTTACAAATACCTTTGACTAAATAATGCATAAAAGCAAAAAAAATGTTTCACATAAATGTTTATTAACTGCTTTAGACTTTAATTATGAACAAACAGGTTTTTCATTCTTTCTCTAGTGCAGTGAAAATCCACACTCCTGTCTCTGACAAACGCACCTTACTCTACAGATGTAGTAGACACAGATTGGGTGGGAAAATGCTGGTGAATTCCTTTAATCTCATGTAAGTGAGATTAATGGGTGACTTGCCAAACTAGGAGTAAGAAGAAGAAAATCCAGACACACCAAAAGAAAAAGCCGCTGCAATCTGTGCTCAGTGGTGTTGAAAGAAGACAGACGTCAGTGTGCTTTGGCCATAGGTGAGCAGCCAATTATAGTGCTAGTGTTCATGTTGCAGTCGTGCGAAAGCATCAGCCATGCTGCTGGCCCACAAAGCATTTGACGTCATTACTGGTGTCTCCCAGTGAGTTATACAGTCTATCTACTGCTGACTCAATACAATCATGAATCACTAGTGCTGGGAGACAAGGATCTACCTGAAGACAATTTCAGTTAGAGATGGAGAACTCGTCTATCCTCCATCCATCTTGCAGAATGGCATTAACACTGAATGAACAAGCCTCCACAACATCACAAGCTGACATCTGAGGAGGCTGTTATGATGCATACGATTAAAGTATTTATATGCACGTTTTTATTGGAGCATATACGGAATATGAATGAAGCAATCTTAATGACCTAATTGTTTAAAAATACCTGGGCCCTAACATCTGACCCAGTTTTGGATAGAATAAACTAGAGATCATGATGACCAGAGTAGGGCAAGGACAGAGTTATGTGCCCTTTCCGAAGAGCTGAAGGAAAAGCTTTACAGGATCATTATATTTTGATCTCACTTACTGTATCTGCAGCTGACTTTGGAAACCTTCCTGAACTAAGTAAACAAAAGTTTGTATGTCTAGGTGACAGGATACAGATCAGTGTTCGTGAACCTAATGGAAGAAAAGAAGTGGGTGATGAAAACAACAATAAAAGTGCTATCAAAAGAGTCCTTCAGAAAAAGCGACTGCCACAGAGATGCTCTGCATGTTACAGGTTCCATTACAGTTAACGGGTGACAGCGCTGCCATCTTAATTGGAGCAACATGCATTCACCCTTTTAATGATGGAGAGCTGTCCCGCCGAATAGAACCTGCTCTCTAAGAGAAGAGCGGAGACAAGAAGAATAGACTGGGAGGAAAAGACATTTCTGTAAGGAAGAAGAGTCAAATCAGTATGGTGAGATAGCAATTTGGAGAAAGTGGCTGGCACAAAGCAAACATCCACGGGAGAAGACCTTGAGCCGCTCAAAGGCTGCTCCACCCTCTCTCCTCTCCCCCCTGCTGACAGCAGCAGGCTTTGAAGTGTGAGCGTACAGAGGTGGCGCCATGTACACGAGTGCTTCGTTTAGCGGTGTCTCAGGCACCGTCCCGGGACACGATGATGCCGAACGTGCTGTCGCCCTGCCGCTGAGCAGGGATCGGGATTTGAAGCCACAGAGGCGGCAGGCAAATATAAATAAGTAAATGAAAGGAGAACATTTTAATGATACTATGCTATGCTCTTTATACAGGAAGATAGAGGGGGGAAATCTTCCCTGCTTCATCTCCAGTGACACCTAACCTAGCATTAGGGCTATTAAATGCTCTCCAAAAAAAGGCGCAGACGCCCACAGATGAGAGAGATCTGCTCGCATGTGTACTGTCAAGAGAAAGCGACACGTGCAAGCATGGAGAAAACTTTTGTTTTCTGTAGTTTTGGGATGTGCACTAATTGCTAGATACTTGTACTGCTGATATACACAGATGAGAGCACCAAGACTGAAGCCGCAGAACATGAGACCTCTAAAATAGTCTGGAACTTTTCCGCAAATAGTGCTAGTCCCTTTTTTCCTCCGTTCAAAAGCAGATATGCCTTATTCAGGTGATGAATCTGCTTCGCGCGGAACCACTTTATATGTCTTTTCATTTGCATACACCATAATGGCATTCTCGCGTGCTAATTGCTAGCGTCCCACTTTACATTCCATGTCTTCACTGGCTAATGGTATCATAAAACATTCTAGTGATAGGACATGTCTCTAATACTAGGTTGCACATACTTAAGTCAGCAACAAGAGCTGGCCTCGTTTAAGGGACATAAAAGATTCCCTTGGATCAGAGAGCTAGATTACTCAGGCATGAAATCAAACCCATTCAACCGAGGGCAATATGTGCAAGGTAAAGCTTGTCTCTAGGCATACTGAATCATAAGAAAATGCATAAGATAAAAAAAGGTGTACTTAACAGGTAGCTACTGCACAGCAGGTAGCACATTTTCAGCAGTGTAACAAAAAGTCCCTGCAGCTCAGAACAGACCGGCTTTACATTAAGGCTGAAATACATTTATATCCCTGGAGCTCTTATGAAAGTACACTCAAAGCATGCTTTCTCACTGTAACTGTTATAGCCATATAGTTTACGCCTAAGATTTTTCTTCAGGGGGTGAAATACTCACACCCAAACACACTGAGGTTATTCTGTATTCCTACAAAAACACCACGTACTGATGGAGTGCATTATGGTGCCCTTTATATAAAGAGTCATTAGTAGCTCATGAGTTCAGCTTGTTCTGAGGCTCCTCCAAATGATCTGTAAAGAGCCGGCTGTCTGCAGGGCTGTCGCTGTCAGGGGACAGTGCGGGAGGTTTGGGTCACAATGGGGCCTCGAAAATGGTGCTTCATTTGTCATCTGCACGAAACACTCGAGCCTGCTCCTGCCCGCAGGACACACCCTGATTCTGGGATGCTTAATTTAAGTCATTGATGTCCCTTAGCAGCGCAGAGTGCTGTCCCCCTTGGGCACATGTAACCCAGAAAACAGAGGTGAGGTGAGGAGACCTGTGCAAGCAGCTCGGAGAGATGCAGAGCGGAACGTTCCTGAATCGTGCCGCTTCACATTATGTACCTTCTCAGCGCAACATGATACATGGCTTTTTTACGGACTAGCCCGAAGTCAATGTGCAGCAACCTGGCACAGATTACCCCTGTGGTTAAGTCCTCCGAAGTTCGCGTTGACCCTGCCTCATTAGCCAGCGCCTCCTCCAGGCCTTCCTACCTGCCGGAACCTTCTGGGCTCCAGGTGTTGTGGTTAGATGAACCTAAGGAGCTCATCCAGAGCTCGTTTTGGGCCGGGCCACGGAAAAGCCATGCGGGGGTGAGAGATTATGACCCTGTAAAGATCAAAGGCAGCCTGCCACCCAGGGTCCATCAAAGGCAAGCGATTGGTCCTGGATCACAGCCGCATGACGCTCCGGCAGTCAGCACCACGGGGCTTAGCTAACACCGAGGAAGCCAGATAACAAGCAAGGCCTGCATTTACAAGCACAGACTTTAATTGAAGTTAAACAGTGGCACCTTCCCTAACACAATATGAGTGTTTATATGAAGCAGGCTGCATGACGCTGATCACACGCTTAATATAGAGGCAGAGTGGGAGAGGATTACTTTACTTTACTCTAATGGCTTACAATAACAAAGCATGGCGAGTTACTACACAGCAAGAAGTCCATAAATCTGTGGATGGCAGCTGGTGCAGATTTCACTGATTTATATTAGATTTGAATGGCGCAGACTCGCAGATCACATAGCCCATTAAGCCTAATTCACAATGCATTATAGAATTACATTTAATCAATTGGCATGAAGTTTAACTGGCAGAAAGTGACACAGTGTAAAGTTTAAGTGGAGTTTAACCCTTACATACTGCAGTTAATGCTGGTGATATTATTATACCATAACAATGTATTTTTTTAAATTAAATAATATATCTAAGTTCCTGGAAAGGCTTTTGCAATACTTTGCCTTTAGTAATTACTAGAGATGGCACCAATCTCACATCTGATACCAGCATAAAATGATGGATTGGATATTGTAGAAAAAAAAGAATGAGCTTGATTCTCTAAGAAATGGAAAAGTTTGGAATTGGGTTTGGAAAAGTTTTCTTTTTTGGAACTGGAAATGTTTACATGAAAGGAATCTTGATTATATTTTTGTTAAGACTGATTTTCATTCTATTGCTTCTTTACTGTATTTATTATATTTGCAACATAAGTGATTTTTGCTTAAAAGTTACATTTTTGTGTAAGCCCTGTTTTATTTTATTTATTTTTATCCTATATTTTTAAGTCTTTCAGTTAAAAAAAATTTAAATGTAGTGTTTTTTTTTTTTTAAAAAGATGGATTTCGATATCGGCTGATACTCAAGGTTCCAGTATCAGTACAGGTATCGGAAAAGAAAAAGTGATATCATGCCATGGAAATCAACAGGACACAGTTCATTAAACTGACCAAAAAACTGATAACTGACCGATAACATTTGTTTTTGGTGCTAAATAAGGGCAAAATTCAATGTATAGCAAAACAATCAAAAATAACTAGGAGTTCATTGCCTAGGAAGTCTTCACCTCACACTTTCTCTTTGTGTCCAAAAGTGTGTCCTACTTCCTCTTACGAACGAACTGCAAACTGTATTAGGGTTATTAGTTGCCCACAGGAGAACACTATGGATAATAACTTATCGCAGTGTACTGGCTATTCTCCAGTGTGCAAAAAAAAACTCCCAAAATAGTGCACTATGCACTGAATAAGGTGTTGTTTAAGACATATATTTACATAGAAACTAATAATCTGAATATTATCTGACATGGACAGTTATCTGATTACTCAAATGGTCATGTAAACAGTACACTACAGTAACCTAAATTGGATTGCATTTGTACTATTAATCTCCTATTTTTTTTATACCTGCATATGTAAAAAGAAGAGCTTATATCAAAACAGAAATTACCCAAAGAATGCAGCATAATTCCCAAATAAATAATAATCAGTAAAGTGACTCAAGAGCTGCACCCAATAACCTTCTAGGATAGGAACATGAAACACTGTAGCATTTATCATTACTGCTTTTCAATTCAGTTAAAAACATAGTTTAACTGCAAGCTGTTCAGTTTAAAAAGTAGAGATGCTTCCCACTATCTCCAAAAGACAATTTTGTTATACTTATAGATGAACTCCCTGCAACTTCAGTTCAGGAAAGGCTCACATATTTTATGTGGTACAAGCCAAATAACATGCTGTGAAACTCCAGGAAGAAAAATGCATTTTGATAGTTTACCAAAGCAAAGATAAAAGCAGGTGTTGGAAGGAAAGATGGGGGTGAAAAATGACTGGCCACTCCATTACACCGGTAAAGTGTGTGCTGTGTAATTATCGACTGAAGAAAGTGCTTCACTTGGACCTACATGGAAAGATGGATAGATGGACAGATGGTAGGGTAGTTGGAGAAATGGAAGGTGCACCTACCACTTGCACATCGGAGGGCACTCTGGAAAGGAAGTCCAGCAGCTCGTTGTTGTCAATGGTGTATGGGTCTCGCAGCTTCTTCGTGAATTTATTCACCCCTGAAAGTTGGGCAGACACAGCAGCATTACACCTCAATGAGGGGGGACAAGTGCACTTCAGCAGTGTGTCAAAAGAGGCTGCCTGCTACTCCAGCAACACAGGATCAAAAGGCTCTCTGAAACCCCATTTTCTAAGTAAAGATCGGCTGCCATTATGCCCACAAGAGCACTGCTCTCTGGCCTTTGAGAGCTGCTGCTCAAGTCTGGAATAGTGAACAAAGGAGCACACAGCCCATTAGCTATGAAGGCTGTGTTTGGTCCCAGCTCTCCTCTTCAACAGCCTCCCTGCAGTTTTTGTGCCAGAAGTGTACAGATGATAGACAGAGTTCATCTGCAACACTTCTGGAACTGCATTTCTGACTTATTTATTATATTTTGACGCTCACTTCATATTGAATATGAAATTTAATTGAGTACATAGCAATAGTTATTAATACACATTAAGGGTAACATCCTCAAAGCTGTTCATGACTCACCCCAGGCCAGGATGATGTATCTGAGAGGAATGAAGTAAACTACAATGGTGGCCACACACAGTGCCACTATGGCCAGCCAGCTGAGAAAAGGCACAGTCCAATTGAACGTACTGGGAAAAGACACAAGAGCTCAGTCAGTTTCTTTGTTGTATTTACATTTGATGTTTATGTAAGGTTGCCAGATTGTGTTTCACAAGTTGGGATACTCTTAATCTTTTGTGTTATTTAATGTAATTCTGTTTAGATGATATTTGGCCACAGTTTGGGATGTTAACTGGATGTCACATTCAGTCTCGTCTTGCAAAACTTAGCACAGGCATTCTCAAGCTTTTTACAGTCAGGGAGCCCTTTAACTGTAAAAACTTTTAAAAAGTCACAGATGACCTTGGCACATCAGGTGGTGTGCCAAATAATAATGAAGCACATTATTATAATTGTACATATAATAACATTAATATGTTATTAAATGTACAGTAATATATTGGCTATTTACTGAAGCCAGGAAGTGTTTTATTTCTGAACTTTCCACCTATAGAATCTATAGAAAATTGTCACTATATTCCATTATTTATAGGCATACTAATGTTGATGGATTGGATTTCACCACTGTAACAAAATTAGAAAATCATGGACCCCCTAGTTATGCATCACAGAGAACTATAGCCTTAGTGTACACTAAAACTAACAAATGGACTAGACTACAGAGCAGAGTTGTCTGCATACAGAATTAAAAAACAAAGCTGATTTACTCATTGCATTATATGTGCAAAGTTTTTAACTTCTCACATTTCTTATCAAACAAGCACACCAGAAAGAATGTATGTTGCACGGTAGGATTAGAAAAAAAGAACAGTGCCTCCTCACTTTTTTATCCTCTCGCCGTAGGAAGCCACTTCATCCAGCGCACTTTGCACACTGATGCAAACATCCTGAATGGCATACAACTTGTTCATGAATCCTTTTCTCTCTGAGTCCTGAGAGATAGAGAGAGAGAGAGACAGGCAGACAGAGAGAGAGGTTGGGCACATGCATTTTTTTAAACCCTTAAGAACTAACCAGCATAGAGCTTAAAAGACTTGGAGAGCTCTCAGTGTACCACCTACTCGGAGTTCCTCATGCAGCCTATGTGAAATTGGCAAGGAACCTCGTTTTTGTGGAACAAAGAATAAGTATCTCTACACTGACATTTCAAATGTAGATTGTATTGATCCTTTGAATTTACTCTCTCCTTTTCCTTAGAAAGGGTAAGCCATGCTAGACCATTGACTCATGGTGATGTCATTGTACTCATCCTCATCATCAACATCACCATTTCAAGCATTAAATGTGGAACCGTTCAACATTTGATGGTTGAGAAGAACTTTAAGAACTGTCCACTGGCACCCCGGTGCATGCCCTGGCCAAAACAATGTCTGCTCTGGAGTTCCTGCCAGAGAGGAAGAATGGTCATGCAACAGTTAGGATAACATGAGGTTCAGAAAATGCAGTGATCAAGAAGACACAGACACAAAGGCTGCTTTATTGTGTGAACATGCTGGGACATTCAAACACACACAGCTAGTGTGTAACTTGCAGCATGTATTTCTACTCTGCATAAGGCTAACTGACTTATCAGAAACTTTTATTTTTTCAAGGAAATAATGCCTTTAAAATAATTTAGTACTGTTCAAAAATTGTTTCAACGTTACACTCTAAACTAGAGGTGTGCACGGTACTGTTTTTCTTTTTTTTAATCAAATGTGCTCAGCATGCACAAAACATTGAACTTTGAGGTAGATGGGCTACAACAGCAGAAGACCACAGTGTTGTGTTTCACTCCTTTCAGCCAAGAACAAGAGTCTGAGGCTATCATGGCCACAGACACACCCAAACTGGACAGCTGAAGATTAGGGAGGAAAAAAATCACCTGGATTTTCCAGTTTTCAGCTGTCCAGTTTCTGTGTCTGTGCCCATGATAGCCTCAGATTCTTGTTCTTGGCTGACAGGAGTGAAACCCAATGTGGTCTGATGCTGTTGTAGCCCATCCACCTGAAGCTTTGATGTGTTGTGTATTCTGAGATGCTTTTCTGATCACCACAGTTGTAAAGAGTGCTTATATGAGTTACTACAGACTTCCTGTCATTTCAGAACAGTCTGATCATTCTCCTCTTATCTCTTTCATCAACAAGGTGTTTCAGCCTGCAGACCCTCTACACACAGGATGGGTTTTTTGCTTTTCACACCATTCTGTGTAAACTCTAGAGACTGTTGTGTGTGAAAATCCCAGGAGATCAGCAGTTTATGAAAGATTCAAACCAGCCCATCTGACACCAACAGCCATGCCACGGTTAGAGTCACAGAGATCACACTTTTCCCCATTTTCATGTTTAATGTGAACATTAACTGCACTGCTGCCACATGATTTGCTGATTGGATAACTGCATGCATGTGCAGGTGTACAGGTGTTCCTATTAGACGGTGAGTGTATGCTCTCATGTTAATGATCATGGCCTTTTGTCTATATAGTAAAGGTGAGAGTCAGTGCAAGTATTTATCTACACAACTCAATCCCTGATTTCTGGCCAATTTTGGCTGAGTTTGGGCACATATGGCCAGTTTTGGCAATGGCAAGAGTATTATCAGCCAAACGTGGCCCAGTTTCAAATGGTAACCTAAAAAATATAATAACATTTGAAATCTGTGCCAAAAATTTCTCCACCTAACATTGTGTGGCATTTCAATTTTGGCCCAAAAGTTGCCCAGCTGTAAGCTCTAGTCTGAGATACGGGCTCATGAAGGCTGAGTTGTGATTGTTTTCTGGCAGTCAGGTCCGGCTGAGTTCCTTTCTGTTATTTCATGGTGGTATGTGAGCCAGATGAAGTGGTAAGTGTGGGCCATCATATTTACCATATTTTCAATATTAATCTGAACACATTTTTGTGATATTTCATCTCTATAGCATTTTAACCTTAGTATGATTACAGACCAAGCAATGGCACAACTTTAACGTACTGTAGATGAGAGAAAAGTCACTCAAATACAGTTTGACTGGATAACATAATAGAAAGTCATGTTCTCTATATTTTTTCGCGTCACTCACTGACCTACTGTCACATTACAGTATGTGTGAAATAGATATAAAAAAAATCAAAATCAAATGAGGACCAAGGTGTATATCAAGGTGTGCTAATGTTTTCTGTGTCCAAGAACCAGGTGTGTGGCATGGAAGCTCACAGGCAGTGTCGTGCCCATGCCCAGATCCAGCCTGGCACCACTACAGAGGCTACGCTCATGCTCTTCATGAAGATCAATTGAAATGTCAGTGTCATAGTGGATAATACCATCCCAGAGCTAGCCAGCGCCTTGAGCCTAAAGATCAAACACTGCTGTGCAAATGATGGCAGAGACAAAAAGATGGGATACTTCAATACAAATGCTGTTACATAAGACATTTCTTTTAGCTCTGTATGCCATGCAATGTCTGTGATGATTTTTGTAGTGGAAATTAATGCAATTGCACTGATGTTATGTATAATCACATACAGATTTGCATCAATTTCACACTCACATTATGTATACAAATACTCCAGATTGAACTGTACTGCCAGAATAGGAATGCCTCACATTTTCCTCTCATGTCCCAGAAAAGAAGAAATGTGCTTGGGTCTTATTACATTGAGGCTCTATGTATGGAGTTTTAAAGAATCAAATCTATCTATGATCTCTTACACGCATTCACACAATTTTTCCATCCCAGGCTTCTTCCTCGTTTATCCTTCATGGTATGAAAAATAACCCTAACTATGGCCCACGAAGCCACACTGCCTCCCAAAAGCCAACACAAGACAAATAGATATAACTAGACACTATCCCAGGGTTATTTTTCT
>CM040998.1:6407336-6574020 GCA_022985145.1 Pangasius djambal
GCGTGTGCATATGAGGTGTCCACCACCTTCTTCCCTCAGATCATTTGATGGAGGTGTACTCTGGGAACCTTCTAATGTTCCACATGGCCATTCCTCCACTTTATAATACTGTACCAACACATTCAGACACACACTGAGACAGGCTGGGTGGTATAGTCACACAGGCCTAGAATGTTAATTCATTGTTGCCATTGTTGTGTGAAGCAAACCATTATCACCACATTTTTTGCACAACATTCCAGAAACATTATTTCTACAGAAACTTTAGTCTTAGAACCTGTTTGTACTGAACCTTTTAATACTTTATTGAATTTTCTTATCAGGGCCAGGCTTATACATGGGCCCACCTGGGCTGTAGTGCAGGGCCTTGGGCGAAAAGGGGCCCCAAATTAATCAAAAGCTATAAATAAACATTTAGGATTTCAGTCCAGCGATCAGAATTTTTCAAAAGAAAGTTTGGACAATGGGAGGGAATGCACGTGCAATCATGTGGGCTTTTGATATTAGCCAATTAGCTTAATTGTCATAATGTCAGAGTGCAAAACAGAAAAAAAAACTTGCAGAGGGTGAATTATATTGAGGTGGATTTTTCAAGGACTTTGCTGCAAATATACTATATGGCCAAAAGAATGTAGACACCCGCCCAACACACCAATGTGCTTTTTAAACATCCCATTCCAGATTTAGTATCCCTTTGATGTTATAATAACCTCCACTCTTCTGGGAAGCCTTTCCACTAGATTTTGGAACATGGCTGTGGGGACTTTTGCACCAGTGTTGGGCGAGGAGGCCTGGCACACAGTCGATGTTCCAATTCATCCCAAAAGAGATCAGTGGGGTTGAGATCAGGGCTCTGTTCAGGCCACTCAACTTTTCCACACCAGCCTTGACAAACCATGTCTTTATGGAGCTCACTTTGTGCACAGGGGCATTGATGCTGGAACATGTTTGAAGGGAAATACAAAGATATTCTAAACAATTGTGTGCTTCCAACTTTGTGTCAACAATTTGGGGAAGAAGCACATAAGGTCAGGTGTCCACATACTTTTAGCCAAATAGTGTTTATCCTGATGACATGACTTCTAAAAGTGTGAACGTATATTTGTATTTTATTGTATTTCATTTTGACTTGCTTTATTATGACTCTGGTTCGATGGGCCACACTGCTCTCTGTTAACAGTCCACAATAGAGTATGTTGTTTGGCTGTATAGAGGTTTGATTCAGCTACGATTATATTTCTATATTTCCATATTTCTATATTTATAAGATTATATGTGATTATATTTCTTCTTAGAAACTAACAAATGGGTGATTGCACAATTGCAGTGCCATTTAGCCCTTTCAAAAATTAATACAAACTTAACAGGGTTGTACTTTCAAAATGAACTTGTCAGTCAGTGTCACAATGTCACAGAAAATAGAAAAAAAAATAGTGGGAGGACTTCATTTTCTTCTTCCCATGATCTTAAGAAAATGTGGATGATCTAACTTTCCTGTTGTACATGTAACTTGAGGAATATTCCAAATATTTTATGGGGAGTATGTGTTCAGGTAACAGGGTTGAGCAAATGCTGTAAGACATTAAAACGTACATTTTTCATAACCTATAATGGATGAGTCATGTAAAATGATAGTTTACTAATGAGATGTTAAATGAATCCACACGTTAATACAAAAAAACTATGAGATTTTATTTTTTAATAAATAATGTATTTTAATGATTATGTTTAAAGGTAAATTGATGTTATAGTGAGCTGGGACTGGCAAATGCTGTTTTTCGAAGTGCTGTAGAAAAATTGTAATGTTTTTTTGCAAGTTATTTATCTGAAGTATGTACGTAGGTTGTTGAAAAGGACCCTTTACCTAAGTTTAAAATGTATTTTAACTTCACTTTACATACATATTTGTAAACGTGATATCAGTAAGACACAAATGGCACCCCAATCTGGAATCAAGCCTGTCAATACTCTATAGTGGTCAGAAATACTGGTCCAATGTGGCATAATGGCATTGTAATTAAGCAGCATGAAAGACAAACACATCTGTCCAGAACTACTCTAAAGCTTTCCCATTACCAACCTCCTCAGGGCTTAGAGAACTAGCAACATGTAATGGCAAGCACAGGCACATCCATCACAGCCAGAGCCCCGCATCAGGCTATTCACACCTCCTCATTGCTACAGGATATCCCCAGGTTCCTCACAATGAGCACGCAGCAGGGGAGGTGGGTGGTCTTGATGGGACTGGCAAGGTCCTGGGTGGGCACTTTGGATGGGGCATAGCTTGTTTATTAGCAATGACAGAGAAAGAGGAGGAGATGGTGTCCCAGGGGTGCCAAACTTCATTTACACCAAAGCTCAAGCTGCAATGCAAGAAGACGGACCCCCAACTGGAGCTAATCCACACCCACAACCATCACGCTGCTTGTTCGAGGAGAGAGAAAACACGGTACTTTGATCTGCCCCATGCTGAAGGTAAGGGAAACAAAGCAGCTGATAAGAGATCAAGATGAAAACGGAATCATTTCAGCCAGGCTATGGTACTCCCAGGATGTAGCTATTATTTGTGCATCTAGAAAAAACAAGCCTTCTCTCATTTTGAGCCAAAGGCGGGTTGACCCAGACGCTTGAAATTAGAGAATTTTGTCCCAGAGGAGACCAAGGAGTGGAGCTCCACACCTTCAACAACAAATAAAGCCAAGATGAGCTCCTGCCCCACGTCTTATTACACAGACATAAAAAGAAAAAAAGATAAACTTCTTTAATATTGGATGAGTGTATTAATTTTCCAAATGTAGTTCACTGATTCATTATGAATGGAATGGAGGGAAAAGATGTACAGGGAAATGCCTGTCAATGAAATCTTTGTGTAGGAGCACTTTGGGAGGTTAATTAAAATTGCAGTATAATTAGATCTGAGGTGTGTGTGTGTCAGACTTATAGTAAATGGGAAGTCCCCTGGCTGTTCACTTGATCCCAATAACTGCTAAATACTCTGTGCCAAAATTATATACATAAAAGAATTCATGATACATGGCACCCC
This sequence comes from Pangasius djambal, assembly GCA_022985145.1. Classification (NCBI taxonomy): domain Eukaryota; kingdom Metazoa; phylum Chordata; class Actinopteri; order Siluriformes; family Pangasiidae; genus Pangasius; species Pangasius djambal. The sequence continues at coordinate 6,410,380 of CM040998.1, forward strand.
CCCCTCCCCAAAACATAACATAAATTACTGATTAAAGTGCAAAAGCTCAACAGATTTTTTTTTCAACAGAATCTCAATTAACAGGAAATAAGTTCACAAGAGGTAGTTAGCAATTTTTCCTTTGGTGACTAAACCACATTTGAGAAGGCTAGGAAGCATGGTGCTAGTTCTAATAGCCATAATCTATCCTTTTCTCCCCCCTGTATATCTTAACAATGAGTACAAACACAATTTGTATATGAATACAATTACACTGGAATATAATGTGTTCTTGAAGATTCTGTTGTGTTATGTGTATGTGATTCATGTTTGGAAAACCATGTAGATTTTTAATTTTGCTTTTTGGAGGGGGGGAAATGTATGACAAGCCACACTAAACCATGTGGTAGTGTACAACAAAGACTCAAGTGGAGAACGTATTGGACTATTCCATACAGATCCAATGTCCCCAATCTCTGGCCTGCTCACTGGAGATGGCATCCTGGGACAGGGTCTAACACTGCTCACCCTATTACTCTCCTTTTCTGTCAACTCAGTTCCATCAGATAACTGCCAAATTAGCAGCTTTAGTACTAATGACAGGGGCAAACACACCTAGCAAAAGAGGTTTAGTCAATTTCACATGTATAACTCAAGTCAACAGGTAAGCGTTTCTGTGTTGTGGTGTTCTGTTAGATGTCTCGTACACATTGTACTGCTTTGTTTCACATACAGGAATTTAATGTTTGAAGCAGGTGCTCTTCTGGAGCGACACATGCTAAGAAGTGACAAACACAGAAACTTTACAGCTATAGATTGTGCTACTCTTCCCCAGAACTGCGATCATAAACAGACCATCTTAAATTAATACCATATACTGAAGGAATTACATCTATTTGCTTTCCCACATTAAAGGAAAACTCCACTCTGAAACATAAAATATATTTATATCGAAATACTATTGATGTGTTTGGCGATTCTGGTGCTAATTTGTTGTTTGGTTTTTCGTTATTCGCGTGAGAAGTTAGCGTTTAATAGGAGAAAATAATTCAAAACAACCTCAAACGTAAGGGATAACGATCAAATTCCGCTGTTAGCTCATAAAAAAAAAAAGGAACTTATTTTCTCAATCACTATTTTCCAGTGATGTTTAATGTCATGTTAATAAGAAAGTCAGCACAGAAGTAGCGGAGACAGCAAAGTTGGGCTCAAAGTCTCAGAATGCAATGCAACTATACGACACAGTTGTGCGACGTTACGGCAGAGACTCGGCTTGGCTAGTGAGTGATCTCTAAGCTTATGAGCATGATGGTGTTGATGGCAGTATTAGCATGAAAGTTGAAGCTCTGGAAGCTGATCTGTTTGAGCAGAGTGAGGACATGAGGACAAGAGCTGGACAGACTAAAGGACTTAAGCACCGCTGCATTGCTCTCTTTCAGTAGAGACACCACTGGCACCACTATGAGCAAGCAGTCAAACAGCATTGTGGATAAATCTTTGTAGTATCATTGTAGTAAATCTTTGGCTAAAGTGAAAGTAGAAGAGCATGTTGATGAAAAAAGTTTAAACCAATTCAGAATTTCATCATAAAATAAATCCTTTGTACCACTAAAGATTATACAGAGATAAATATGTAAATATTATATTGTTATGCAAGTCATTCGTGGTGAATTTTTCTGTTAAGATACAGTAACAAAGGTCAGAATCCCGGCTGGAGAGCAGCTGCTATTAGGCTGCAATAGTAAGCAAAAACAGCCGATAGATATCTCTGTGTGCTTTTGGCATCTCACCAACACAGCAGGAACGAAGCAGATGTTTTGTTTTAAGGCAGGCATTTTTAAAATAAATTATTTATCCTACTCAAGTAATCCTTGGGTGAAAAGGGTGAATGTACAGGCTTAGTGGGTAGTTTATTAGGCATACTTTCCTTGTCTCTACACTTATTGGGCATTTTATCAGATACAGCTCCCATATACAGCAGATGCACTTTGTAGGTGTATAATTTATGACTGTAGGTTATCTGTCAGTCACTCTCTAACCCCTCTGTCAGTGCAAATCGACCACTAAAGGACCAATGCTAACCAGATATTATTTGGGTGGTGGATCATTTGCAACACACTGGTATGACTGTATCAAGCACAGAAACTTTCCTGGAAGTTTGAAACACTGTGTACTGGACACTCATACTTATCAGACATATCTACCTGTTGGTGCACCATGTACAGTGAGAGACTCAAGTTTAATGCACCACATGGTTCATCGTCATCATGCTACAGTACCTGATACACTCATATCATCACAGCACACACAGTGTCACAGCACACACAGTGTCACTGTTGTGACGCTAATAATATCTGGTTAAGGTGCTCACATGGTGGTCCCTTTCCACTTAAAAGCAGATGGGATACAGTTAGTAGTGTGATGCACCTCCATAGTGCATCTATATGGTACATGAGAAAATGGCCTACAAGCGTAGCTACAAAGTAGCTGTAACTAATAACTTTGTGTGGGAAATGTTTTACATTAAGTTTCCTTTAACTGACATTACTTCCATTCACAAATAATTAGCTGTAATATACAGTACCATAAGTGATATTAACAAAGTACTTGAATTAACTGTTTTCTTTATTATTAAACCAAATAAGCATATAATCGTTAATCAGTGTTCATATCACTCATGAGTGAAATTAGGCCTAATTAACATGACTGCAGGTCAGAGAAATTCAGCTTTTATTCTGAAAAGCCATTTCCAATATTCACACCTGGAGACGAGAGTTCAGCTGTAATTTAAATTTAGTGAATTTATGTGAACTTTTCTTTAGTCACGGATTGAATAAACATTGTCAGTGCAGATGTATTTAGTCAACATGTGTGTGAACTTTGTTACTTTGTTAACTTGGAGTTTAAAGCAAAGAAAAAGTGTAATATTCTTAAAATTACTTTTATGTATTGTATTTGAACAAATGATTATAATTGTGTGCAGACTGCTATTCTGAATGATAGTTGTGCAAGAAAGATTTTTCCCCAATGTCTAGAAAAATAATATCATAAACTATTTATGCATATGGAATTTTTTATGAATTGTCAAAATAAAACAGCGTGTATACAGGAGATGCGCAGTACAATGCTGAAACACTCAGTATCCTACCCCTGGCCTGCAGAGCCACTAAAATGGCTGCAGCATGTGCATTTGTAGCAAACTGTGCAGCTCCATGGCATCATTCCATCCACACTCCTCTTCTGCTGAGCCTATCGCTGTGATAGCACAGTAAACATGCGTCAAGAAGAGAGACGACAAGCCAGGACAAGGTTTATTTTGGGCCCGACCTCTGCTTCCCACCACTCCCCCACTAAAACAACATCATTAGGCTCTAATGGGGCCGCCGGAGAGTGGGGTTCACCTTCGCCATTACTCCCCAGGTGTCCACACCCAGCAGGCAAGCCACTCCATCAGCCTCAAGGTCAGGCCGAATGTTGCCCCTGTTTTCCCGCCTCCGCTGACACCCCTCACCAAACGCATCTGCACCTGCAGTCATCCTCCGACCCATCGCGATGCCCCTCGCCCCTGCCATGATCCCCCTTCACCCGGCTATGCCTGCTCTCCTTCCCTCGACCTCTCCGGATCTCAGGGAGCCACTTCATGATGAATGGCGTGCGATTAATTTTAGCCGACACTGCCGCGGATTTGCTCCTGTCCTCTCCATCTCCAAAAAACAAGGTCGTCATAGAAGAACAGGCATCATGCTGCTGGGCACCAACAGGCTCACCAATACAAACACAATAATTGGGAAATAAAGCTCCAATTATGGCAGGATTTCAGTGGCAGGAAAAACCGTGTCGCCTACATCTTCCTGCAACATTAACAAAATGACAAAATAACATGCTTTCTGAAATGTCACCAGCTTCTTCATTACACATTAATGTGCCAAGCTGAAATTCAGATGGTGCACAAGTGGAATTTCTACATTTTCAAGGTTTCTTTAAAAGGTACGCTGCTAGAAATGACAGAAACAGAAATGGCATTCCTTCCTCTCTTGAAGACAAACATCAAGGATTCACTCTCATAATTAATTCATAACTTCAGTTAAAAGGGTTCTAGTAACTGGCTTCCTTGCCTGTTTGGCACAGATACTGTCCTTTTTAGCTATGAGGTAAGCTACATATTTGCTGCTTCGTTGTGATGGGGGGTCACCGAGCGACTGTCAGTCAGCCAAGTTCACCACTGGCTGCTATTTAATCGCCTCATGGTGAATTTGAGTGCACACTGTGTACTTCAAGACTCACACACACACACAACTAGCAAGGCATGCTACTGCTATCCCCCAGGACTCCAAAAGAAGTTGCAAAGACTCAAGCAGAAACAAAAGACATAGAGACAGGAAACAAAAGACACAGGAAAAACACGTTTCTCTCCAGCAAGGCTTCAGAAAAAAGTGAAGTGATTAAGGGAATGTTGGTTTTACATTTGCATTTTATAACTAATAGCACTTTAGGTGTCTATCAGGTCAATCAGGGTCTACTATAATTACCAGCAGTTCTGTGTTTCTCCAAAAACTTAAATGTTTTAGCACCTATGATCAGGTTAGCAGTGTACACCTCCTACTGCCAGGCTGGTTTCTCCAAAGACAAGGGGATAAGAGTGACAACTGAGGACAGAGTGAGAGGACGGCGGTTGAACGGGGAGACACACAGCCCTTCTCAATGGGACAGACAATAAACCACAGAGGGTAGATACAGGACAAACTGACTACACTTACCACCATCACGCGAATCCATTCAAAATGCCAGGAAGCCAAAATATCCTCAAGGATATGGCTTCCGGGCAGACGGCCATCATGGGAGGGGGCAGAGCCCGGCACCTTGTGGACCAGAATAAATTGAGATCTTTTTAAAAGCAAGATTATAAAAGCAATACGACAAAAAAAACATTGAAGGTACTGAATGAGTGACCTTGAATGAAAGGAAAGAATAAAAAAATCGATCTTATGGGTTTGGCAAGAAAAAGAGACAAGGTTTTCTTGTACAGAAGACAATGCCACGAGTCTGTTAGGGTTCCTCCTTATGTTTTTTTTTTTTTCCTTTTTTTGTTTCTTTAATAGCCAAACATGATTAAAATGCAATTCCTAGGAGTATCTCCCAAAAATAAAAAAAGAGGGAGAAAAAAAAACAAGAAAGCCAAAACAGTAAAAAAAAAAAAAAAATCATCCTTTACAGTCTGAAGCTTTTCATCTTTTAGAAGCATGAGGAAGGAAGAAAGAAAAGATCTCGGAGCAGCAGAAACTTTTTTTCCTTCCCTCCCTCTGCATTTTTCAGGACTTAGGGAAGAGGGGGAAAGCTCTTTACCTGAAGATATGCATAGTAAATCACAAGCTCAATAGCCCCAGAACAAGTTCTAAGTCACAGTTTTTCAAAGTATTAAAAATAATCCCCGTTGCACTCTTTAGTCCAATTACATACTAGCACACAGCTATCGCCCAGATCAACCCCATCCCTCGGATCCGCCGGGCTTAGCGCTCCATGTGCTATCTGAAGATAAGCTTTGCATGTAATGCTAGATTCCAACTGACATAATTGTGCATGAATTGGGATCAGATTTTCAGCATTTCACGGTGCAAAGAGGTTAGCTTGTGTTTTCCCCTGCGAATGTGGCCCTGGTTGAATTGCAGAGAGATGAAGGGAATGAACAGTGAAAAAGCGACAGAGAGACATAGAGGGTGGGGGGGCTCTGGATATAAAATGGGTATTAGGCTTGTCGACAGGCCCAGAGGTCATGGAAATGGGAGTATGTTGTTATGGCACCCCACAGGCACCAAGACTAAGATACCGCAGCAGTTATTACCCAGCATGCACCTGCCAGGGCATCGATAACCGTCCTGGCTTCTATCAGACAGCCCCAGCTGCTCCCATCAGCCTATTAGATGGCTGATTACTGATTGTAAATTCCAGTGCAAGTCAAACCGCAAAAAATTGCCCTTTCCTCACTTTTTTCACTGATAGTATCTGATTTTCATTCACTGACTCAAAGGGCAACAATGAAAGATGCATATATCACGGTGAGAAGAATATAGATAATAAAAATTAAACAGGATTTGCACAGCAAACAATGTGTCTGTGTTTCTTTTTGTGCTCAGCTATAGTGAATTCTCAGTGTTTCTTTTCCCTCAGTGTGCCATGTTTGCTCATTTTACACGTAGGAAGTACCACACAGATACACTACTACTGCACTCAACAAACAGAATGAGAAGGAAAAAAAACATCTGCACACTTACAAACAGCTGTTGGACATGTGAGGAGGCGTGTGCTAGCTGTGGTAAGCCTGTGAGCTCAACATGATTGCTGCATGTATCTTATCTGGGACGACTCCTCCCAAGGCTTTGTGTGTGTATGTCTGTGCTGTGTGTGAGTGTCAATGTGTGTGTGTGTGGAAGAGAATCGCTCCAGTGTTCAGCCATGCGTGCAGGCCTAATCTCAGCGCTCTTCCACTGGCTCTCTGCTCACTCCCCTGGGATAGTGAGCCTATCATCTAGCCCAGCGCTTCCACACAGGCCCTGGAGCTGATTAGTCTTCTACACACTCTGGACACAAATCCACACACCGCCGGGCTTGTGTGGTAAGTCATAGCTTTAGCCTCAGTGCCATCAAATAGCGTTTGGTTTAAAATCAGATATCCTAAAGGGGGATGTTTGGGAATGTGATGAGCAGCAAAGGAAGACTAAGTACTGATGTTAAAATGACATGTGACGAGTCCTGAGAGTTAACAGGTTAACTGTCTATTTGACTGCATATTCTCAATGCATATTTGTTCTGTTCATTCTATTTACTTTTGAGTCATATTTTATATATTATATATTATATATTATATATGATATATTGGGGTCTGGGGTTCCATCTGGATCTCGAGTTACTGCCAGTGTGATGTTTAGCACATTTTCCCTTTATCTGCATAAGATTCCTTAGGGTTCTCCGGTTTCCTTCGATCTCTATGAAACATGCTTTTAGGTGGACTGGCTACTCTAGATTACCTAGGTGTGTGCATGTGTGTGCGTGTGTGTGTGTGTGTGTGTGGTGTCCTGTATCCAGAGTGAATCCCTACCTTGTGTCCAGTGTTCCTGAGATCCACTGCACTGAGGGTAAAGAGCTTACTGAGGGTTAATTAATATACATTTAATTATTGTGAACAATAGCATTCTATAAATACTAATCTCAGGAAAGATTTTAAACCCACAAGACCTGTTCGAGTTGCATTCCACTTTCTTATACTGTAACTACATACATTTCGAGCTCCCAAATGGCACAACAGAAATCCGTTCACACAATTGTTGGGTGATCATGAGTTCGAATCCTGATGATGCCACAACCCAGAGCCCAAGAGATCATGGCCGTGCTTTCTGCGTGGGAGGGGTTGCATACTCTCTCTGTGTTGTCAATCACAGCGACATTAGCCAATTGTGCATGTCTTTGAGCACATGCATGTAGAAGAAGGCAAACAGCACATTCCTCCAAGTGTGTTGCACTGCCCTGTTATGCAACATGAGCAGCAGTTTGAAAAAATGCAGTGGCTGGCTTCACATATGTTGGTGGACCCATGTGCTAGCACTCACCCTTCCTGGTTGGAAGCTGTTGTGTGATAGGGGAGAGCCAACTAGTTGGTGGGAATTGGTAAATGATGAAACTGAGAGAAAATGGGGTTTAAAAAAATCATTCAATCAATCAGATAGATAGATAGATAGAAAGATAGATAGATAGATTAATTGACTGATAGATAAACCTGCATACAATTCCTATTAGTAGTAATAATGCTGAATATTTACTAATTAATATGCTTTAAAATTAATAAATGAGTAACAAGGCTTTAAAAAATTCTAAGGGATTAAAATAGTTGATGTAAAATGAGTAACAAAGTTCAATGAAGCTATTGTGCATCTAAATGGGTTTAACAATTATTATAAATAATCATTATGTTAATATTAGGTAAAATAATAATTATTACCATGGCCATTATTATACTGTCCTAATTATCACTTAATTACTATCACCACTTTACTATATTACTAATAATGTTACTATTATTAATAATTCTAAGAATTAAACTTTAGCTGTGTACAATATAGTATGGACTACGATATAAATCTAAAACTCATCACGTTACAAAGATTATATGAATCAAATTGTTCAAGATAAACATTCTTACTACAAGAAACACAATCAATATGACCCACTGACCCTTGGGGCAAACTGCAGATGCACACAACTGCAAGACAGCTGTGCTGCCATATTGACTATTAGCCCTAGTCTCCTAGCGCTGAGCCCCAATGCTCCTATTTAAATCCACACGTATGTATTTGGTGAGGTTTAACAATAACACTGTGGTGCGAGGCAAAGCTCATTATCACCTAGGTAATTACCTGCCGTTCCGTCTGTGTGTTTACTTTAGTTTGGCGGAGCAGGTGTTAAAGATGTTTCGGCTGTTATTATGCCGGTTGATGATGTCTTTGGTGGAGACAGTGAGTTCTCCTGAGACAGGCTTTTTCAACACAATATGCACACACACAGACACAAACATTGGCATGAGCCTGGCAAACAGCGGGGAGGAGGAGAATTCAACAAACACATGGCTTACTCGTGTGATGTTGGAGCATAGAGCATGGCCCTTTGGCAGGAAGAAATGGCTTCATTTTCACTTCTGTGTGTATTGTGAGAAACTTTTGCAGGCAAATAAAGAAAAAAGGCCCTGTTGAGTTATTGGGTTCCTAAAGCAGTATATTATGTAGGCAACATAAACAGCAGTCTAGATAGACTCATTGACTTCAATCCCACATCTGGTGGATATGAAAACTCATTCCAGTGTCATGCACTGCCACAAATCTAAATCTCTAGGTCTGATATAAAGTGGTCATTTCACGTGGACAGGTGTTTAGTCAAAACAATATGTCCGTACCCCATGATACCTTCTACTGACGTAGAAGGAGCTGCTGGTTCTTACATTTGTCTTCCTTTTCCTTTTCTTTCTACAGGTGTCTGCTCCAGTTTAACAACTCAGGTGTCCCCATCAATTAGCCTTGAATGTAGACTTTCATTGAGAGTATGCGACTAATATCTACACTGACTCTGAAGAAAGACACTTTTCACGACCGCCCAACAATCTGCTAAGTGAAAACACGTGTCCGAAGCTAAGGCCCTGCCCGTGAGGGGTCCTAGGTCCAATGGGAAGCAGGTGCTCCACTTTTTTGCCACGTAATACCCCATTTAGCCCCAGGGCCAAAGGTTATGCAGCTAATAGCTGCCTGGTGCAGGGCGGGGAAGAGCCAAGCACGGGGCCAAGCTAAAACATCTGGGACGTATTGCACATACTTGCAACATATGCTTCAGGTTCAATTAAAATGAGGCCTTGGCACATTTATTCATCCTTTTTTTACTCTGAAACCTTCCTCCAGTAAAAAAGGGCCTCCCCTGACCTGACCTTAATATTTTACTATTTGAGCAAACAGAAGAAGTAATGAGAGTGCAGGGTCGTAGGCTCTAAGCGAGAGAGAGAGAGAGAGAGAGAGAGAGAGAGAGAGAGAGAGAAAGACGTGAAATTCCACTTATATTTCGCTCACCCTTGAAACTACAGTGAACTTAACCAGTTTTGAAGGAACAGGACAGTGTCAGAGGAGTCATAATCAAGCGCACATAAGACAGGAGAGAGGAAGAGGGAAAGGGAAATGGGAGAAGAAATAAAGAAGAAAAATATCCCTTTTCAACTTTGTAGGCAGCTGAAATGAGACACTGGCAGTCAGAAGGAGAAAAAATAGTTCAAATATGCGCACAGTGAGATTTAGTATACTGTAGGTTTCGTAGTGCATGATCTAGAGGGTGCTTAGAGTCATAATGATCATAATCACAGATCCTCGACTTAATAACACTGTGACTTTCACTAAATATGAAAACTAAACAGTGTGTTGGCATAGAGATAAAACTTCAAGAGTGAAATGGCTTTTGTGATGTAGTGCCCCATGACTAACGTATGTTCGCTCTATGGGTTTGCCAAAGCAAATGAACACTGACCAGGACACCATATTAGGGTAATTGTAATTGTAAGACAAACACGATATAAGCCGTCCAGACAAAACAAATGAAAATGTGGGAACAATCATCACATGCAGGCACAAGTTTAAGCCTAATTTGTTTCAACTTCAAACCAGTTTCACCTAATCATACATGACTCAGCTCTACAAGGAGCAGCTAATAATCAGTGCCTTGGCCTTATTTATCTATCTATGTACTCAAATGAGGCTTTTTTTTAATTATGTTCTTGACCTTCCTGCTTTCTGGTGAGAAAGTCAGATTTTTCAGTTCATTGGATAAATATACATAGTTACACACATTTACTGCACAAAAGCATTTAATGTTTGGTTGAGAAATAGCCAAAGCATAAACATTGTATCCTTTTGCCATTCTAGTTGTACGTACAATTAAAACATGAAATAAACAGACCCTGTATTATATTGACCCATTTACATGAAAAAGGACTCAACAGTATGGATATTTTGAAGAAGACAAAATATCTTAATTTACCTACTTAATGTGGTTACCTCTCAATCTTCCACTTCAATTCCCCGTCACAAGCATCAGCTCAGTCTTCCCATGCATCTTGCCTGCTATTAATTACCTTTCAATGGCCCGAAGAAGTATCAGAAGCTCAACACTGGGACTTTCAAACCAAGTTTATTTATGGCTGATTCGTTTACCTTTATTTTGGGCTTGAAGGAACATCTTAGAGGCTCCTTGGAACGTTTGAGCTCTTAGTTTGAAATGAAAACCCACAGCTGTCGACTTGAGCTATTTGTGATGTATTTGAAATGTCAAAGCTCAGCAAGAAAAAATCTGAACTGAACCTTAAGCATAAAAAAGATATGTTACAACTTTCATTTGATCTGAAAATAAAGTTAAAGGTTTTTTTTTCATGCAATTACAATGTAAATATTTGAAAATTAAACACTGTCAAAGACATCTTGAGGGCCATCTGAATCTAGGGGCATTCACTAATATTTTGTTTAGCCAGCCATCTAACTGTGAATCTGCACCAGACCGCAAACTCTAAGTCCCCGTGAGTGATAATTACCTTGTCATCTCTGTCAAAGTCCTCGTCCTCACCCTCCAGCAAATCCTCCACTGCTTGCTGATGAGCGTGAAAAAGAAGAGAAACAAATGGGGATCAATTTCATGTGCACAATGACTAGCAATCATACAACCATACTACATACTACAACCATAAAGAAAACTATTCTTTGTGAGAGAAAGTAAAGCTTTGGAGCATCACTCTCTAAGACCATCATCTGTATCCTGTTGACCATGAGGTTAAAACTTCACTTGAACCTTCAGCTTGGACACAGTGGTAAAAATATACGCTTCAGTGAACCAAGACCACAAGACAAGTAAAGTGTCCTCCAACCCCCTTAATCAAACTTACGGCCACTTAATTCTCCTTAAAAGACACACAATAAGGAAAAAAGTGATGGACATGAACACCAATAGGACCCATCTTAACAATCTGAAATGAATGTAAGCTGAATTGTAGTTGTGCTTGGCATGCACAAAAACCCAAGGTGAACCAATATTATCCAGGCTATAGAGGTTAATTATGCTCTCATGTTTAGCACTGCAGAACAGCCAGATGTGTTGTACAGCCAGATGTGTAGCACAAAAGATCTTTCCACTCAGTATAATCTGTTGTAAGAAACTGGACTTGAAGAACCTTGAACAATTTTTATTTATATAGGTTTCATTCTATTCTGTTAATTTAAGTATTAAATAACCTTTGTCCACTTACGCATACAACTCTCCAGGGAAAATCAGGATGTCATTGAACAAATCCGGTACTCCTGTAAATACCTGTTTTAGTCTGTAATACACTTGTAGACCACTTGTTGCATTGTATATAGATTTTCAAATAAAGGTAAAAGAAGGTGTACTGGACTTGAGTTCACTACCCAGAGCCACTTATTTCTTAATAAGGAAATATTTGGACACATTGTTTCATTCCATTCTTTCATTCATCAGAATATTAAAAAACTGTATGCCCCAGGAGCATAACATATCTTTTAGAAATTAAGCCTATCTTAACCTATTAAGCAGGTAAAAAAAAAATCCAAATTCTCAGATTGTCTCTGAGTAAAATTTGCCATAACAGGTTATTGCTTATGGGGCTATTTTAGTTCAAGTACATGTACAGTTATGTTCAAAAGTTTGCATTCCCCATGGTCTCTGGGTGAAAAAAAGGAAAAATTAAAAACAGAAAGAAGTTTTGTCATGAACATCTCAGCCTCCTGACCTGAGCTGAATGCAGTATATGATATCTGACAGAGTTTTAACAGATATGTCAAGAAAAATTGGCAAAGATTGGTCACGGAATCTGCTTAGGACAGAGATGTCAGGTAGTTGGGGCCAGAAATATATTACAACTGAGAGGATCGAAATGCTGCTCAGAGAATACACAAAGAGCCTAGATACAACAGTTATTATGGAATATTATTATTATTGAATATTTCCGTTTATTATAATAATTAAGAAAACTCTGTGAAACATCTCTGTAACCTTGGTTAATTTTTTTATTCTCTCCCTTAAAGGCATACATGCCTTGTAAAAGACCATAAAATATCACAAAAAGTACAAATGATTTCTAGTACCAAGAAAAAAAAAAACACAAGTAATCATTAAAATTGTGCCTATTGAAAATATTATAATGTGTGATGTAATGTATGTATTACAGTGAAAGAACCCATAATATGATAAAATGCAAGGTCAATAAATGATCGTCTTTGAAAGAAAAAAAAAATACTGTCTGTACTGATAATGTAGACGGATTAATTATTCACACACATCCCATCGTAATTTACCAAGCTGGAGGAGCCAGTACAGAGGTGCAGGCACAAATATCATGCAATTTTCTGGCAGACATATAAAGAGTTTATCTCGGTCAATTGAAAACACTCCATCAAGCATGTGTGGCCCCTGGGAGCCCGAAAAGAGTCCATATCACATGCCTATTTTCATTGCCGGAGGAGGGTACATGCACAGATCATTATTTCTCTTCTTGGGGCTCGTCTTGTCAATCACACATCAAAAGCTTCAAGGTCATGTGTAGGCTATTTACATAAGGCAATTTCTACAAATCCCCCCCCCGCCCCCACACCACCCCCAAATCTATCGAGAAGAGCAATTTCTTTTTATTATTTTTTGACTTTCCACATCACATAAATGAGTTTTCTCTGACATCCAAAAATTGTTACTTAGCAAACAATAGCTTTTGTTCCTTTGTCTTGGCTAAAAGGCAGAGTGCATGCTGCCATAAGCCTCTTATGTAAATGCTGCTAGAGACAGAAACAAAAGGAGGGTTCAGGAGACATGGCGGAATTGCTAGGAGTGAACTGATGATGCTTTGTGCTAAAGGGTGCACAAATCTACCAGAGTAATGTGGTTTCAATAGCAGGGTTAAGTAGAGGCTAGTCTCGATTATTTGAGAGAAGAAGACAATCAATCATGCTGTGCAAATTGAGCATTTAGCAATCAATGAAGAGGAGAAAAAGCATTTTTGAGGAAAAAAAACAAGGTCATGAATCAGTCAGAGTGGGTCTTTTACTGACAGTCACTGAGAGAGAGAGAGCAAGATCCTCTGCAGTCTGGCCTTTCAGCTAGCATTGGCACCATCCCCAGCCCTGCTCTGTGACATCCATCTTGGAGGGTTAATGCACTTTTTCTCTCCTCCACTATCAGCAAAGGAAGAACTGTGCTATCTGTGCTTTTAATTCTAACCTTCACCATGACAGGTGCGCCGGGAATAGACGCCCAAGCCAGACAACCCATCCGACATGAAGATATATACTTTCATTTTTTGCCCCCATCCCCTCTCCCCTCCTCTTGCTCCTCTTTGAAATGGAAGACATCTCTAGCGTCTCCAGCTGCTCGGGGCATGGTCCTGCTTTGTATGCGGCGTGTGGATCAGGGGGACCCGGGAGAGCCCAGGCCTGGAAGGCTGATAAGGACTCTCGCCGGAGCACCTCCAGCCCAAACAGCCTCTTCACAGGCTGTCAGAGCACTGCTGGTCAAAGGGAGGGCTTGTGCTCATGCCAACGTTGGCTGACTCTGGCTTGACCCCTGCAGAGGCTTAAGTCAAAGACTGGTGCTACTGGCAAAAGAGGCAGATTGAGAGGAGAGGAGCACTAATTGGTCAACGTATTGATTTAGTGGAAGAATAAACACCGTTTTTGCCGATCAGACTTGGTTGCATAATGCAGTTACGTATGCTAAAAGAGCTAAATAGGCTAAGCAATAAGAGGTCAGACTCAGTGCTGTTCGGTGCGGCAGAGGCACTTTGTCTCTTTAGGGCTGAGCTTTACAAGGCAAGCACACTGATCAGAGGACTGCTGGGTTTAGCTCTGCAGATCAGAAACATGCCAGGGTCATGTAGTCCCACAAGTAAGAAGCCTCATCATAGCTTTTCATCCCTTGGCTTACATTCAACTCTAATCTGTAGCACGGTATAGACCCCGAGGATACCTCAAAAACACAGTCGGTGTTCTGTAAACAAAACCCTGCCAGCAAGAAACATGGCTGCATCAACAACAACAGCAGCAGCCATGACAAAGATGTGTAGATCATCCACATTGTTAGCAAAATCTCAGGTACAAAAGTTCACAGGGATGAAGTGTAGGGAGCTGCCAAAGTCGCTTCTCTCCTCGCTTCAAACCTCGCCTGTGAGCAACTCAGAGCCACACTGGCACGGGGGAAATCAGCGGGGCAACAAACGCTGCCAGTTCAAAGTGACGTGACCTTTTGATTTTGTCACCTGTCAGGGGCTGGCACGGAGGAGCGGAGACATGTCTGCCAGGCGCACGAGATTCGACGTCTTGCTGGCGGGAGTGCATCGCTGGAAGAGGTGGTGGCACTGAGGTGGATTAAAGGCCTGAAAAACCGCTCCCCTTCCCTTCCTCATCTTCCTCCTCCTCCTCTCTCGGCCCTGCCATCACACACCCCTTTTTTTTCGTGTGCCATCCCAGTCGACTCAGCCCACAGCCAGAGCACCAAGCTGAAGGAAGAGTTAGCATGGATCACGATTGAGAGACAGGCTCTCATTTAGTTTCCCTTTATATTTCACTGTGCAGTGATTGACACTGGAGGTGGGCTTGACAGGCTCCACATTCCCCCCAGAGCAACCCACCTGTACCAGAAGATGGTAAGGAAAAACACAGCCTATCCTTTATTCATGAAGCTCCATCCAAGCGGTTTGTTTTTCAAATTACACACACAATGGAAAAAAACAGACAAAGCACAGCTCAAACCAGACAAAACGAAAGAAAGGGAAACTGAAAAACTTTATTCAAGTATCTGTTTACCTGTAACAATGTACGGAAGTGCAGCTTCTTACTGAGTTATTCAGTGAAAATACACTTGGTTTAAATCATGACCGACTTTTTCCTCAAACAATGAAATATATATGATATTGAAGCAATAGGTGTCTTTTATCATGCTGCTCTTTTGCTGGCCACATGAGATGATGGCAGCTTGTTCCACATTGACGTCAGACAAGAAGTTGGACAGGGTGATGGATCGATGACAGGCTTCTCCCAGAGATCAAGCCTCACGGGAGACACTAAAGCTTCAGGTCTTCCAGCTGACTGTCTACATCACAGCGTTTAAAACAATGCACAATCCCACAGTCGGCATCACAGTCACTTGCAGTGGGTTGTGTAGTATTTAGAAGCAATACAAGGAAATATGGTTAAAAAAAGAACAGTAAAAAAAAATTCCTTGTGGCATAGTCGGACCTTGTCTTGCATACCTTTGTCACTGCATTTAGGTATATGCAAATATGGAAGTGCTTTGTTTCAAAATGACTTACGAGGGTGTGAGAAACATGACGGCATCTACCACATATTCCTATACACGCTTCATTTCAGCGACATGAAAAACAGCCAGAAATAAGACACAAAAGAGAGAGACAAAAGCATGAGGAGTACATTATCCTTGCCCTCAAACCACTGACAAGGTTACTGAGAAGTACCTTAAAATGCTTAATTGCATACTGGCTGGTGAAAGAGATGTCACTGTGTTTCTCCAGCTCTGGCAGAATTTGCTATAATTAACACCTTTGAAACATCTGGTAAAGTGTTTTCCGGGCCAGTGGATTCAGCAGCGTGGGTCTTTCAGGGCCCGCCACGGGCCCTGCTCCTCTCAATTCCAACTGAGCTGTCCAACGCTTGACTGAGCCCAAGTGGTCGTTATGGAGCCCCACCAAAACCTTCCAGGTCTCCAAACAAACTTAACTGGAAGCTGGGGGTGGAGGGGAGGTCAGTGAAGGCACTGAGATCACTGGCTCTCTACAGGAAATGGGCCAGATACTGACAGGTAATGTCAGCCTGGCTTGGGTTGCCAAGTTGTGGCTTTCTGACCTGTATAGTGAGGGCAATTCTAACCATCACCAGTAGGAGTCTCCTTTATAACCACTGTAATATAATGGGAAATAATAAGTGTATAGAGAAAATTCTGGCTTTTACAATGTTTTTTACTGATCAACAGAGTTGGTCTACATTTGTTCTCAAATGGTCCCGGATGATTGACAGACCTGGTCCATTTTTGTTCTGATGATCGACAGGCTCGGTTCAGAAGTCATGATCTGTCTGACTTGCATCCAAAGGTGGTGGCACCCCCTCTGAACCCCTAATTCATCCTCATAATATCCATTCACTGTGGCTTGGAAATTCCTCTCTAAGGAACCAAAGGAGCCTACTTATACAGTTCTCAGACCTGCTAAACATGGTCCATTTGGAAACACCAGTTTGAGAGTATACTCTGGTGTTTAGAGCATAGCCTTCCCAGATGGTAAAAAGAGCTTTTAACAATAACAGGCTCTGACAGAGAGGTCAGGTAATTGGTGGAGGGGTGGCACGGAGAGCACAGGGAAAGAATACGAGAGTCAGGGGTCAGCTGACTACAGGTTAAGAGTTGAGCTAGCATGTCAACCCTTGAGGTAACAACCCACTTCAATTAAATGACAGCTGAAAGTGGGAATATGTTTTTTCTGAACATATTGTGGTTATATATATATAATAAAAACATATTCTGATTCTGCGTAAGTCTTCCTCTTGGCTTAGGGTTGAGTGCTCATGTCTTCCAAAGAGAATTACCCGTTACAGGCTTTTGAAAAATCACAACTTTCCAAATGTTGACATTTGGCGAAGGGAGATGGTTTAATTTTACATGTTGTTTAAAGCAACTGGCAGTGGCTAGGTCTTTCCTTCTTTCTCTTTTCCTGATTGTGTCAGAGCCATGACTTTGGTTTCATGAAGCGGAAACCACACAGAGGAAACCACATAACTAGAAGTTAATTCCGCAGCACATTTATAAGACTAGGAAAAGCTGTTGAACACAAAAATGGAGGACCCCAATATATACGAGAAATGATGTACCTTTACCTACTTATAGTGTGTTTGTGTTTGTGTGTTTATATCTTCACAGCCACATTTTTAATAGCCTATATTTATTGCAACATGGACATATTACAGTGGTATTGGAATCAGCTAAATAGACTCGCACACAAACAAAACAGCAGGGGGGGTAGTCGTAAAATACTGGGGAAAAGATTTACACAGCATGCATCAACAGCCCTTCTAAATTAAGAATTATATGGTAGGCTGACTAATTCAAAGATGCAATAGGTTTTCCATAAAGTTGGAACGATATGAAGAGTTCCCAGTGGTAAGAAGTAGAGAATGCAGTAAGGGGATAAGTGATGAAGTCTCATGGCAGTTTGTTGACTGAGAAAATGTTTCTCACCTCTGCAGTCATCAGATATGAGAGATATGCCATCTAGCCGACGGCGTGAGACTGTCACACAAAACATACACATTCTACTCAGTGTAACTTTCAATATGAATGCATTCTCATTCATATTCATGTTATGGGACATAATATCCCACCCAGGTGCTTATACAGATATATCTGGATATCACAGAAGCCTATCAGTAAGCCTCACAGGCTGGGCAGCTCTTTAACTCTCAGTGAGAGGCAGGCTGGCCGCTGCGTCGTAGCAGCCTGCACTTATGTGTCAGTGGGTTTAGTAGAGAGTTAGACAGAGTGCTATTTGAAATTATATCCTGCCAACCACCAGGAGCTTGGCACTGCTACTCACATGACAGAAACATGAATGACAAACTTTTACTAGGGGAATATTTTGAAAGGTTGTCACTTAACTGAGCTCCAGACTGGTCTTTTAAATAGAACTTGTAAAAAATATTACCTAGAAAGATACAATATTGGACACCTCGATCACTGACGAGTAACAACGTAGAGGTAAAGTCCTGCACAGAAAATATTACAACTGACATAAATAACATTTAAGATTATTTATAACATATCAGTTGCATGTAAATGTATGAGTGAAAAAAACATGTAAAGTGGAGTCCAAACGTCAGAAAGTTTTCGTATATTTTGAAAAAGAACGGAAATATCTTGAATATTCAGTATTCAATATTCTGCACTAGTTCTAAGCCACTATTTAAATTTAAGCAAATTTGCAATACTGACCGTGTTATTGTTGAGTACATGCCAGTTCGAGTGTGCGCTGTCATTAAAGCAATAGGGGGACAAAGAAATTTAGAAATTCATGTAAATATTTCTAAAATTCTACTTTTCACTCAAGTTGTAGCTGATAAAATAAACTGCATTGCAAAATTTTGTACTGAATTAGAAAAAGAATGCAAACTAGAAGGACGCTTACACTTTTGCACCTTCAAACACATTCACCCACCCACCCACCCACACACCCACACACACACACACACACACACACACACACATATATATATACATACATACACACACAAGGGCACATTTTCTGACAATGTTCCAAAAAAAAAAACATTTCAATTGCTTCCCCTGGAGTTTATAACAAAGTAACTTCCTTTTCTAAATGACTGCGAGAGAGAAAGTGGCCAAGCTCATCAGTGGGTTTCAGTTTAATGAAAAGCAGACCCCATGTGTATGTGCTTGTGTGTATTTGTTTATTGTGTCAGTGAGCGGAACTCTCTCGCTCTTGCCAGCCCCACGAGTGGCTCATCTGTTGTGGTTACAGTCGTCAAAATGCAGAACAATAGTGTGTAAGAACAACTGAGGGCTCGTGGGGCCGCAGCTTTCACATTCTTCGTGCGTTTTATATCCACAGATCCCAAAGGTATAACCTTTGACCCATCACCTGGTTTTGAAACCTTGACTCCTGATCCAGATTAGTTTACAGTTACCAGAAACACAGAACAGCACATTGTATAAACGTGTGGAATAAATAATGACACTCTTAACTGTTAACACCAGACGGATAGCACAAGCAAACGGGTAAACAGGTATTAACAGGTATTAAGCTGTATGTGTTGCCTGACTACATAAATATACGCCTTAACTTCAAGCCTTTTTCTTGTTTGCCTTTTTCTTGTATTAGTACAAATTAAAGCAAGTGGAGATAAATGTATAGAAGAAGTGAATAGCCAGGTAAATATATGAAGGAGAGTTCTGGCCCTGGTTTCAGAATTTTTGCAAACAATGTCGCCATCTACAGGAAAAAACAGAGCAGTCGTGCTGAAAGTGATTTGATCTCTCCTTCCACTGCACGCCACTTTTTAGTTTCACTCACTCTGACAGACATACATGATATCAAAACTCAAAACGAACAATAAAGGGAATTTTATAAAGAGAAAATGCCATAATATATCCAGGACACCAAGAAAATGTAGTTCTTATCTCTTATATAGCATATTTCGACAAAGCAAAATCATTTAATCTAATTTGTTTGGAAAGGTTTGTATCATGTTAAAATAATATTCCAGTGGGTTTGGGAAAAAGCAAAAATTTAATATTTTTCTATATAGTTACTACTGAACATTTAAATACAATTTACAACCACAGAACATCGCTATTCAACACTTTTTATCATTTTCGCATGTTAAAAAATTGAGAAGAGGTATGAAATAGGTTTTTAAAAATTAAATCAAATCTATGTAATTAAAAACAATTAAATGACTTGTGGCATATCTGACTTCTGTAAATAAATATTTGAAATTGTTCATAAAAATACTACTTTGAGCAGAAGTTCTTTAAGATGCTGCAATTTATAGGTCAGGTTTAAAATATTCAATATTTAAAATTCAAGCAAATTCAAACAAGATCTTTTGATCTATATAATTTAACTGACTTCATTTATAAATAATATTAGTACTGAATATTATATAAGTATACTATCTTTCTACCTTAACTTTCTCTAACATCCATGATAAAAACATTGCTCTATATTTTAGACATAATTCTAATTCCAATATATAATTTTAATCATTTACAAATGAATATTTATAATTTTATAATAAATGTTCACTATTCACTACAACTATGATTTGGAAACCGAAATTAGTCCACAATTTTTAATGTATGTGTTTTCTAGTTTTTTACTTTAATTCAAGGAAAGGGAAGGCGCGTCTATAAAAGGCTGAGACGCCGCTGAAGCGAGAGTGCAGGTTCACTCACCACGTCTCCCTGTCTGCTGTCCTTTCCCGACGCGATGAGGACGTAATTCCAGGCCAGCAGGAACAGCAGAGCCAGCGGGATCATGTAGAGCTCAAAGTTCCACACCACCACTATGAAGAGCTGTCAAGATGGACAGCGAGATGGAGAGAGAAAGAAAAGACTAGACGTGAAAGAGCAGAACAGTGGAAAGGACACACTGGGCATTCCTCTAATTCTGCACATCATTTCATTTTCTCATTACAGAGCGGGCATTATTCATAATTTATTTATTTTTTTCCAGAACAGGAAAAATCATTTACATAGAATTACAAAGAGGTTACATATAACTGTATTTTAACTTTAATCGTAGAGTTTTAAATTATGTTACTGGCTCAAAATGCAATAAAATAGCACATTCATATTCAGTAAATATTCAATATACTTTAGTATGTTCTTCATTTTATTCTAGTCAGGGTTATGGTAGATCTGGAGTCTATCCTGGTAACACTGTGCATGAGGAATGAGTACGCCCTAGATAGACATATTCGTAGAAAGACCCACACATTCACACCTAGGGGCAAGTTAATGAAGCCAGACTACCTACAGACATGTTTTTGGGCAGTCTGAAGAAACTGGAGAACCCTGAGGAAACCCACAGAACACTGTGTTCTGTGTTTCTTAGGTTCAGACCAGGGATCCTGGAGCTGTGAATCAAGTCACCCACTGCACCACAGTCCCTCCACAAAGATGATCAAATTTTGATTTTGAATTTATATCAAATTCGAGCAGGACTATCTATGAGGCTTATTTGTAATTTGAGAATAAGACAAAAAAAAAAAAGGACACAGTTCTGTAAAAGAGCTGCCTTCTCCTAAAGTAGTGCACTCACACAATATAAACACACTCAGTATATTCAGAACCAAACCGCAGACAGACCGCTGGCCTTCCGGTGAACTACAGCGACGTGCCGGATACCGCACACAGCTCTGAATGACCAAATGATTACACTCTATTCCTCCGCTGAGGAACACAACAACAGTAATCCACACCATACCACGGCTTAGTTCTGTAAATATAGCAGGCTTTATAGGTTTGAATACTTTGAATACTTTGAGCCTCAGCCTTGCCGATTATCTTATCAATTTCTACACACAGCAATTTGTGAAGCTGCAATATTAATTCGAGACTACTCCAGGCGATCAGCTGAAATTGATGCGTGCCATATAGCACATTCGAATGAATGTGCTCCATTTTTAATTAGCGAAACAAGACAATAAAAAATACGCAAGCCCCAACTTAGGACTCCATCCATGTTTCAATGTAATAGCTATTAATCAAAACCCACGGTTATGCCGAGGAAAATGTAACTGCTCATCAAAAAAGCACCAGCCTAAGATGAAAATTTCCACATGCTGATTATTTTGGTGAAACATATTTACAACTGAATATGAAGCACAGCAGGGTGTGACAATTTCATTCACCCATGATAATAACGAATATGGCAGAATGAAATAGCTGATGAGTTATGATGTTTACTACAATGAATATTAATACAATGTAAATGTAATATTGTTACAGAGCAAAAAAATAAATAAATATTCCGACAACTAGTCAGTTTTCAAGCTCTTCAAACTTTATATTAGAAAAGTCATGCTCTGTAAGTAGCTGTGAGGATGCCGCAGTGCTAAGTGGACTCCTACGGATGACCCTAACCTTTCCCTCTTAACAAAACACACACACACACACACACACACACACAGATGCAGTGGTACAGCGAGGGGTCAGCAATATGGCTATTCATCGCTCCAGCACCATCCATTACTGCTCTGCATGAACACACACCAGCAGAAGTGAACATACATGGACGAATGCGTAGAATGAATATTTTAAAATGATGATAGTTAAATCTATTATTATCCACTTTGGGGTGTATATCTGAAGAAGAAAAAAGTTGAACCTTTATGTACCATGTAGGATAGCAAAACAAAGATAAACATGATGAATAATAGATAAATTTGCCAAAAGCATTGCATAACGCTCAGAGCAAAATAATTCCTGTACTGAGCATGAATGTAGTGTGTGATAGCGAAAAAGGGGGGAAAAAAACATATTACTGTTCTTTAGGGTTTTTTTTTCCTTTAATAAAGAGGTATTCGGGGAACAGAGAAGAATCATTTTCAATAATTCAACAAGCTTTACAGGCACACACACATACGCACACACACCTATATTTTTTCCTTTGCCTCATTCAAGGCTCTCTGTTCTTTCTTTGAATGAATTCAGCACTTCTTAAACCTTCCGTGAAACATCCCACTCTTTGCAGCAGTAGAGGGATGTTAACCATGTTTATTCCTTTTGTGCTCTAAATCTCAGTGTGCTGCAAAAAAGAAAATACTATGATATTCAATTCAGGAGAACAACATTACAAAAAAAAAAAAACCCTTCCTGCAAAAGTAGCAAAACAAAATCTTCCAGAAATAGCCTAAGGTAGAAATATCCTACTTCATGAGATGAGAATAAGAAACATATGAGGGGAAATACATTCCATATTTAATTACTTATAATAATTATTATTTTTTTAATTCATTTTTTTTTTAGATATTTTTTGTGGTCTCGCAAAATATAATATAGATTTATTTTATTGTATATTTAATAAAATTTATTATATATTTAATCTTAATTTATTATATATTTTCTAGCAAACTATTATAAAGTTATATATATATATATATATATATATATATATATATATATATATATATATATATATATATATATATGTAAGTAATCTATGTATATTTTTAATATAATTTAACACATTTTTATTTCTTTTTAATCACACAAAGCCCACAAATAATATACACTCCTAATGAATCATTTACAAATCTCTCACTTACAAAAGCAAATGGCAGTTCTTTGTCTCAGCTCCTCAGTGTCCATCTTGTTTTCATATGTCTGGGCAGTTATTTAACCTGTCGCTGGACGCACTCTGTGGAGTTCAGATTTTAGCTGAGGGCCAGAGCTTGATTGACGGGCAACGTTAGTCGACACCTCGACCGCTCGGAGGTGACCCTTCTCCCTTACACACAGTCTGATGCCCGGACCAGGGGCCTCTAAAGACCCCCTCACAGGGGAGAGAGGAGAGCCACAACCCGCCTCAAAAAAAAAAAAAAAACATCCCGAAAACCACACTGAAAGAAAGAGGACAGAAACCAAATCTGTGGACGTGCGACTGCAGGCTTTGTCAGAGTGCATCCAGGTAAAGTCATAATAGCCTCCGACTGTTCAGCGCCTCGCTTAGTCAATTCCCCGTGTGGGTTTGAACTCGGGTCCAGTGCACAGACTGTTCAGACCATCACACCTGCACCGAGTCTCCCGGTGTCCTCTCAGTAACACAATATGCAGTGAAAATCATCTTTTTTTTAAACCTATTGTGTGTTCCCGTTTCAGCAGACAGGAACACTGGGAATATCTGAAAAGGTAATGTGCAGGACAACTACAAAATTAAAACATTTCTTCCCACAAAGCTGGTCATTTTTTAAGTATACCTTTATAGTAGATTTTTATAGCTCCCCTTTTGGACTGTCCCTCAAGATAGAAACTTTAGTAGAAATTCTCTCCACTTTATTAGTGAGCGCTTATAAAACATCCTTATAAAAAGTGAGACGGCAATAAAAAAAAAAACAAAACGAAAAGCAGAACCTCTTTACCTTTCAGCAAGCTTCATTTTCTAATTGCTTACTTTAAATTCCCAAGATAGAGTTAAAAGTCATCTAGTTAAAAGGTACATATCCATCTTCACTATAATGTGTGATTATTAGATTTGAACAGTCCTTGTTTTCCATTAACACAGTCCTCTGATTAATAACTGTAACACTACTCGTTCATTTTAGCACATATAAGTAAGCTGCAGTCATTATGTTCAACTCCGATATAAAGCGCTGCTAGAGTGATTTAAATATTAATTCGATTTTAAACATCAGTCATAAAAACTCATGATGAAGTATCAAAACTATCTCTCTGGTTTTAGAGAGAAATATATAAAACAGCCAAGTGTTTCAAATTGTCCTCTGTTTTTCTTTTTTTTTTTTTTTTTTTGGAGAAGGAGAGAGTGGACTCGACAGTTCTGGCAGCCGATTTTAATATCGTTTTGGCACTTGCAGTTATGGAGTGGGGTATGACCACTTTGGAGAATGCATTTGAGAATTAGCACATTAAAAGTGTGTTACCAACACACCCCGCAACAGCTCTTCTACTTGGAATTCAGAAATTGAGTCATCATAGTGGTGTTGATTATTTTAAATGGTGCCAACAGTGGAGAGAAATATGCCAAATGAGAGGCTGATTATGGACGTCAATAACTCATGCAGGGCTTTTTTGGCTAAGCTTTTTTTTTTTTGGAGGGTTTTTTTTTTTTTTTTTTTGGGGGATGCGCGCTCTTGTTGAGTGATGCTGCACTGCCACCTCCTGGCATTCATCAAAAGTGGAGATTTGTCAACATGCACTCAACCTTTGTGGGGATTTATGAAAATGGAGTGCTCAAAACGGCTCACCGGTTCATTTATGTGTGTTAAATAATGTAGTTGTATCAAATACTTCATTATTAATGATTAATTAGAAGAAAAAGCGATAGTTATTATGATTATGATATTATGATATTACTCTTTTTTTTTTCGGATTATTATTTCTGCAGGAAGATCAGGGTCAGTCCTGCATGCCCTTGTTATTGTTAGTGCTTAGTGACAATTTACCTAAACTGAAAAAGTGTGACACTGAAGGAAACAGTGTGAGGTCTAACAAACACACACACACACACACACACACACACATACACACACACACACCATGACACATTTGTTCTTCCCTTCCTCTCTCTTTTTTTCTTGGATGGGTTTATTTTATCTAAATGCAAAGCAGGTGAGGGCTGCTCCAGTTTCCTGTAGCAGCAGCTCTCTTGTCCTAGCTCTCCCACTGATAAGAGCCCTACTTTACCCCACATGAAAGCACCGGGTATCATTTTCTTACCTCCTCCTTCCAATAAAGCCCCCACAGCCAGAACACACACACACACACATC
The DNA here is from genome assembly GCA_022985145.1 of Pangasius djambal. NCBI lineage: Eukaryota > Metazoa > Chordata > Actinopteri > Siluriformes > Pangasiidae > Pangasius > Pangasius djambal. The sequence continues at coordinate 6,435,961 of CM040998.1, forward strand.
CATGAAGCGCTCCTATTCCCATGCACAATACCTGCTCTATTTGCTCTCAATTCAAGGCCAAATTGCAGCTAAAGTTACAGCAAATTTGTTTGGAGGAAGAGTTGGTGAGGCTTGCCCACTCCAGGGAGCACCGGGGTTCAGGGTGGGGAGAGCTGGCATGAAGCGGTCTCTCTGAACCCGACACCGCCGCTGCCCACAACGGGCCACTTTCACACGGCACGGATGGGTGTCAGCGCGCTCGGCTTACAGGTGTTCAGAGAGGGAGGAAGAGTGTGTCCCTTTTGGATACGCATACACACAAACTCAGGCTTTGTAATTGTTGGAGGTTGTGTGGTCATGAATAGCTGGCACTTTATCACCATATGTGTGTGTGTGTGTGTTTGTACATCCAAACATGAGGGTACTCCAACTCAGACAAGAGGCACAAGGGTTTCTGACACACTACAGCAAATGTGCGGTAAAAGTTCTCGACTTTGCAAGTGTTTTCGGAAACAAAACAACAACAGCAAAACAACAAAGCAGCAACCTAAAAAATCATAAAGTCGTGGCAAAGGCGCCGACCTAAAAATACCAGAATAGCAAATCAGAGCGCTTGCTTCACCTCGCAGCCATTTTCATGTGCGCAATCCGAGTGTTTCTTTTGCTGTGGCTACCTTTATAGGAGGCATAGGAGAAGCTAAGAATTGTGCAAAACCTGAATAATACGTTCTGTGTAAATTTTGTCAAGTCAAAATGTGGCACAGCTATGAAATCAAGTGTTCAAAAAAAATTTAAGAATAGGAAATCTTTTACATTACATTAAGACTACCACTATGAAGTTATATGACTATGATATTTATCATTAGGGCTGGGAGATATGACATATATATATCATATATATATATGATATTATGATAAAGCACATCACAGTATGTTTTTCTGAGAAAATTAGACCTCGAACAGCACTTAAATTCCAACTTTGCTGTTACGCACTAAAACTGTTACTTGACTAGACTTCATTTTTATACCATCTGCTCCCTTTTTTCAATAAAATTGTCACTGAAACACTGAAGTTTTTAACCTCAGATTTGTATTCCTCACTTCTGTAATTACAAGATTCCTATTAGTTTCACTGCAAACACTGAATAATGTGCTTTAAGATGAATAACTGTATAACAAGCTGGAAGTTTAATACTGATTTTCTGAACATTGTGACACATAATGTGCCTTGAGAAAATCTCGAAAAAGTATTGTGAAATTATTTTTCGTTTGCCATATCGCAGCCCCCTCCCCCTTCCCTCTTCCTATTTTCTGACTTACATTTAGTCAAAAACAGGCCTGCCTTGAAGACAAAATGGTCGAATCGCCATGCAAACATTTTTGTTAAATATCAACTAAACATCAGCGAAGAAGCAGGTGTGACCTCATGTTTTTAGCACACTCTCTTGACATTTCTCTCTTTGGCATTTTCATTCATGTATTTTTCTCCCCAACAGCCGAGAAAGCGTCGTCAAAAAAATGTTGAACTTAAATGTTAACAGATCGATGCAGACAGCTCCTTCTAAACTGTAGCAAAATTAAAATGTGTCAAGCGGCAAATGTTAACGGTCGACACAGCAGTCCTTAAAGACGCGTTAACGCTGCGATGGACAGATCCTGATGCATATTATGCGCTGCCACAGAGCAGGATTAGCACGACTGTCCTGTTAGCATTCAGTCACACAGCACGCTAAAGAGAAGGTGTCCTTTAAGTGACAGCTTGGCTGTCCAATTATACTTCCTGTTCACTAGAGTTTCAGAGAGACAGCCTGCACCCCGACTGTATACAGATAAATACACAATTTCAGTGGTGAGTTTGCGAAATCTGGAAACATTGTGATCTGAAAAATAGAAAATGGTTACGTGAGTGAAAGCTGGGGACAGAAGCTGCTGGATCACTGCTCTAATACCTGGCACACTTTACTTCACAATGCATTGGCATGCCAGTACCTCAAGGCCTGTAAGAGTGTGTGTGTGTGTGTGTGTGTGTGTGTGTGTGTGTGTGCAAGGCTCCTTACAAGGAAGGCACAGATGCTCCTCTGAGGAGACTCCCACTCGAAGCAGCTGTTGATGTAGCAGCCAGTGTTAATGAGGAACATGATGCAGCGCCGCACTCGGTTAAAGTTCTGCAGTAGCAACTGAGGAAGAGAGACACGTGTCAGTCATGTGTTACATTCGAACCTATTTGACAGACAAAGCAAGTCAAACAAATAAGGCAAAAACATCCAATCTAGGGCTAGTCCATATTTAAGAAATGGTCCATATGTATAAAAGAAAATAATGAACAAGGTGGAGGTGAAGAACATCATGACATGATGTTGTTTTCTCTACCATTTCTTTTTAAATATCATGACATGACTGCGGGTGTTATTTCATTTATACCATACTACTTACCAGCATTTATAAGTTTTGCTTACTTCGAACTGAATTCATCAATATTTCTTGTAGAGAACTTTCCAGTCTCTCGTTCGCACAGGCTAACGGTATACAACTAAGATCCTCTGATGTTCCCGTTTTATATATTTGCCTTACAAATTAAAATTGATCTCAAAATCAATTGTTTTTTAAGCAAATGCTCAGTAGGGTACGTGGAATTTATGAATGCATTATTACAATACAAGTATTTCGTTAGCCATGGTATAAGGCAGGGGTCATCAACTGGCATGCCGAGGTTCAGAGGCGGTAAAGTATTTCAGCACAGCAAACTTAGGATCTGAAATAATATTGTAGCACATTAAATAAACACTTGGGGGGGAAAAATAGCCTTAGATCATGTACTCTAGTTTTAGAAACACAAACCAGCACCCCTTCTGTAGCAGATCCTCACTTTCAGTTTATCCAATCTGCATTCCAATATGCATTCATGTCAATTATTTAACTGAAGGCATCGGAGTAGAGACTTAAATACAGAGATAGAGACATAAGCCAGAGAGGGAAGAGTTCTCATAGATGTTCACAGATTTATTTTATTTACCCTCTCTGGTCTGTTTACTGAAATGATGACACAATTTTTTTTTTTAATGGCAAAAGTGGTTACATGAAGCACCACGAGAAAACAGAACATAATCAATTTAATTATTTATAGTCATGAACTAACCATCTACGGTTAAGCCTTAACAGGTAACTGTTGTCACCATTCGGTCATTAGTCAATAAGTGATAATCTGTATCACTGTTTTTGTGATACTTTTAATATTGTGTTACATATCCCATATCGTCAAAAAAAAATCTTCCAGTTTTCTAATATTATTTTTGTCATATCGATCACAGTTATAAGGAATGAGACGGGAAAGTGGTTGGCTTTCCATTTGCCCGCTTATCAATAAACCGTCTGAGACATGCTGTATAAACAATGTTCAGTGTTAAGAATTTATAAATCTGATATGACTTGTTATGAAGAAAACAAATTAATGAACTCATTATGCCATACAATACAAATTACAAAGCAGAAGATAAGTGTATTTTGGCAATTGTTACTTTGCCATTTGCATCAGGGCATCTGGCATGCAAAATGAGGTAAATAAACGGAAACAATCGAGCCACACTTTGAAGTCCCAGTCGAGTTTTGGCAAATATTCAGAGACTGGAAAAGCACTATTGTCCCATGGTATTGTCATCTAGGAAAAATACCAGAAAACTGCACCAAGTCGAAATGGCTTTTCAATCACACAGAGAATCCAGCCAAGAGAGAACCAGAGGGCAGCTTATACCATTTTATATATTATACTATATTATGTTTTAGAGACATAAAAGAGGAATATGCTGCCTTTTTCTTTTTAACAATATAGCATTATTCATAATTCAGAATTAGACTGAACTCTAAATAATTGTTGTTGTCTGGTGTCGCTAGCAAGATGAAACGCATGCAGTCGCATAATGGCTGCAACACTACAGAGCTTTGATCATTGCAAATATCTGCATTTACTTTGTCACACTCTCAGAATGAGACTCTCTACCTTTTAACTCAGCTATTTTGTGTGCTATTTGGCCGACCATGCAGGTGTAAATGAGAGGTGAAATAAGTCACAAAACTACTGAAAAGTACACACATAACGCAATACTGTTATATGACATTATGGAGAATATACACGAACACCAAAAGAACTGAGATGTCAACTCAGAAGTTATAAAGAAAGAAAAAGTGCTGTCTGGAGCCTTAAGCTGTCTTTCTTACTAGTGCAGGAACATTACTAGAATGTCAAAGTGCAGAGTCTGCAGTTTTTCGGTGCTGCTCAGAATCCTTCAACTGTGCTGCAAACTGTGTGCGTGTGTGTGTGTGTGTGTGTGTGTCAGTGACAGGTCTGATTTGGGACAGCCCCTCCGATTCAGCTCTTTGTCCGAGGGGGACACATTGAGCGGGCCGACAATGAGGTGCATTGCTGCGGTGCCACCAAGGGCCAAACTAAAAGATGGCCAATCTACTTATGCACTCCCACAACTGACAGCATGACATTTCTATTCACCAGCTCCAGAGGAGAGAGGGAGAGAGAGAGAGAGAGAGAGAGAAAGAGAGAGTGACACTGCTGTCCATATTGTGCATCAACTGCACACCACTCTTTGATTATCACTGTGTTAATGATAATGATTTTGATACCTGTTTGGAAACTCGAGGCTCTTCTTCGATATATTTCTGCTCGATGGGTATCAGCGTCCTAAGTCCCGCTTTAACCTACGCACAAACATCAGGTTATGACAAAAACCCTTTTTACTTCACTTTAAAATCAAGTTCAAATGACGTTCCATAGACCATCAGTACAGTAATGCTGATCGGCTACTCTTCCTCCATTTCACGCGTTCAATGCCACACAGTCATGTGCTGCACTCTCGCCTGCCACCTAAAATGGCGGCCATAACACACACACACACACACACACACAGAGACACCCACAAACAAAAGCTTAAGAAGAGAGAAGCCTTGGGTAATTAAAGAGAAAACGAGGATGAAGGGGACAGCCAGTGTTCAAACGACAGGAACGGCCGTGTTGAAGCGAGCAAACAGAAAAAGAGAGAGAAGGGAGATAGCGGGAGGGGGACGAGTAAGAAAAAGAGAGAGGGACTTACAGCATTATAAATCACGTCTATTTCGAGAAAGATGACCCCTTTTGTTGGCCCTGTCAGCTCCTTGCTTTTCAAGGCGTAAGCTTTCCGTTCACCATTTTGGATCTGTGGGAGAGGGACATGACAGCCGTCTGTCTGGCAATACCCAGCTGAATACACTCGCTGCGCGACCTTTGACCCCCAGCTGCTGCATCTGACAGAGAGCCCAAAACAACTGTGGCGGCTCTGACAAGTACCTGTTCATTACGCCCCGACCACTGTCAGCCACAAATTAACTATCCTGGGGGATCAGCCTGGGAGCACACATTACGCTCTCTAGTTTTTTTTTTTCCCCCTTTCATTCTTTTTTCATGATTTTTTTTTTTTTTTTTGGCGGGGGTTAGTTTTATCATACTCTTCAGAGCAGAGTAAAAATCTCAGTGAGAGTCTTATGGAATTTTTTGTAGATTCTACCACCTTTATTTACTAAATATGCTTATAATTCTTAATTTCATTTTAGTGAATACCCATTTTTTAATTTTTTTTATTTAGTGAGTATTGTACTCAGTAAAGACTCAGGACTCACGCTTAGCAGTGGAATAGCAACTTTGCCCAGGAAGTCAGCACTTCGGTCCCGATCTTCATCATAGACCGTAACTTCCAGCACGGAGTGGATGTCTTTCACGTTGCTGATTGAAAGAGAAAATCAAGCCGCGGTGGGAATGGAAAAGAAGTCATTGACTAATATTAAACATTCAAGAATATCTTTGAAATCATGGTAAAAAATACATTTATTTAAAGCCATGGTGACAGGCTCCATTGTGTGAGGGTTAAAAAAAGATGCAGTGATTCTCCCTGTGAAATGCTATCTTTGAAAAGTAGGCTAAAGAGTGGAGGAAAATGAGGTTATTCTTAAAGAGACGGGCACTCCAAGGAGAGGCTAGATTACCCAGCTTTCTATGGGAATTCACAAATGAATTTCCAGCCGGGCAGATTGAAAGATTATGAAAAAACATCGACGGAACAACCTCTAAATTCCAAACTAATATGAGAAATTATGTATGGCACATTACTGTACTGTACAATAATTGGACTTGCAAAGGGAGTGTAATTTCATCCTTAGGTTAATCTTGGTCCTTAAGGAAAAAAATGTACTTATATCTAACAACTCCATGTAGAGCTACAGGCATGAAACTAAATTAATATGAGACTTAAATCTACTTCAGCTCTTAATTGTCATTTTTTTATTTCAATACAACAATTACATTTTAAATATAGAACAAATATTTCATTATGTAGCTGTAATATTATAGGAGACTCACTATTTGAATAATGTAAATTTTGCCTACAGTGTTACATTTATTAATCTGTGACTAAAAAAAAAAAAAACTTTCCCACACTTCTGACCACTCAACTATATATCCGATAGAAACTCACAATGTGAAGACTTTATTCCACTCTGGGTTGAGGTTCTTGTACACGGTGTGTGTCTGTAAACGGTCATTGCTGAGCTCTACGACACAGAAGGGGTCACTCTTGCCTGTGAGGGATGGACACACACACACACACACACACACACACACACACACACATACACACAAACACATTAACTTTATCAACTACAGACTGGTGTAATCCACTGGCTGATGCATTGCAAAATGGTAGTGACTCTCACTGCCTGATAAAACCGGGGCAGGCTGGGCCGAAGGGCTAAATTATACCCTCCCCTGCCCTTAAAACACATGATTATCATCACTGCTCTGATTTGATGTATTCATTTTTGCCTCTCTGTCGTGTCAGGGTCCCGTGTCCCACTGATATGTTGACTTACACATAGGTAGATAAGAGCCTCTGCGCTGGCGCTGCCGATGGCCTTAAAACTGCTCTTTCACACAACTACACACACACTATCACAGACACAGTTGGTCATCCACAGTGGGCTGATGAAGAAAGATATAGCAGGCAGCACTTTATAATAGTTAGAAGATCCAATTTCTTGAAAATCTGCTAAAAACAGTTAAATGTGAAAGCTCTCAAATTTTACCAAGCCACTTGAAAGCATTTTCAATATCTGTAAACAAGCAAGATTTTTACAAGGTGAGCCAGAAGACATGACGTATTCCCAAAACAATATTACCTGGTTCCTAATATCACAAACAATATAACAACAAAGTATATGCATTAATTCCCAGATTGCCATTGATCTTTGAGGGCTGATAAAAACTGTGCCACAAAAGCAGGACATTTACGTTGACGTGCAGAATAAATGTCACTGTGATCAATGGAAAGTCCTGGCTGTCATAAGCCCTATCATTTTCGGGAACTCATTGATCGGCCACCGCTGGATAAGTTCATATTTGTAATAAATGCAGTGTATAAAACCATTGCAATGTCCTTTCTACTGTGCTGCAGCTGAAAATAGCACTATAATTAGTATAATTTGTTTGTTTGCATATTGCTGGTTTATAGTTTATTAAAATTATTAATACACTTATTAAACACATGGTGCTTTGTGAATATAAATTATATACTGTACAGACCGACACCATGAGTTTTTTTTTAATATCCCACTTGCTAACTATCATAGAGTAAAGTGGTCTGCAGATAACCTGAATAAATTAGAAATGTGTGAATTAAGCTCTTCTAGACATTTCTAATTGTTTGTACACACACACTGATTTTCTCTGTCTAAACAGAGCGTTCATGTCGGCGTCTTTCAGCTTTTAGCTGCGCGGAACAGTGTGGATGCTTAAATTAATGCAAATTGATAGGCAGAAAAATGTAGAGACAAACTCCATATCCTGCATGGTCCTTCCTATGACACGCGGTTGTCCCAGGCAACGAACTTTGACCTTGTTTGTGAGGTGGCTGTCTGAGCACATTTCACGCTTTGCCTTGGATGAAACTTTGACTCTCCAGGTGTGGCCGGTGAGACACCGTGTGCGGGTTAATTTTGGCTCAGCTGCTGAGATGAGTTCAACCTCATTTTGGCTCCAATTTGATGTGCAAATATACAGCACAGTAATTACATTTTTCAGCTTAAATGAAATCTAGAAACGTAGACGGAAGCCCTTATAACCGCCACATTGCATGTTTTTATATATATATATATATATATATATATATATATATATATATATATATATATATATATATATATATACACACACATACACACACACACACATATATATATATATATCTATTCTCTATAGGCAGTTGTCGTTTATCATACATGTTCATGATTATTCCAAAGCTATAAATTCCATAAATTTATCCTAGCGCATATATCGTGGATTCTAAATGGCACTGGATTTATGATAGACACTCACAAGATCCATCTAGCGGGAGCATCACTGAATGGAGCTCCTTCTCCCTAAACATTGTTGGTTTTACACACTCTGCCCATTTATCCTGCTGGTTTGGAGTGGAGGTCCTCCAGATAAATGCCTCAATTAATTACACCGAAGAACAGACCGAGTGAGGGGAGCAGACCAGCCTGTTGTACACTGGAGTGCAAGTGAGGTAAAAACAGAGCATGAGAATAGGTTAAGATCTCCCTCAAATCCCCTCTCTCTCTCTCTCTCTCTCTCTCTGAGCTCTCTATTAGAGGAGGCACTGTTCCATGTCCCGTAACCCTGTGCCACGGCCGATTGAGACAGCGGGGCCCTGGGAGGGCCGTGCCTCTTCGAGGAGCTTGTGAGCGGCTGCTTTATGGCGGGAAAACAGTGTGAAATCAGAGCTCCTGAGGCCGCCTTGGTTCTCCTGGGAAGAACGGACCAGGCTGTGAGGTCTACGTAACAGCCGGACCTCCAGATCGCTGAACTGTCACAGAGAGCAGTGTGTGTGTGTGTGTGTGTTGGAAGGGTTCCTACCGTCGAGCATGTCTTAATTAAAGATGGCTAGAGAAGCAGAACAGACAGACCATGCTGAAGAGGTGAAGAGTGTGAAGCATTCAGGATACTACTGCTATACTCTCTTTCTTCCTTCCCTTCATTATCTATTTAGAAATACACTTCTCATTGTGTTCCTTTTCAATAGCACTTAGAGTTGTAATAAAAACAGAAGCTGATATCTAAATAGACATCATGAAGAAACTTCAGAATTTGTCATTTTTATACTGTAATTTAATAGTGAGCCACTTCATTTTGATACATACTTTTCAACCTAATTTCTTTTAGTCTTTTAAGCAATATTATCAGGTAAAGCTGATGTATAAACTTATATATAATATAAATATATTCAGTGATATGCCAATGAATTATATTTAAAACATTAATACATTTTTGAAAAAAATAAGAGGGAACCTTATAAAATATATTTAATATATTTAATCTTATGAAAATTCAAATTCCTCAAACAAGAACAACAACAACAACAAAATCCTCCAGGACACAGGGCACAAAAAATCTTGCAGAAATAGCTTCATTTAAATATAACCTACTCGGACTGAAAAATGATTTGAGCAAGGAGGTCATGCAGTTTCTAAGGGACTCAGTAATGTTCTTTTCCTTCTACTTTAAAGAAAAAAACACACAGATACATTTGGTTTGTGCTGTTGGTATATTAGCATGGAGGAAAAACGATGGTTGCTGGTAAGTGTATTTGTTAATGGCCCTGTCTCTTGTACTCTGAATAAAAAACGGTGCTCTGCGTCGGCTGCCGTCTCTTTTCAGCTCGTTAATACATACTGCCAGAAACTAGGCCTGTCCACGGTAGACTTAATTAAAAGGAAGAATTAATGGAAGAGGAACAGAAGCGTGGGAAAATATGTGTCAGACACATAACAGACGGATCTGAGCTTTCTGTATATTAGTAGAGAGCAGGAAAGATTAAATTCTTGCTATTGCAACAGCTAATACTGTTTATATCAGTCACCAGAGAAAAGTGGAACTAATGCTTGAGTTTAGAGATTCGAGATTCCTGTGTGTGTGTGTGTGTGTGTGTGTGTGTGTGTGTGTGTGTGTGTGTGCATGGAGCTCTCCTCACCTGTAACATCAGCTGCCATCAGTCCCTCTGCCCGGATGACTTTCACCTGCACTACACCAACGTCTTTAATGTTGTGAAAGGATCTCAGCAGACTCTGGAGGGGTCACAGTGCAACAGCTGATTAATCATGGCAGTCTGAGCTCCTTCTAAAACATTACTCACATATACCATCTTTCACACACAGCAGCAAGTGCACATTAAAATCAGCACTAATTAAGTTTTGCTACAAACCAAAAAAAGTCAGCGCAAATACATGCAAAAAAAATACAATAAAATTCAGAAAACCTGCAAATTTTCAAGTAAACAGCAACATCTAGCTTGGTATGAAGTATGCATAATCAAAAAAACTGAAAACAGTGACATCTAACCTTTAATTGAAGTAAATTTATTTTAAGAATATAAAAAAAACCTTATCAGAAATATTTTTTGGAAAAAAAAAAAAAAACTCATGAACAAACTGAAGCATTTTCCATTTATATTTTACTTTCAACTGAGTGTTTAGGAACTTTTAACTTTCAGCTATCACTTCCTGTATCACTGGGGTATAAATATGAGGTGACACAGAGGCCCTTAGCCATTCATTAATATAGTGAATATTATAGAATGCACAGATGAAGTATGCTGACCTTTATAAACCCCGGAAATGGTAAAAAAAAAAAAAAAAAAAAAGCTACATGCCTGAAAATGCCCATATTCACTGGTAGAGTAATGATTTAAAAGTTTATAACAACCGTAATGAATCTGACGGGAAGAAGAAGCAAATATATTTTGTTCCCACACACACTGAGGAGGATGGTTAGGCAAAAATATCTCCAAGGATCACAGTTGGAGATTTGCAGATGATGGTAGCATTTTATGGGTCACCAAGTCAGAATCTACAAATAGATGCCACCTCCATGCCAACAAACATGCCCTGGTGTTCGCTAGATGCTACCGGAACCTTGTGTGGGACTGGGTTCTACATTCAGATGAGGCAAAAAATAGAGCTTTTTGGAAACAAACGCTCACGGTGGGTTTCGTGTGAAACGGATGATGGTTAAACAGAAAAGAACCTAATTCCAACTGATAAGTATGGTGGAGGATCTGATCTGTGGTGTGGTTATTGGGCTGTTTGTTCTCCAAATGCCCTAAGAACCTTGTTAGGATACATGGCATCATGGCCTCTGCCTAGAAGTTTCAACTGGGCTGCGGTTGGATCCAGCAATGAAAAATCATGTCGAAAAATCCCCGCAGAATGATCCACTGCAGAGTCAGAGTCCACAAGAGAGGAGCTAGAACCCTGTAGGATCTGGATTACTTCTCTGTATTTTCTCATCAACCATTAGACGACACGATGCAGTAGCAAAGAGAGATTGCACTAAATGCTGGTACTAAATGTAGTAATAAATGCTAGTGCCAATAATTTTGACGTGTTTTTGCTGAAATGTTTTTTTTTTTCAGAGAATAAATTTACTTCAGTTAAAGGTTAAATTTCTCTCATATGTTCAGTGTGAGATGAAGCTAATTTACCACGATTACATTTTTTAGAACTTTTTTTTTGTACACATCTTACCAAGGGTGCCAATAATTCTGGAGCTATAACCCCGCAGCTATAATTCTGGACCTACATGCATACACGTGTCTATGCGTTGTCAAATATCAACTGTTTTGTAACAGAAGGAGGCCATTCAAGCCACCTGCATGAGAGCCTTCCATCTATCAATCATGACCCCTTCCTGTTCCTCCTAGTCCATTAGACACCACTGCAAATGACAGACTTTGAAAGGGTTAAACTGCTCAAAGCCAAGCGTCTTTAAGACTTATGATTTATGAGAGGGCTAATAGCACTGGTCCAGATAAAAGCCATTCATTCAGACAGCATAATGCTTCTTAACTGCTCCTTTGTGTGTCCACTGGAACATTAAGAGGGCTGACATGTAGTGATGAACCAAGTGCTGAATCGTGCACAAGCTGAGTGTTAGATAGAGACAGAATGCTTCCCTCTGCTTGCTAGTGTGTGTGTGAGTGTGTGTGTGTGTGTGTGTGAGTGTGTGTTTTGGGGGGGGGGTTGCAGTGACATAGAAAGTCTATAGCAACATGAAAAGAGAAATCTCCTCCCTCCATCTACATATATAAATGAAAAACATACAAGGGTGTCACGCCAACTTCATGATCCAAAAGTTAAGGACAATCTTCTGCCGTTCACACACAGACTCATGTGTGCAAAAAAAAAAAAAGGCCATATCATCTGGTTTGGCTTTTAAATCAGGGCAAACATACTTCACTTCAATTTATTTTTCTGTCTGGCAATAACCTCCTCCACACACACATACACACACACACACACACACACACACAGGGGAGTGATAATAATTTGACTTTTTCAAGTCAGGGCTGGACTACAGATTTAATTCATTATAAACTCCAGCTGCTTCGACTCTTATGGCCGATATTATTGTCCAAAACCTCTCTGATACCAGATGAGAAAATGAGGGAGAGGGTGCAGTAAGGGAAAATTCGCCTTTCACATAACTTTAATACAAAATTGCCCTTCAGATTGCTTGTTATTTATGATTATCATGGTGGGGGAAAAAAAACATTAGGTAGGCAGGTGCATTTCCACAGAAGAGGAATTTATTATCCCTTTATAGACCACTGAAGAGACGGCAAAACTCTTATAGGAGGACACAGGTTCAATCCGATTATGGGGGGTATGTGGACATGGCAGGACGTGGGACACACACACACACATACACACATACACACGCGCACACACACATATATATATATATATATATATATACACATATACACACACACACACACACACACACAGAGAGAATCGTGTTAGAAAGTGTGGACCTAAAGCTGGGGGAAGGGAAGGCGGCGGGGCTGTGGCTTGACTGACAGCTTGTCACTGTGACGTCTTATTCCATCTCTGTTGTGGAGAAAATGAATGTCACCGTGCCGAGCCTTATGACTTGCTGTCATCTCGCAGCCGCTCACCTTTTATCAATGCTCTAAATAACATTTCAAGCCCACCGTCTCCTGCCGGACAATCCGGTCAGGGGACATTAAATCGGATGACTGTGAAATGTCATAATAAAAATGGAATGCTAACAGCTTCCCCCCTCCTTCACCTCACTCCTACTTTCCCTTCTTTGCTCTTTCCTTCTACTTCCTCTCTCTCTCTCTCTCTCTCTCTCTCTCTCACACACACACACACACACACACACACACATATACACACCCACGCCCACACACACACTCCAGTGCATTTGTCCGCTCTCTGATTTTAAAGCGAGAGACAGGACGAGTGTGGAATTGGGTGCCACCACTTGAGCAGAGGTCACCCTGGCCCTGACGCCCATTAACGTCCATTAAACGTGAGTCCCCCACTCTCTCGCCTTCCCTTATTAAAATGCATAATTCCTGTCTGCTAACAACAACAGCCATGGAGAAAAGCTGCACCTCTTCTTATCAGCAAAAACACATATCAGGAAATATGACGTCTTTTCTATATGGGATCTTCTTTTGGAATCAACTTTCTGACTGTATGCTCTATCGAGCATTTCCTCAAGGGGTAAAAGCTTGTTCTTAAAACAGATTTAAAAACACTTTTGTATAAGTGGATGGGTGAGTGATTTGGCAAATATTATGAGTCCCATGATACACAGTGCATGAGATACATGGGATATATCACAATGTTAATGTTTGCTAACAGCAATACTACATTTAAAAAAAAACCTACAAAAGACCACCTTCAATTGTATTTTAATTAATTAATTAGTCTACAAAAATATATATACATTTAAAAAAAAAAAAAAAAACAGTTAATTTAAATGACTGTTAACCATTATTGCTATACAAGCAGTGATGGAACCCACAGCTCTGTATTATGTGTGTGTGATGAAAAATAAGCACCTGACTTTCAGACACCAAACATTTTCACCCTAAAAAATGACTTTCGACACAGATTAAAAATCTGACTGAAATATTTCAGGTCTTAATATTTCAGACATCTAAAGAAGTCTTATGTTTGTCACATATTTGGAAAAAATAGAGGCTAGATTTTATTGCAAGTCTCACCAATGAACAAACTGTAATTATGTTTATTTATTGTCATAATCGCCTATTTACATTTTTTAAGACTGATTTTCAATAACAAAGTGTTTTTTCATTATCTTGTGCTTATTTAATTAATGCTTTTGAAGCATAAAAATCAAAATGTATTATTTTAAGTTATCTAATGTATAAAAAATTAATCATTTTTATTCTGGTTTTACAAGAAGTATATTTATCATGATATAAATCTTACACTGTCATATTTGCAGGCCTTTATATGACTTTTTGTTTAAATGTAATGGCCTCCAAATTCCAAATAGCAAAAAAAAAAAAAACCATATGAAAACAAAATTGAAATCCTTTCAACAATAAAGAGACGCCAGACTCTTGGCGAATCCTCAGGTGTGCTGTGTCTGTCCCACGCTGAACCCTAAATGAAAGCGTCTGAGGTGTGACGTGACTGCAGGATGACAGGTGGAAAGCCTTTTAGCAGCAGACATCTTCATCCTGCTTCTAGGCCATTAATACACGGTGATGAGGCACTCAGCCGCCCAGCCCCACTCATCCCATATGCAAACAGCTGAAAGTCATCTGATATGCCTTTGCCACTTTAATGATGTACGTGAAGCCACGGCGAAGCTGCATTAAGAGATTTAATTGTGTTCCGAGCCAGCGCGGCCACCCCAACCCCCCACACCCCCTTCACGGTTGCAGACGGCTACAGTTTCTGCAGAGAGCATCTGTGGCTTCAAAGCATCCCCATCCACGTCAGTCTATCCACCACCACCCCGCCCCTCCCCCCCCCCCCCCCCCCCCCCCCCCCCCCCCACACTGTAACTGCTTTCTTTGCGTGGTAGACATCAGCAATGGGTCTATGTTCAATTGCGTTAAGGCGTTTTAATTCATATGGCCATCTGATTTTATGGTGATAGAAAGGTGGAAAGCGTTTTGAAGCGTAGCTCTCTCCGTACCTTCGGTTTTTCTCTACAACCACAGAGAGATCTATTTAAGCAGCATTGTGCAGCATTAACACCAGCACTTCATGTTATCTGTCCAACTAGATAAGGTACATCTTTATTAAATTCCTTACTCTGAAAGAGTGACAAGCAGAGAAAAGGGAATATGTTAATAGTGGGGACAAATTAAAGTCCCTATTTTAAATCCACTGTCCTCCCTCCAATCACTAGCCCAGCATATCTCCCCATCAGACTGCAGGCTAGGGTGCTAATGAATGCGTAGATGCAGCGAGAGAGGGTGGGAGGACAAGAAAGGGGGTGAAAACTGAGCGCAAGAATGGGAATGAGGGAGTAAAACCGTCTATCCTTTACCGGGGTGGGAGGGGGAAAAAACGAAAAGGTGAAATAGCTTTTCTTTTCATTTTGCACACCTACCCCTCCCCAGCTCCTCACCCATGGCCTGTCTCTCTCCTATTCTTGAACAGATCTGGATTATTCCACCATTATCGGTCTAAGAGCTCCCCCCTGTGGGCGCGTAAGGACACTGCGGAGGTGTTTAGCGCACAACTGCTAGCCTTTTATATTAAGTAATGTGGGTCAGCCACCTGCCGTTTGGCCTGTGAAACATTTCCATTTCTACTGCCGATCAAACACAACATATAAAACAACTTTGAGTTAAAGTAGAATTAAGAGCAGAAAATGCTTCCCATGCTCTCCATCTGACAGTAGCTAGTACACCTAGCTAGAGGATTATGGTGGCCTTGTGAAAGCAACTGTGAGACAGAGCCTTTAAGCTGAAAAATTCAAGGGCTTCATGTGTGCCATTATACCCAAGAGCAGATGCATCAGAGGCAGTTAGCAGCGTGATGTGCCCCTTTTTATTTCAACCCTGTCCCCTGCTTTTGGCATGTAAAGAGGTGGCAGAGAGCCGCAAATGGCAGCGAGTGAAGGGTTAACAGGCCAAAGACAAAGCAACAGGCTGAGACTATTGTACAGGCTGGAGGGCTGCAGGGCCCTGGGGCCACAGAGGGCCAAAGGCCCTCACACAGGACAGTAGGCCCTTTCAGTCGCGGCCTTTCAACAGCAAACCCAGCCTCAAAAGAGCCTGTCACAGCACTGTTTCTCCCCCTCTCCTCCGACACTCTCTACCCCAATCAGCTCCTCTCCTTCGCCCTCTCTCGCACTCTTCTCCTCTCCTCATCCCTCTCTTCAGAGAGCAAAGAGGCCCAAGGCTCTCCAGGCCTGAACCAATCTGCGGCCCCCAGAGGTTGAGCGCCTTTGAAAAGGAGGTCACATCATTGAGGTGCTGCCAGGTCTGAGAACTCGGCGCCAACAGGGACACAGTTCAACCCGCAAGCAGAATACACAGAACAATATAACTAAACAGGGAGGATGATTCAGTATATTTATTGTGGGTATATGGCATTAATTTACGTTTTAATATCACTGTTGAAATCCCAAATCTGATTGGTTAAGTGTTGATTAATTTTCTATTACAGCAGCTCTGACAGTAGTCGGAGTTGTTGCAAGGCAAAACACAGATTTATATTTATGCGCTTGTTGTAATACGTCACATTGATATAGTCAAGCTTTCTTTAAGGAGATTTTTTTTAACATTTATGGAAGGAGTCTCCAGTGTCAGTGCTTTGTAACAGTAAAGTTTTCGGAGGACTTTTCCTGTTTCTCTGTAACATGCCAAACTGTGTCTTGTCTAATTGAAAAGAGAGAGGCTGGTGAGGAAACAACTGTTTTGCAGATGTTCCACAACATTAAAAGTAATAATAAATGGATAAAAAGTACATGTCATTCATTAATAACTTAAAAATTGTTAGTGTTGACAAATTGTTTGCGAAAATGGTGGTATAAGAGGAATAGAACACTTAGAGATGTGCTGTTACAGGAAAATCAACTACAGATCCAAACTGTACTATTACTATTGATTATAAAAGATGTTTCTTACCGTCATGTCAAAACTATGTCTTCATACTCCTGTAATTGTAATTGTGCTAACCTGCTGTAGTAATTCTGTCCCAAAATTCACACTTCCGCGCAATTAAAATTGATCTGCGTTCTTAGCCGAGCTTGTTTACACTTACATATCTGTGCAGAATCTCTCTCCTCTCGTGCGGGTCGTCGAGCATGTTGACAGAAAGGTCTGAGATGGAGACGGCGGCTGAAGCGGTGAGGGTGACCAGTAGCACCAGCATGCCCTCGCCCTCCTCCAGCGGCAGGTCCAGCTTGTGTGTGCACTCCTTAGACAGGAGAGAGAGGTCCACCTGACACCTGGTACACAAACACACACACACATTGGTATTAATGTCATTATTATCTTCAGCACAAAAGGAACAGTCAGAGTCACATTACAATACCACAATATAATAGGTGGTAACATGAAAAGCTGCAATTATTTGTATTACTACCTTCAATTTGTTGTTGATTATTTTTTTTATAACAGCATTCATCCAAGCGTTAGATATCTTATGTTACAGTCTAACCTTCTTAGGACCTCATAAATACTTATAGAAATCATCTTCTTACCAAATGATGACAGCACATTCTCAGATAGTAGCCAGAATGTAAACAGCGCACTCTACACAGTGTGTTACAGTTGCTTAAAAAAAAAAACGCTGTTGAACTAAACACAGGTGAAACTAAAGGTTTAATAGTAGAGAACTAAGAGAACATCAGGCAATCCATGCCACATGTTCGGTCTAAGGAATGTATTGGAGGATAAAATCCAATTTTTAGACAACTTAAATAAAAACTGAGTTAAATGTAATCTCAGTCAAATCAAGCCACTCCAGGAAACCCTGGTGAGAAAGAAAGAGAAAACCATATTATACTTTCACTCCCCATGTCTCTGCTCTCTCTCATTTCACCCAGTGAAGTGACAAGCTCATAGCCTTGCATAAGCACCTGACCTGTCAGGCCATAGTGTGTGTAGTGTGTGTAATGGAAAGCCGAACCTAGCTGCACGAGTACTTAATGCGAACATCAGTAACAGGCCAGATAGTCCGGTGAGAGGACTGGAGAAGATAAGTATTTAAGGAAGAGGAGAGGAGCCAATTACAAGAGTGGCAAGTGAACCCATTTAGACATGCCATGTCTGTGAATGGCAATGTGCACAACGTGGAGTGTGGAGAAAAGACAAGCTCCTCAGTAAATTCTGTTACCTCATTCCCCACTTCCCTTAGCCATTAGCTCTCTTGTCTCTCACACTTAACGTTAGATTGTCGGGGTTAGAAGCATGGTATGTGTAGAACCATATTATTGTGTCTTAAAGCAGTCTTTAAATTGCCAAACACTACATTTACAGCTTACTGAATTATCTCTTAGTGCTCTATATAAGATCAATCTGTATCAATCTGTAATTCAGAAAAACTGCTTTCATGCAGTTAATGAAAATAGCATTCATAATTCTGTTTTATTTTGTTTCCAAAAATGTCTGTAGGTAAATTTACTAATCTCTCCCCACCCCCATATTCTCTGTATCGCATTTTACAGCTGTTCTGACAGTTTTATCTGTAAGAAAATGCATCTCCCAATTGGATGGTCCATAAAATCTATAAATTTTGATGCTTTCTCTGGAGTCAAACCAGTAAAATCTCCAACGCATCATATTTTGGCATGACTATACACTATTAAGGCTTTATTCTTAAGTGGCCAGAAAGAGTGTGGACTCCAGAAAACATTTAATATTTGGTGATGGCAATAACCTTCTGCCAATCAATCATTAGTCCTTAGAAAAAATTCATTTTGATCAAATCTAGAAAGAAAGTAGTATTTTCCACTTGAAAAGTATGTTTAATGTAAAAGATAAAAAAAACTGTTTAAAAGCTAATTAAAAAAAAAAAAACCTGACCATCTGCTTGTGTGTTTTTAATGGTCACATAATGTGATTTTGCTAGTTACTGATATGGTAGTGACTGCAGTACTTGGTTTCGCGAACAGTACAATCTTTGGATGACCACACTCTGAATCACGTCTGCTGAACGTAACTAACCACCTGGCCTGGCCTGGCCCGTGTAGGCCTGTGTATTGGGTAAATAATAAACACGTTGTGTAAGAAACAAGCACATGACCCACCTGCCCATGAAGTCATCTCTCTTGCCAGCGTCTCTGTCCCACACAGTGATGTCTATAAAGCCGCCTCCCTCATCGTACAAATGGAAATCAAACTGTTCTCTCCACTGAGGGTTCAATGTTTTGTGTATTGTCTATAAAGGAAAAGGGGGAAAAAAGCTGTGTCAGTTTGTATGTGAGGACAGAGAGTCCTTTTAGAAGAACAGAATATTAAAAGAAAAAAGAAACACTTAATTATGAGGCTGGTTTAAATGAACTCATGCAAAAGCACCATATAATCTTAATTATGCCTTCATTATATGAAACTGACTGAGCAGCTGCACAATTAATCGTATTTTAATCATGATCATGATTTTTGAATTCATCCAGTAATTAAACACAATTGACTGCAATAGTAAGCATATCTAAATCACTGTTAACATTGCTTTAAGTCCTTAAAGTCCCAGCTTATTATTTTGTTATTCATTTCATATATTAACCATAATAAAAGTAATCTGAAAGCTACACTGCCAGTTACAAGTTTCTAAACACATGGATTTTTTTTCTTTAAAACTGTAAGAAAGAAGATTAAGTGTAAAATCAAATGCCTATTAATCAAATCTTAACATTTAAGGACTTGTTCAGTATTCAGTCTCAGATTTAGAACACGGGTTTCAGAAATATTTATCAGTCAAATAATACCTTGCTTTTGTACTTCTGGTGGCCCATTCTGAATTTGACATACGGGTCACTCAAGCCGTTAGCGTCCATTGGCTGGAGGTTACGACCCTCGATTAAACTGATGCTGACAATTCCTCTCCACAGCTGGGCTTTCCTGTGGACATCTGATAACCTCAGACTCTGGTACTGCCAATTCAACACACACACACACACACACACACACACACACACACACACGGATATATGATTCTCATTCAATTCCTACATGCACATAATCAGGAACATAGAACCATGATTCAGTCACTACAAGAAATGGACGCAAAAGAAAATGTGCCATTGCCAACCTGAGATGCTCGTTCATTATACACACACACACACACACACACACACACACAACACATACACACAGGCGTAACAACAACCAACACTTCCATCACTAGCACCTCAAATGTGATTCCATAGCTTACTGGTATTGAAGATGTCATACTTTTTTGTCCAAAATTATAGAAAGACAAGCAGCATTTGTGTCCTAACTGAGCTGTATTTTTGAATGTCTGTCTACTAGCAAAAAAAAGGAATCGGGCATTATTAATCAAACACATTTATATAAAACTATGTCTCAGTTTCTGTGCCTAATTTGGAGGCCTCATTAGCATGGCATTTGTTTGAAGTGCATTTCATTAAACTGTACAAACACTTCATTGGAAAACACACAGCTTTGATGTTGGGAGCAAGCAGCTAATGCCTTTCTCTCCAGATATTAGCTTTTAACGTGCTGACTCTAGCAGAGCCACTGTAAAGTCCCAATCTGTATTAGTTTCACTCCAGTAGCCAGAAAGCCAAGAGAGCATCCTGCCAAAAGCAAACTCGAGAATGCAGCATCGGATCTTCTTCAATACTAATTGCACATAAAAACAGCTGAAGGTTGCAATTAAAAGTATTTGTGTTGAAATAATTGTCGTTCAAATTGAGGCAGACACTCATAAGCAAAAAAGCCAGCAAAACAGTTTGTTTAAACGTGGTTGTTAAAATAAATAAAAAACTGAATGTAAATTACGAGCAGATGAGCTGGCTGTGCTAACATTAGCGTTACTTTAGAGAATCTCACAGCCTGCGCTTTCCTGCGCGCTGATATTAAGGTTAGAGTGAAAGTCTTAATTTCGGAGCTGCATCATAATTACAAATCTTGCTTGGTTTGCATTTGCTGAGTGCACCGTTTACAGCATTTGCACTTCATGAAAGAGAGATGGGGTGTATAAATAGATACACAGGCACCCAGGAGTGAAGGGAGAGGTGTGGATGTAGTTAGCGTTAGCAATGTTCCAGTATTCCCGAGACCCACCCAACATGGCCCAGTTTGGAGCTTCAAAGACGGGTTTCAGCAGGGTGTCGTTTCTCATATGGTGAAGGCAAACTTTCATGTTTTTAGTCCTTTACAAAATTTGGGTGAAGCTTTAACAGGAGGTAGTTTACGGCAGTCCAAAAAGATAGCTAGCACACAGCTGATAAGCAGACCAAACTCATTTCACATTAATTAATGTCTAAAGCTACATTCCAATGTCTAAATACTCAATATAAACAGAAAGACACAGTTTCTTTATCAAGGCATTTTCAAGAACATTTTTACCACATTTCCACAGATACATGCAGTTACACTGAGACAAGCCCCTAATGAGCGCATGTTTGTCCATTCACAGCACTAAATCTATGATGGACTGTCAGCTTATAAGACAACGTAGAAGATGGAAAGAAATCAAAATTTACACAACACGTATACATGCATACATCATCATCAGGAAAAAAGCAGCTCAGCTTGGCATGCCGCTGTAGTAAAAATTGCAAAAGAAAATAGAAGGATTAGTTGTACTTTCTTAGTTGCTACAATATGCTGTATAAAGTGCAGCCACGTTTTGTACCTAAAAATACTCTTAATATTTCATTTATTACAGGTTGTTAAGTTATTTCTTTGAGGCCCTGCAGCAAAAGGACTGAGAGGTGAAATCTTTACTAAATGTCAGCTCAATATTTCAGCCTGTCAGCCTGCAGTAACTGTGTGCACTCTGACGTCAGTTAAAATTCAAACTTTGTGAAAATCATAAAAATCTGAGAACTATGTAAAGTGATAAAATGCGAGTGATGAAATTTAATAGCGCAGTTTTAAAGTACAGAAATGAATGCTCCGGTGTTGTGTGAAGTGAAAAATGTAGAGGTTATAACGTATCACATATGCAGCCAAGTGTAAACTAGGCTTGTGCAATATAACGATATTATCGTCTGTACATGATATTATGTTGCTACGATATCCAGTGATGTTTATCACTGGTTATATTTTATCACCAGACCTGCCAACCTTTTGCTGCACGAAAGTTTGGAGAACGCGTGCATGAGTTATCACTCAAAATACACCAAAAGAGCAGCCTTTTTCTCCCCAGTAAAATTAGAGCCGAGCCAACTGACACATGAATCTGGAACGATCTGCGCAGGTCTTCTGAACACTCTAACATTAAGAGACAGTTCCCAAAAGCCTCAACCCCTTCCCTCATCTCATGTGCTCTCGTCTCACGCAGGTCCCTCGCTTTCTCTCATGTCAAACTGAGAATATTTTAAGTTCATTAAATGTTTAACATCTGTTTGCTATATTTATTAGAGATCTCACCGAACAATTCCGACAGAAAATGGTCAAAATCGTTGTTTTCAGTCTAAAGAGAAAAAATGAATGATTCTTACCCAAAAGGATTAAATAGACCTACAATGAAATGTCAGATCTGACACTTTATGAATAACTTTAATGGTGATGATAATTAGAAAGGGATTAAATATGCTGGTTTATTTTTTTTTTTTTAGACTGGCGTTCTGCTGCGCTCTCCCGCTCAACAAAGAAAATATCAGCCGTGTGAACATTGGACAACTGATTTCCAAAAGTATTATATCAAAGTGTGATGTTGTGCTTTTTTTTTTAACAGTTTACTGGGTATTACGGCAGAATCACTTTAAAAAAAATCCACCATCCAGCTGTTCGTGAGTTCCTGACTGCACAGCTGGTAATATTATTGCACTTCCTCTACTCTCCTTAAATCTGAAATGCAGGAAACACTCGTTTTTCTGTCTTTTTCATGCAGGTCTGGATGATTAAATTATTTATTGCAATATTTTAAAACGGAAAATCATGATCAGGGAAAGATCTACCTCGCACAAGCCTTGTGTAAACTATAACAGGAAAATGTTTAATAGAAACCCACTAGGCCAATTCCCAAATCTTTCCAATAGTGATTCTGTTGCCAATGTATCCAAATTCTGACTTACACGTATTACATCAATTACATGGTCACTGCCACTGCAGATGCACTTGTCTGCTTTTGAAACTGACAACTGAATGTGCATTAATTACAATATATAGTGTATTATATACTACACTACAAGTATATTTCCACACACATCATGTTCAAGAGAGAAGCAGCTTGGCTTTGCAACCAAAATGAAACCAAATGGGCTGAAAACGAAAAACAAAAAATAAAACGATCTGCTTTATTTTCTTAGTTGCTGCAATACACAGTGTAAATTACGACTGCATCTTATTCCTAAAAGTGCTCTTAATATTTCATGTATTATAGGCTATTAAAACAAAAGTGTCAAACACACATCCTTGGAGATATGCATTTTCTCATCTGACATAACAAACTTCAGCCCATGCAGGTTCAATCTGTTAGCTGATGAGATGAGTCTGGAGTGTTAAACGAAGCAGAATGCTAAACAACTCCAGGACTGAAGGGTGACACTCTGGGTTAACGCTGGGCAAATCGTGGATGCACTCTTTATTGCGTCCACCAGATGGCATTAGTAATTCTGCTGTATATTGCAAGCTGTAGAAAATAAAGATTGCACATGGAAATAAAAGTGACTGGGATTAACTGGCGGAGGAGGAAGGCGCAGACACCTCATTCATTCTGAGGCAGAGCACTGAAGAGCTTAGGGAGGGAAGGACATCAGTACAGGTTGTGTCATGCTGTTATTACCTTACTGGATCTTTTCCAGCTCCTTCTCAAAAGCATGGTCTGTAAATGAGACAAAGCAGTTACATCCGCAGCGCGATGAGCTCGATAGAGCTAAGAATGTGAGATTAGTTGAGCTTTTAGGGAGTATATTGAAATGAGGAATCTCTGTATTAAGAGCATTATGACACCTTGTAATAGAAATAATGTTAAGAGCCTCCGGTTATTTAGGTACTGGGCCTGTCAAATCCCTCAAAAATGCCCTCTAACTGTATTTAATTGAGAGATTTAGCATTCAAATGCATTCCAATACTAACTTCCTATCATTTTTTCAATCCTTGACATTTAGTGAGATTTTACATTTCTAAGGCAACCCAGTATGCACATAAACATCCGCTAAATTGTCTGTTTTTGTTTTAGTGGTTGTAGCTTTTTCGAGATAAATTGACACGTGGTACATTCAGAGGTGAGAATCTGCATGCCACAGTGTAATTCAAATATGTTGTCTTACTGCGACCTGTTTGTTTGCTTGTAACTAATAACCTTAACAACCTTAATTTAAAATCTTTACAACCAAGGCAAGCAGAAAAGCATCTTAGAATGCAGAACACATTGAACCTTGAGGCAGAGGGGCTACAACAGCAGAAGACCACATCAGGTTACATTCCTAACAGTCAAGAACTGTAGATTGGACATACATCACTCGGTCTTTTTCCAAGTGTTGTGCATTCTGAGATGCTTTTCTGCTCACCATGGCTATAAAGAGTGGTTATTTGAGTTGCTGCAGCCTTCCTGTCAGCTTGAACCAATCTGGCCGTTCTTCTCCAAGCTCTACAGACTACAGACTAAGGTGTGTGAACATCCCAGGAGTTTGATGTTTGATGCGAGCATTAACTGAAGCTCTTGACCTGTATCTGCATGATTTTATGCACTGCGCTGGTGCCACCTGATTGGCTGATTAGATAATTGCGTGAATGAGCAGGTGTTCCTACTCAAGTGGCCAGTGAGTGTTTAATGTACTGGAATGTACATTACCAGAATTTCTGCAGTACCTAATAACCTGCCAACTGGCAAATCTGAATGGCTCACGAAGTGCAATGTTTAGTCATGATTAATCAAGGTATCACAGAGATGTCATAAGCTCTTTTGCAAAGCCCTGGATTAAAACTGCTGAATGATAACCTGGTAACTGATGATTGGAAGAGGAGCAGCCAGCGGAAGCTGGGAACAGCAGCCACTACACAAGCTACCATACACACCCAGTCACACCAGCACTGGCCATCCCCAGATCAATTCATACACATATCATAAAACCCCATCACTAATTCCTCCTAATGCCAAGCTTATGAATCCCACTGCAATCAGCCATAGCATTTAGAGCGTTATAAAGACAATTAGACAAAGCAGCATATATTTCTCCTGTGAGCTTGCTCCATCTCTATTACACATGTAGGGGTGGAAGAATTGGGCATACAAAATCAAATAAATCTCTACACAAAACTCTAGGTGAGTCCAGAGACAGACCTAAATGCAATTAGGACGGACCAGCCAGCGCTGAACACATTTCTGTCCTCAAGAGAAGAAGTGCTGCCAGCCAAAGTCTAGCACTTTATTATGAGTGCATTTTCTTCCTGGGCAATATATTTCTTGGCTTGAGATGTAATATGGATTATTTTCAAGTTCTGTTTTACTTCAGGTAGTCCACTAAGCCTATTCGTCATGTCCTTCAAATGTGATGACTAATCATGCACTAAGGAGAGCCGGTGAAATGCGAGTGAGAAATAAAAGAAGTTCAGCTACAATGAGTCCAGCTTAGTTTTAGTTCTACAGGAGGTCATGATGAAAATCAAATCATTCTAATGCAGAGGCAACAAAAGACTAAAGACCTAAGTGTCACATCAAGCTTTCGTTACTGACACACATCCACATATTAGTCAGAGGACAAACTTCAAAGCCTGCTAAACGATTAGCCCCTTAATAATGTTATATATTCACACAAATGTCCAAAACGTCCAAACTAAGAGCTCCAGATGAAATGAAGAGCTAAAACCTCACAATCTTAGAAAAGACTCGTGTCTAGAAGGTTTAGCCATCATGTAAAGGAGAAAAAAGAAATAAACCAGGGTATGAAGATACAGAAGAACACTCACAGCTTCCCTAAAGTCCCCTTCTTTAGGAATGAGAGTGACCGCCAGTTCCAGAGAGCCCAGGTCATGGTCAGGATAGTGCGGATCCTTCAGGTCAAGGGTCACATCCAGGGTCCTAAAGGAGGACCAGCAAAATAAAAGTCAGACATGGCCTCACAGCATGTACACACACTGGCCCTTATTCAGTTAAGTTGTGTAGAAATAGGCACAGATTTGAGTGCACGGAATGACATACAAGTGAAGCTGGGTCTGAATCATGAAGCAGCGATATGAGCACAAATGATAAATCAGCTGTGTGGAAACAAGCTCCTGACCACAAATAACTTATTTACGTTATACAGCAAACCCTAATTTACCCTCAGGCATCTGATGCATGTTTCATGTAATGAAATGTAGACGTATGAGGGCAGGTAGTGTTGCCACATACCCAGGTTGTTTACTGTGTGAAGTTTCGCATGTTCTCCATGTGCCTGTGGGGATTTCCTCTGGTTCTCAGATTTCCTCCCACCTCCCCAAAACATGCCAGTAAATGGACTGGCTTCTCTAAATTGCCCCTAGGTGTGAATGTGTGTGCATGCTGCCCCACAATAGACCGCCAACCCATCCAGGGTGTATTCCTGTGTCACGCCCAGTAATCCCGGGATAGCCTTGGGATCTACCATAATCCTGTCCAGAATAAAGCAGATACTGAAGATGAATGAATGAATGAATGAATGAAAATCCTAATTTATGCAGGTGTTGAGGCAGTGAGACAATAATAGGAAAGTATTAACCTGTGCTTCAATTAAGGTCTGAAGAAAGAAGTAAATGGAGAGAGTAAAAATATATTCCGGTAAAGTTGAGCGATTAGAGGTGCTTGTGTTCAAGTTTGGTGCAAATAAAAATGTTTTGGAGTTTTGTTTTGGGTTTTTTTTTTTTGGATCCTAAAAATAGTAAAGGAGATAAAATAAAATAAAATAAAATAAAATGAATTAGTTTCACTGGAGGAAAAGATGGTCCAATAAGTTTGTCTTCTGCAATATCTTACTGAAATGATATTCATGTAGTGTATTTATTATGGAAATGCGATTTGTTCTTTATAAATCAGTTTAAGGTCAAAATGGGGTAGAAAACAGGATCCAACCATTTTCCAACTTCAGATTTATCTGGAGTCAGAGTTATTTCAATTTTATTCAAAACTATAAACAGAGCAAAGTTTCCATCCTGAACAAATCCTTATTTCATATAAATAAAACACTGAAAGAATTTAATCACTGAAAAGGAGACTACCAAATGCATCTTTGAATATCCTGCCTGCCCAAGCCACTTCTAGTTCAACGCTTCACACTGCCTCTTCTACGTAGATGTGTGTATTTACTCAGATGAAGGACTAATCAGTTGATAAAGGTCCACGTCTGTTTCTCTGATTCGCATTAATAAATTACACATTGACACTAAACCCCATTCTCTATATTTTATTTTGAGGTTCCTACATGCACGATAGTGATTATCACATTATTTGTTATTTATTTTTATGACATACTTCTCTACTGATATATGATATTTGTGATATATGGTGATATTATGTGTGATTGGTGATATTGGCTTTAATTGTTTAACTGTAAATCAAGTATTTATTCAGGTTGTTGAAATATTACGCTCACATTTACATGACCAGATGTGAATTTGAAATTAAGAAAGTAAGGAAACTGCCGATGGAATCCGAGTTATCCTGACAGTTGTACTATCATAGAGAAACACTAGAGGGCAGTCTCACTGTTTTCCAGTCAAATGTGTTAACGCGAAAACAGCAGTGTAAGAGTGTTAGCTATGGACTGTCACAAGACTGGTAAAGGACCTATGCTGCTCCAGGGACTCCAGGTAAAGATATGCAGAGCCCATGAAGTCATCCTGCAGGCCAAAGTCATAGTCAAAGACCTGCAGTAGAGAGACAGAGAAAGAGAGACCG
Source organism: Pangasius djambal (assembly GCA_022985145.1). Taxonomy (NCBI): domain Eukaryota; kingdom Metazoa; phylum Chordata; class Actinopteri; order Siluriformes; family Pangasiidae; genus Pangasius; species Pangasius djambal. Next base: position 6,463,831 of record CM040998.1, read on the forward strand.
TGTGAAACAGACATTGCTTGAACACAGGAAGTATGAGATTATTACTGAGAATATTACTGCCACAGATATGATCTGTAGAGATTACACTAAAAAAAGAATATTCATTTAAGAAAACACCAGTGAACCCTTGATGGGATTTATTAAAGTTTGGTCTCTATTATTTTTTGGCCAAATGATTTGCATGCACTGAAATGTGACTGCTGTGAATCATCAAAACACTGAGAAAAAGGCCTGACAATTATCACAAAAATTAACAGCTCCTCAGAATTCACAAAGCAAAGTATCACAGAAGCACCCAAGTGTCATACTGTACACAGATAAAATCATGAAAACAAAGCTGTAAAGAACCACTTCCTCCAGCACATCATATCAGTGACGCACTTCTACTCAGAGCCTCTCTGACTCATAGCATACCTTAACATAGAGTGGTTCTCTTATATTATCCACCAGCAGAGTCACTTTCTCATCCCATACCGGGTTCAGGTTCTTATGAATGGTCTTGCTGCGGAAAACCTCTTTCCCTGCGATCTTAAACTTCACATAAGGGTCACTGGTGCCTAAAAAAAGACACAAAAACACACCAGAAGAGTGAATTTCACTGTAATTTACAACACCAAATTCAAATATGCTTCTAATGGTACACATGAAATAATAAGTCACATTCCACTATATTGTACATTCTGTGTGTGCGTGTGTGTGTGTGTAATGAGAAATTACAACATATAAAAATTAAGTGAAAAACAATCAGGAACAATCAGAAACACACACATACAACATATATATATATATATATATATATATATATAATATTCTCTGCCTTTAACTCAGACATGTAATTGGACTGTATTTCTATTCGTTTTATAGCTGGATCCCATTTCATAAATTTTGGAGGGACGTCCTGTTGGTGATGTCACTGTGGTGCTCTATTTTCTCTGTTTGTTGATGATGGCCTTTACGATGTTCTATGGTACATGTAATGTTTTGGAAATTCTTTTATACCCCTCTCCTGATCATAAATTTCAGCAGTGGGACCCTGTACAGGCTTTGTAAGCTCTTTGCAGACCATGGCTTCAGAAGTCAGATGAGACCAAGAAGATGTGAAGAAAATCCTACAGAAACAGCTGATCTTTATTTGGGGTTAATCAGAATAATTTCATTGATGACAGCTGTATGATAATTACTTTTGAACTTGAGATTGTGATTGGTTGTGAATTGTGAATGTGATTGGTTCATTCTGAACACAGCTATGTTATAAAAGGGTGTGCACACTGATGCAACCCAGATTATTGTAACTTTCTTATTTTTCCTATTTTTCCCTAAAATGTTTCTGATTGTTTTGAAGTTCTGACATGATTTATCTTGGTTTCTTTTTTTTTTTACATCACAAAAACCTGACGTTTTAACAGGGGTGTATACACTTTTTATATCCACTGTACATACTGTAGTTTCTTTTGGCACAAGCAATTTGTTCTGTGATAATACTGGCTTCTGGATTCTCTCCTCTCCACTGAGCTTCTTCCTATCTAACAAGGTTGTATACACTATAGGGATCTTGGTACACTCCTCCATGCAGAACATTTTAGGCTGCTCTCTGTATTCTTAGGTTTGTGCATGTGGACTTCCCTCTTCAATTGAGACCACAGGTTTTTAAATCCACTGACCGAACCAAAACACTGATTTTATGTTCCCGCATCCTTTTCTGTGTTGATTTTTATGCACATTTGGGCTAATCATCTTGCTAAAAAGTCTATGGCCAAGATATATATTAGATATATATATCTATCTATCTACCTAATTTTGGTCTCAGCTAACTACATCACATGATTCCAGCTGTAGTTTCATAGATGCTTGGTGAAATTCAGTCTCTGCGGTTTGTGCGCTGCTCATAGGAAGGGCTTGGATTTGAGAGGATTTCCTATGAATTAAATATTATTATTAGTTCTTTAGAGTTCTTGTAGTTTACTTTACATCATAACCAACAGCAATATTTCAGATTGGCCACTAGATGACACTTCTGCACCATAGCAGCCTTTAAGCCTGTAGTAAATCTGCATCAGTTATCTTGTCAGCATTTCAGCTGCAGAGTTTCCACTTTGTCCTTATCAGCACACTTAATCCATGTAGAACCATTTGGCCCTTGGTAGATTTATCAGATTCATCAAGGTTTTATCATGAGCCTAGAAACCATACAGCCATATTCAGATCACACCAGATCACAAAAGATATTGCGATAAAAATAAGTATTTCAAGGCGTTTGAGGAAACGTCCAACAATCCTTTTATCCCTTATTAAAAATGCATGATTTTAAACAAATGCCCTTATGTGCAGATGTACCATTAGTTAAGATTGCTCCAAATCTGCAACTGAACTAATCCTCAGTGCAGGTATGTCCCATCCTTTAGATGAAGCTCTCAGAGGTAAATATTAAAGATGCCAGAGATTACACATCGACAACTTTTACTACTGGCAAAGTCAAAGCACTGTTTTCGAACGAGGTAATCAGCTTCCACAGGTCTAGATTCAGCTGACGTTCCACAAGCACTGCAACAACCTGAGGCTCTGTACAGTGATGTGCAGACAGAAGTAAAGGCCAACGAGTAAGCAGTAAATGAGTCTGTGTGTGTGTGTGTGTGTGTGTGTGTGTGTGTGTGTGTGTGTGTGTGTTTGCAAGTATTGCAGGTAAATGCTAATCAACATTGACAGGGAATTCCTGCTTAACCCCATGTCATGCTCCCCCTGGCTCTTATTATAACCCAGTGTGCTCGAGCCCTTCTTCACACCCACTGAGATGTTCATCTGCTTTATCACATCAGTACCATGGTGCACTGCTATACTCATTAGCACACCTCTCAGGTTTAAAGAGGCAGGAGTCTGATGTGTATCTGCACAATGTGTATCTGCACAATGTGTATCTGCACAAGTGTGCAGCAAAGGTGATCCTGTTTGTTCAATACAATATAAAACAGATACACACCACTGTAACTTGTACAAAACCTTATGTATTTACAATTTACCCAATACCCATAAAGTATACTGAAGTGTCCTCTTTGTGTCCAAAACTGTTATGTTAAACGTAGCAGAAATGTATTGAGATATACTGTATGTACATATGTCTCACTGATAGCAATAATGTAGTGGGATATACTGTACTGTATTTGAGTGAGGGACGTGATAAGAGCTTGAATGTGTCATCCCACTGAGCAGTGAGATATTCAGGATTTAGGATATTTGAGAGTATGAAGCACTTTGTATTTATCAATTGTATTTATTAACGCACAAAAAGCTATATGTGTGCTGAGCTGGGAAAATCCATCATATGTAATGGTGGCTGATCCAGTAAACAGCCGAGAAGAGAAGAGAAGAGAAGAGAAGAGAAGAGAAGAGAAGAGAAGAGAAGAGAAGAGAAGAGAAGAGAAGAGAAGAGAAGAGAAGAGAAGAGAAGAGAAGAGAAGAGAAGAGAAGAGAAGAGAAGAGAAGAGAAGAGAAGAGAAGAGAAGAGAAGAGAAAAATCGGGTTTTGGCCAAAATTGGCTCATTCCATCTATAACATATTTTGAACCTCAACTTTAAGAAACCATAAAAAGTATTTTTTTGTAGGTGGGAATTAGCCAAGACTAAATTAGGGAGAAAACGGGGAAATAAAAAAACATATTTCAGTTCAGGAAAGTCTGTAGTTTTCAAAATTATATACAGTAGAAAACTGTTTTCTCAGGCACCACACATAATGGTCCTTCCAACTCATGAATCACCTGAACCTTCAGTAGCTAATGGATTTATCAGAGCACTGGTGTGTGTTTGTGTCCTCTAAATCATGCTCAGTGGGAGGAAAAAAGCATTTGCTTCAACCTACCATTCAATAGGTTTTAAAGGAACCCAACCCTTCCTTGTTCCATTTCCTGGTGACTGACCACAGTTTACATTCTCATTGATCAGCTTAATACCAAACTGTGGCCTCGTAGTTGATTTACTTCCTCTACTCGTGATCTTGTGCCTCACCATGGGCTTTTCCCGCTGATAGCTGTAAAGCATATTGAGAAATGATATGCATCACGTCCCTGTGCCTGTAACAGGGCCACGGGTCTGCATGAATGATGTTATGTTTGTGCTTCTTCTCTCACGAGTTCACCTGTAGCCGAGTACACGGTACAAAACATAGGCAATTTGTTGTATTTACACATAGTAAGCTTCACATTTAATATTCTGTATATGAGTCAGTGGTGTGATAAGAGAACAGCTGTTTGCTGTCACAGTAAGACATCTAATTTAAGAAATTTCATAGATTGAAGACAAGCAATACCAGTATGAGCTCCTTTATGTGCATAATAATTAGTATACATCAGTCTACAAAAGATCCTACTGTGATTTGAATACCGTTTTTTCTCTAATTTTAAACCAAATCTGTTTACCAAAGAACAAATGTAAATGTGTGGGCTGTTCCCAGCCATTCAGAGCAGTGTAGGAAGCATAACAGCAGGTCTTGCATAACGATGCCAACTTCATAAAACAACTACCAGGTGTCTCAGCAAGACTCAGCACCTAATCTATTCAGACAGCTTCATCCACACATCCCCTCAGCCACCCAACAGTACATCTAACCACACACCTCGAGTGCTGAGCACATACTGAGTCCCATTCCAGCTTCATGTGTAACAAACTACAGTAGTGCTCATCACAGCAGGATCCATGTACAAGACAAATGAATACAAATTGTGCAAATGGGGGAATTAATATTTATTTGGAAATGCACTTTTATCCAAAGCAACTTAAAATTGAGCTGAGCAGGTAAGGTTTAAAAAGACCCCCTTAAATGTCTAAAGTATGTAATTTATGGGGAATTAATCTGAGCGAGAAGATTGGACAAAAAAAACAACACACATGGAAAGGTCCAACAGCTGTTTCTGCATGTCAAATTATACCACACAATCAGGCTAAATGTGCCACTTCAGGTCATTTATACATGTATGCACCTTTCCACAGTTGCTTGCTAACATGACACAAAATTATCACAGGAGAATGTCAATTTTTATTTGCAAAAATCACACTTAGATTGGGTGAGGTCTTGCAGTGCTCATTCCACTGATGGCAGCTTTATCAATTTTCGTCAGATGAGTTAAATCTTCAGGTTAATTCTTCAGCCGATGTTTCAGCCAACTAATATCTAAAAAACAACTTTTACTAACTTGCTAAAAACTGCTAGCTACTACACAGCTGTCATTTGTAGCTGATAGTAGTGGCTAATGTTATACTACATACATTATTTAGACACCCAAAAATTTATGTGCAGTTCTCTCTTCCATGTTCCACCAAGGCCATAGGGCATCCCTTTTCTTATTTTGGCCTTCAAAAAGGTGTTCATAATGTGCTCTATGCAAACTTACTGTGCTCTTTGGAGAAACCTGAATCGAAGTGAACTCAGCAGCGGTCCCTGACCCATAACCCTTTTAAATTAGGCAATGACCAGTTCATTTAAAGCAAACCCCATAAAATAACTACTTAAACCAAGTGTGATGAATTACCTAACTTCTATTTCTATTATTACATAATTACCTAGTCTATATGCTACCAGAATCCTATTTTATATAGAGCTACAGACCCTTTGCAGACAGGAATGTCTTTTTGCCATGACACATGTGAATCTATCATTGTGTAATTACATCTCGTGTAATTTCTTTTTGAAAGGAGGGATTCGTACAATGGCATAGTGGTGCAATTGGTAGCACTACCACCTCACAGCTCCAGAGTCCCCAGTTTAATCCTGAGCTCGGGGTTGACTATGTGTTCTCACTGGGTTTGCGTGGGTTTCCTCCCAACTCCCAAAAACATGCCGGTAAATGGATTGGTGACTCCAAATTGCTCCAAGGCATGAATGAGTGTCAATCCCTCAATCACTCTGCCTTGATCAATGAACAATGTCACCAAGGTAACATAAATTAACCTGAATGCATACTGGTATTGAACAATGTCTTTTACACAACATGTTCAAGTGTAGGCATACTTCTGTGCCCTTTTCTACTATCCAATTCAGTGGTTGACTTTTTTTTGTTTTGTTAAAGTGGCGGAAATTCACACCCCACCTTTATAAAAGCTGTATTTCTTACTAAGGTTTTAATAGATATTGGCTTTTTTTTTTTACTGGTCGCTCGAATTAAATGGGTTTAATCCTAACCTCTATAACTTAAAACCAAAGGGCTATATATCCCTAAACTGTTTTATTAGTGGAAAAAGCTATAATAAAAGCTCTAATATCTGAATTGTTCATAAAATAAAAGTGGGCTCAGGGGGTTCTTGGGTTTTTTTAAAGGGTTGCCAGGCTGCAAATGTTTGAGGATGCACAACCCTGGCTGCACATTCTTTGTGGAGCCACCAAGTCATTCAATGTATTATCGAATCTCTGGAGGTCCTAGGATTTAAACTCACAATCTCTTGCTCAGAACATTAAGCACCACCACTGCGACAGACAGAGGAGTCAAAATGCCCCTGATCGCAAAATTACCAAATGACCTGCCATCATTACTGTAGATCAGCAGTCAGTGCCAGGCACAGAGACATGATACATATCACTTCTCAGTATACTTGACAACTATCAGCAGGAAAAGCCCATGGTAAGGCAGTAGCACAAGATTACAATTACAGAAAGTAAATGAACTGCGAGGCCACAGCTTTGACATTATGCTGATCAATGAGAGTGTAAACTGTGAGGCAGGCATTCACCAGTAAATCAGTTCAGGGAAAGTTCTCTCAAAACCTACTGAATCATGGTGTGAAGCACAGCACTAAACAAAGCTATTGAAAACCCAGTCAATGCATAGAAGGGTGGACTGTTCATCACAGTGGTACTATTTCTTCTCTTCCACCCAGAATGAAGCACACATGAACGGTCGGTCACAGAACTGCACATTTTATGGGTTTATATAACCCGCAGAGTGGCATCGTCCATCCTGCAGGCTGTACAGCATGAAATTAAAGTCCACTCGCTTGGGTACAGGAATTAACTTCCTATACAGAGGCTATAAATCTAAAGTTTTACTGTGTTCCATGCCACCCCTGACCTTGGATACATAAGCAATCATGAGCAGTATAAGGGTAGTTTATTTATGAACACAGAACATAGATGTTCTGCTCCCTCTTTCTGAATATTGATCAAATTAGCAAAAGCAAGCACAGACAGTGACACTGCTTTACTTTTCCTTTATCTATTTATTCAGTAAGTAGTTAGGGTTCAGGTGGATTTGGAATCTATCCCATTAACACTGTGCCCAGGGCAGAAATTCACCCTGGACTGCATGCCTGCCCATTCCTGCCCATCACAGAGCACCATACACACTCATTCACACCTGGAGCAATTTAAAGCCTACCACTAGGTATTTGGGAGGTGGAAGGAAACTAGAGGATCTGGACAAAATGCATGCAGACACAGGGAGAACATGCAAAAAACTCAACAGACAGTGAACAAAGTTCAAGATTGAACATCACTACCTGTTGAGCATGGCATGGTTGTACAGAGGGTAACATTGTGCCGCCTCACAGCTCCAGGATCCCAGGCTCGATCCTGCACTTGAGTTACCGTCTGTGCAGAGTTTACACTTCTCTGTGTCCGCATGGGTTCTCCGTTTTCCTCCCACCACCCAAGAACGTGCCAATTGGCGAACTCGCTACACTAAACTGGCCCTAGATGTGAACGCGTGTGTGCATAAACTGGTGTCCTATCCAAGGTGTATTCCTGCCTCACATCCAGTGTTCCCGGGATAGGCTTCGGATTCCCCACAGCCCTGACCAGGAAAAAGCACTTACTGAAGATGAACGAATGAGTGGCGATACCTGCTGTGCTACAGCACCACCCTTTTTTATTCAACCTTTAGAAAAGCTACCAAATCACATCTTATTGACTGAATATTAGCAATTTATTTAGAAAATTTACAGTGTATTTATAAATGCTCCACATTAACCTCATAACTAACATAAAAGAGGAACCCATCAATCCAGAAATAAATCAGTTGATTTTCCTACAGCCTTATTTACTCATTTACTCTGAGAGCCAAGTGCCACTCCATTACACATTATTTTACATAATACACATTTGACATTTTGAATAACATGGCAGCAGAAGCTTGTTTCAGTTAATTATTTCTGCCAATACTGAAAATACTATATCCCATATAGATTAATGTGACTTCATAACAGCATGATGCCTGATACAATGCTACATAACAGCAACTGATCAAGTCATAAACCTCTGGCTGTTCTTATCCCCAGTGATGTCACTCAAGGATAAACCAGGCAACTGTGACAATGGCATTATGCGGTTTTATTCAGTGTGACAGTAAAAAAAGAAAACGTACAGCTCTAGCTTTTCATTAGCTCTGAACAGCTGCAGCGAAGAAAAGAAAGAAAAAAAAGAAAAGAAAAGAAGAAATGTGAGAAGAAAAGAAAGGACATGTGTAGGATGAAGGATTGCTGTAGGATTCTGAACCTGACTAAATCTAATTGAAAATATTCACACATTGATGCACATAGAATACACTGTGCCACCTCTGCTCTGACACCAGCAGCTCAGAACAGTGCGTGTGTGTGTGTGTGTGTGTGTGTGTGTGTGTGTGTGTGTGTGTGTGTGTGTGCGTGCCCGTTTCTGATGCTGGCATGTGTATTGTCTCTCAAAGAGCAAGTGATAAAGTTTTTTAATATTTTTCCCAGCCTTCCCACCTCATAACAGACATATTTAAGCTTTAACTAGCAAGCCATTTGCTGTACTACTGTATGCCAATTGTGTCTTTTTAGACTAAAATTGTTCTGGCCTAGAGACTGCAGTGGTCAAATAAAACAGCAAAGTATCATTTGAATATTTTTTCAGCTCATTTTGTCGAGTTCGGAATTGCAAACAGGTCTCATTTTTTTTCATTGTCATTTTGTTAGTCAAAATAATATTCATAATGGCTCACCACTAATAATATCCAGCACAGCCACAGTGAGGCAGTGTGTTACTGCTTAATGTAGCGAGAGAGGAATCTATCTATCATTATGAGATGTTAATTCTCGCCCTATAATGAGGCCAATGCATGTTTGTCTTTAGTACTGGCTCAGGTATAGTCAGTCTAATCTACTAAAAGAGATTTCAATTCAGGGTGCCACGATGTGAGCATAAATCAATTCTTGATGTATCTCATTTCTATACATGGCTTGTTTTTTTTTAACTGTGTAACCACCTTTTATTTCTAAAGTTTAAAGTAAAATGGTGTACCTTGGCTCCAGCAAGTGCAACACTGAGCAAAAGCCCAGCTTTTCAACAACGGTGGAGGGCTGCAAATCTTTTGTGATGAAATTTTGCAAATGAGACGGTAATCCGCTTTACCCTTTGTGAATTATATCAAAGCTTTGGCACTGAGGGGTCCCTATTCAATAGGAACAGCAGAAGATAGCAGTTTTTACTTCAACTCTGGATGGAAACGTGTTGTGATTTTGCATGCTCACTGTATTCCCAAAATACTTTATCTTATATGACAGAGCTTGTACACGGCATGCCAATTGTCCAGTTCATTTTGTCCTTTTAATTCATACGATGTGGACATGCCTACAAAGTCACTTTCAAAGCAGAGGGCACAGGTCTGAGTTTGTCCATTTCTGACTTTTTAGAAATATATTTAATGTTTAAAATTATAACTGGTTTCCTGTTGTATTTGAATGGCATTCTGTAAAAAAAAAAAATCAGATTGTGGAGCTCTGTGCATCAGAGAGAATCATGATTCATCATTAAGAATGTTTTTTTCCCCCCTCACCACTACACTTTACACACTGTCAATTTTAAAGATGATACAATTAACGGCTAATGGGCCACACCCTATTAGCAGAGTAGTTAAAGGAGGAAAGTCTAGCTAATGGCTTCTGAATAATGAATTTAAAGGCTAGAAAATTTCCTGATCTTACAGTGAAGGATTGGGTAAATCACCGGTTTATTATATAAGAAGTAAGTGAGCCTGTCTTTAAGACTGTTTCATAATTTTAAAAAAAACTTAATGATATGCACTATAATTGGACTAAACTAAAACAAGCACACTGTGGCCAAAACCAAATGAAGTATTTGATACTTGGCAAAATCATACTCTTAAAAGGAGTGATCTACATTATTTTATTATAATAGCTGTAATGATGACCAGGACCTTTGTAGCAATTTTTCAGGACATATTGATTTTTCAGAAATTTGAAGTGGTTCTCTTTCCTCAAGCTTTCAGAGGTTCACCAGCAAAGCTTTGAAAAATCAATATAAAGTAGAGAAATCCAAGTTACATTTAGAGGGGTTGAATATTTCCAGCCGAGTAATGCACCCTATAAGAGGTTTGATTCTGAGATGTAATGAAATCTTCATGGCACCTGGCGAGTTAGGCATAGAACCACTACATCTGAATGAAAAGATGGAATATCTAATGGAATGAATGATACTGTGGTGGCTATTGGTTGTACAAGTACAGGTACACAGAAGATCCTGATCCATGTTGTCATGACTGCATCACAGTACACTGGACTCATTACCACGTTCATGGAGCCATTTTGAGACGACTCACTTTGTGACCATAGCCATTGTAAGATGTTAACATAAAGGGATGCATGCGCTCAGCAACAACAGGCTGTTTGCAAAATAGCATTCCTCACACCACTATACCGCCACCATCAGTCTGAACTGTTGACAGGTGGAGTTGATGGATACATGCTGACCGTACCATCTGCATGTCATGGAAATCAAGACTCTTCAAACCAGGTGGCATCTTCAACTGTCCAGTTTGGATGAGCCTGTGCCCACTGTAGCCTCAGATTCCTGTTCTTGGATGACAGGAGTGGAACCTGATGTGGTCTTCCGCTGTTGTAGCCCATCCACCTAAACGTTTGACATGATGTGCGTTCTGAGATGCTTTTCTGCACACCACAGTTGTAAAGAGTGCTTATTTAAACTACTGTAGCCTTCCTGTTAGCTCCAACCAGCCTGGGCATTCTCCTCTGACCTCTCTCATCAATAAGACATTTCTGCCAGAACTACTACTCACTAGATGTTTTGTCTATTTTTCACACCATTCTGTGTAAACTCCTGTGAAAATCCCACGAGATCAGCAGTTCCTGAAATACTAAAACCAGACCATCTGGCACCAACAACCATATCACAGTCACAGTCACTGAGATCACTTTTTTTTTTTTGTGATGTTTCATGTGAACAGTAAATGAAACTCTTGACCTGTATCTGAATGCTTTTATGCATTACGCAGCTGCCACATGATCAGAATGAAAAGAATGGACAGAATAGAGTCTTTTTGGGGTATGCAGACTGTAAAATGCAAGAACTTTACTTCTGATTGAGATATGTGCAAAAGAGAAACATTTCATTTTAGATAAACCGATATTTAGTAGAATGGGAAATATGGGAAGGGTTTTCCCAGGCTGCCACATCTACACCCAGATACAATCATGCCTAATTTGTTTGCCACAGCACATAAACATGCACACCTCCACACACACACACACACACACACACACAAACACACACATACACAGAGCACTCCCTTCTGCCTTCGCGCTACCCCTACATCCCTGAAATGAAAAATGAAAATGAAAAATAAAGTCCCTGAAATGCTCTGTTCTAGCTCTGTTGAACCTGCAGATGAAGCTGTGACACCTTCTGATTAATCTCAGGATACAAACACATTCAGGTCACAGCAAATAAACAGCAATTCACCTGGGAAGCTGATTTATTCTACATGACCGATTCTAAGGATAATTATAAGATTTACAGGAATATAATGCAAGCTATTGGTGCAAAAAAAAAAAAAAAAAGATGCAACAGACAGATCCTGAGATGAGTGAAAACTCATCCTCAAACATTTATAATTAAACCAACCCCAAAAATCATGGCAGGCTATGAGAGCTATAAAAAAGTTACTGAATAATGCATACCGAGTCATAATTAAGTTACAATTTTAAACTCCCTCAGGGTACAGGCAGATTACTCATGTTAGAAGGAAATGTCGAACTTTGTGCACTACTTCATCTCTATCAGAGCAGATATATTTATCTGTGACCCTCTCAGTCAACCATGAAAGTCTGTGTCCAATAGATTTTCTCTAGGAAAGGGTTTCCTCTTTCTGCTGAGATAGAAACAACTGTCTCCTCAGTCTGAGAACTTTAGATGAACCACACAAGAGTTGAGTAGAAGAGTGATGAGAGACCAAATTAGCAATTAATGACAACGCACATTAATCTTGTTGTGCTAAATTGTCTCCGTGTGACTCATACACATACATACATCCCACTCTCTCATCAGCTGTTTCCTCCCTGCCAGCAGAGGCCCCCTCCACCAAATACTAAACACTTACACACCACTTCCTGTCTGGACAGTACATAATGATAACAGGCAAAGTCTTGCCTCAATCACTGTGCCTAAATTCTGAGCCTTTTACCTTACCTCATTTTCCTTGACCCTTTCCATGTGTTCTCATTTATTCTTTTGGACTATGGACTACGTTAATGCTTTAACAAACATCCTGCACATGGAGCTTCAAACATTTCCCAAGTCACACGTGTTACAGCTACGTTATAACTTATTGAGCAAGGCACCGAACCCCCAACTGCTCCCCGGGCGCCGCAGCAAAAAATAAAAAAAAAAAGGCTGCCCACTGCTCCGGGTGTGTGTGCATGGTGTGTGTGTGTTCACTACTGTGTGTGTGTGCACTTGGATGGGTTAAATGCAGAGCACAAATTCCGAGTATAGGTCACCATACTTGGCCACAAGTCACTTCACTCACTCACTCACTCACTCACTCATCTTGCCTGTACTCTGCCCTGCCAGACCTCCAGAGGGCGCCCTCACTCGGATTTTGAACATCTTTGTGTGTTTGTCGATTCAATTTTCTGTTCCACCACTACATAATGTACATGGACATGCTAACACTTTGCAAAGTCTTACAGTTTGCCTAGTCTTTCTAGTAAGTTCTGTGCCTTATTTTTCAGATATCTACTCTGTTTTTGACCTTGTGCCCTGCCTCGTTTTGCCTTTGCCTTGCCCCTGTGTTTTGATTTTGCGTCTGCTTTTTGGTATTTTTGACCCTATCCTGTTCTCTCGTTGCTGATTTTCAGATATTATATTTTGGATAGACATTTGTTCATTACGGATTTCCTGGTATTGACCCTGCCTCTTCTCACCCTGCTGAGCTTATGACCTGTCCCTGAGTCCTCCGTTACACTTATATTAGATTGATAGATTTTTGAACTGAAATAGTTTGAAATAGTTGAAATAGATTTTCATATAACCTTTATATTATAGGTAATGCTCTCCTCTCTCTCTTCTATCCTTCTGTCCACACACCACTGTTGTTGTGGACAAATGGAAAAGCTGGGTTTTATCAGGCCTCATAAATAACCAGCAACAAAAAGCAGCAGAAAGAACAAGAGGACCTGGACCTGGCTGCTATAAGCTTCACTGCAGTTAACTGTCCTCAAATGGCAATCTTAATTTGAAATCCAGTGGCTTTTGGATGTTATTTTATTCTCCTAAATTTCATGGGCTACAACATTCTCATCCCACCTTCACACCTATGAGAAATCAACACTTGTCTTCACCTAACAGCTATATACAGGACATACAAAAATGAGAGACGGTTTGCCTTTTCACCAGCTCCACTGCAATCTCGAATCTACTGAGGTTGGCAGCATCAGCCGCGTTCTGTCAGAAAATGAGCTTTCACACACGAGCAACCAGAGATGACTCATGCTCAGATCGGGAGAGGCTCAGCTGGGCTGCTGCTAAGCTTGAGGGACAAATGGACAAGGGGAGCAGGAGATGTTGAGGACCTTTCATTCATATTCACCCTATCTGACCTGCCAGATAATGGGGGTGGCAGTTGTTGTCCAAAACATAATTCTTAGATTTAATCTATATGAAATACACAGCGCTCTAGGAAGACCAGAAATTATTAATCATCAGACAGAGATAAATAATGGATGGCCAATTAAAAAAGTTTATGTTGGGAAAATATTTGCATTAGCAATACAAAGCAAAAAATGACGAATGAGTGAAAAGTTATTATATTTCCATAAGCCATCTTAACATGCATCAGACATGTATAATTTTTCTCATTAACAGTTTCCCAGGCTTCTTGACATTTTGCCCTTAGGTTAGCTTGCAATGTGTAGCGTACTGGTATAGGTATGAGGAGTGATGATCAGTTCTCCTCTCATTAAGTGCATGTGTCAGTGTACATATGAGCGAGTGTTTGGACAGGTCTGTTCTAGTAGCCCCTAATGAGCCCATTACTAGTCCAGGCAAAAGCGTCTCCCTTGGGTCCGACACATATGCTTCCTGAAATGCACACCGCTTTCTCTGTGGCTCAAGAGCTACTCAGATAATGGACCGGAAATGCAAAAGCCATCCATCAGTTCTCTGCCAGCTGTCTACAAAGATACAAACAAATCAAGGCAATGTGAGCTTTAGAGGAACTGACCACCAATGGGTATTTGATTTAATTAGATTCATACTGATCTTGGGAGTATGGTACTTCATCTCTTAAGTGTTGAACAGTGCCAACCACAACTGGCAGCTTGTTGCAACAGTCAGGCCAAAAAACAGCACCTAAATACCAGATGAAGGTATCGACTGAGCGGATACTGCATTTAAAGGGAATCTTCTGTTCTAATCAGAGAAAAAAGAGCCACGAGAGAGGCATGTCCTACCTCCTCTGTCCCTGATGGCAAGATTGATGCCCTTCTTCAGCACAACGTCCAGCTGGTACATCCCGGGGCTGATGAGGGCAGGCGGATCTGCATTACTCGGTCCTACGGTGTTGATGCCCTGTGGGTAGAGGAAGGGGTAGAGAATATGTCAGTGACCTGGAAGCTCAAACTGTAACCGCAACCACAATGTGCACAGCTCCGAAAAAAAATCACATTTTATCAGAAAGCCATTTAACCCCAACTCTCACTTTTAAAACTTGACAATAAACTGACAAATCCAGATACAGAACTGTGAAAAAAACATTACATTTAAGAGAAAGAATGTCCAACTTCATGAGTACTTATCTGTTAAATTGACACAAGCACTGATTTGATGTTCAACAGGAACTACCAACAAGTACTGTGTAGTTTTTATGCATAAAGCCGCAGCTGGACTCATAGTGTAATCCTGGCATTTTCCTAGCACTTTTCCTAGCACTTTTCCTAAGAGCTTCATCCCTCATTGACCAGAGAGACAATATTGGTCTCATGTAAAGCCCTTAATCCTTAACTTAATAGCTTAGAGTGGATTCTGATTGTAAGCCACTTTGGATAAAACTAAATGATTAGGCAGTTTTTGCCCATGTCTCACTCTTTCTTCAGTGGATAACCTTGAAGTTATCTACCTATGGTAGATTTATACCATAAGAACAGCTGCTGTAATCATAACGACTTTCCTGTGCTCATCCCAGGACCCATCAACTCATCAACACACTTAGTACTGTTTGACTCTAAACAGCTGTAGATGAGTAATTATTAATAATAATTACATAATAATAATAATTAATAAGTCTGGTTCCTCTCAAGGTTCCTCAGAGATTTTTTCCTTGCTACTGTCACCTCTGGCCTGCTCTTTAGGGACCTAAATCTACATCCAGATTTCTGTAAAGCTGTTTTGTGTCATTGGACATTGTTAAAAGAAGCTATGAGGTCTATGAGGCTATGAAGCATCTATTGTTTTAAAAGTACACTGAATGGTTGATAAACCATCTTCAACATTATACCCTGAATCCTGTCATCTTAACCTCATCTGCTAAAAGAAACTTTCTCTACCTTCTCTACCAGAGATAACTATATGAAATCTGACCAGCACTGCAGTCACAGCTACAGAAGCCTGAAGACTGAGAAGCTCAGAATAGGACAGTGTTTTTCAGCACCCACCTGAAATGCAGTAAGACCGCAAAATTTCCTACAACCACGGGAATTTACAGCATGACAAGTGCTAAAAACCTTATTTCTGAAGTCTGTGGAAAGAAAAAGCCAATGCACTGAGGGAATTACATAAAAACTACTGAAGCATTATAGCGCTGTATCTTCTTTCTGTCACTTACTTTACAGATATGTAACTGGTCAATACACTATTCATATATACACTTTATGGCCATAGGTTTGTGGACACCGGCTCATCACACTCATATGTGGTGTTGAACATCTCATTCCAGATTTAGTCCTCCCATTGTTGATATATTAACCTCCACTATTCTGGGAAGAGAATACTCAGGCACTGACGGCAGGCAAGGAGGCCTGGTGTGCAGTTGGTGTTCCAGTTCATCCAAGAGGTGTTCAGTGGGGTTCTTCAATTCCTACCTTGGCAAACCATGTCTTCATGGAAGTTGCTTTGTGCACAGGGGCACTGTCATGCTGGAACATGTTTGGGTCTCTTAGTTCCAGTGTCTTACTTCCAACTTTGTGGCAACAGTTTGGGGAGGAACCACATATGGGTATGATGTTCAGGTGTCCCTATACTTTTGGCCATACAAGTGTAATAGAGATGTACAAAATTTAACATCTAGATTATCAGTGTTTGGGGAAACATCAATTTCATCATGATCATATACTTTGACTGAACAGACTGCTGATTTTATATGCTTGTACCATGACTAATATGCCAGATATATCATAAAGGATGCCTCATAAGACTCTCATAAGAAGCTATTTTTTCCTCAGATTTAAGTACCATTGAGCCTGCTCTCTTACTTTCATTCAAAGCTTCTCAAGGGATCACAAGCATTTTAGGCTTATTAGCTAGATTGAAAGTGGCTTTGCATAATGACCAGGCTATAGTTGATGGAGAGGAATTGATCTTTTATGAATAAGAGATGGCACTGATAGAGTTTAACCCCCTGGAGCCCAACAAAGTTTACAAGACCATGATGAATAGTGAATAGGATATTCCACACCATGGCTCAACTACAAGAAAGTTAAGTGTGGCATGTCAACTGGGGTAACTCGGAGGTATTAGTATCGGGTGAAAGATCACTAGTTGGATTAAAATACTCAATCTGTGTACCAGTCATGCAAAGAGAACAAAGTGTAGGTTAATTACTTTTTTTAACAGCAAAATGAATAATGAAACTGTTTAACAGCAAAGCTTAGAAAGAACTTGAAATGGAATCAGCACAAATTGGTATATTGAAAGTTGGATATTGATACACAGTAGCCTCAAATAAAGCATTTTCCAGCGCTTCGTATGTCGACTGATAATGAGTTGCTGTAAGATGCATTTATAATTATGCTGAACTAATGCCATTCAGCTTCCTTTACTTCTACATGTAGGTATTAGAAACATCTTTCCAAGAAAACTCCCAGCAATGCAATAGCAAAAAGCATTCTGATTTGTCCATGCTTAGATATGCTTTATCTGAGGATTTATTTTTAGCTAAGAAACAGAAATTCACTCACATACTTATAGTATTTCCTAAAAAGAACAATGTATATGGAGGCCACAACTCTAAAGCACCATTCAAGTAAATTATTCATTTTCTGGTAATATAAAAGCTTCGTTTAATGGATTTATAAAATTTGCATGTGAACATCATTAATCCCACCACGGCACTGACTGATGTTGCTTAGTCTGAGATCCATCCAGTTCATTAAAACAGCTTCTCACTAACTACCCTGGTCAAATGGCTCTCATCGTTAGTAAACATCACCTTATTTTAAACATTTTATAATCCAGACATAAAGCATACAACGTAATAATGATAAGGTATAACATCCTAAATCCCCTTCTTGGTCCTCTCATGTAAGACTAGTGGATGTTTTGCATGGCACATCCGTTTTTGCAGGGCAATGTTTGTAGTGAAAATCACATAATACCTTTGAATTTGTATTTCTGGGCTGAATTTGTTTATTTCCATTTAGTGCAGGTGGCAGAAGTTTTATTCTATTTGCATTGGTGATATGAAATGTGTTAGTGATTTGTTAAGGTGTGCCAACCAAGTGTGAACATTGTGGAGCTCCAAACTCACTTACTGCATTCAGTGCTTGCAACTTGCAAATACTCCATATTTTATATTACCAAAACACAGACTAATACATGCTTATTCTTAGAAAATAAAGTTAAACCAATTAGAGCTATTAACTGTCCAAAGATCTTCTCTATAAGCATGATAGTGAGATGTTAGTGTACACAGAGGACTGGATGTCGTAAAGTTATTTGCATAGAGTGCTCAGTAATTAAATTCAAACTGCAGGTTTCCATCTGCCCAAGAGTTTTGAATCACAAATGTGTCCTACAACGTAAAATGCAAACATATTATGATAGACTACTGTTGTCTGATTTCATGTGATCCAATGCAAACTCACCTCTACACACAGAGTGCTTGGGTATGAGTTGGGTTTCCCTCTGTAAAATGTTTAACATGACTACCTAGCATTGCTGTAGTATTGTTTGCTTGTAGTTACAGCATCAAGCGAACATTTACATAGGAAACAACTGCTTTTTCATTCGGAAGGTTTATTATTCAAAGTGACAACCAGAAGCGCATTACCATCCGAAAGGAAAATGAGCCACTGGTGTATGTTCTTGGCACTGTGACTCAAAGTGTCTTGTATTAAAAAGACTCTTCTTTTGGTTTATTTACTATTTACTAGCATACTCTTGTGTTAAATTGCAGCACTCCTACACAAAATGCATAAAGGTTGGCAGACAATATAACCGGAGTAAACATCACTGGACTGGATTTCATGGCAATGTAATATTGTGGATGATAAAATCTTCATAGCACAAACGCCTAATTAATAGTATTGTCTTTTCTTAATTTTTTCCACACAGAGGACATCGGAGGAGACACCATATTAATCACAGACCTTGCTCATCTCAAAAAAAAAAAAAATCTTGGCATTATTTTATTAATTTGGCAAATCAACATACCGTATTAAAAGTGTGAAAAAAAGATTTCATCCCACATACATAGTTCAATTTCATGATCTCAATTTTGTATCACATGGCTTCATTAAATTGTGTGCACAAGTAACTGCCAGCAAACGATATAAAAAAATAAAAGGTAAAATAATAGGATGTGCTGGATCAAATATTATTTTATAAGCTGCCAAATAATGAGTAAGAAAGCCACATTATTAAATAAAACTAAATTTGCCGTGATTGATGCGATGATTACTACAAAGTCTATTCTTTCTGCACTAAGTTAGACACCTAGATGTTTATTTCTATGCTTGCCATCTTCTTCTTCATATAACATGCAGTGCCTTGCGAAAGTATGCACCCCTTTGGTGTTTTTCCAGTTTCGATGAATTACAACCTGGAAGTAAAATGGATTTTTATTTAGATATGTAATGTACATAACAAAATAGTCCAAACTGTTGAAGTGGAATGGAAAAAAAAATACCTTGTTTAAAAAATAAAAATAAAAACTGAAAAGTTGTGAGTGCATATGTTTTCACCCCTTTTGCTATGAAACCCCTAGATAAGATCTGGTCCAGTGAATTAACTTCAGAAGTCAGACAATTCGTTGATTAAGGTCCACCTCTGTGTCACATGATATGTCACATGATGTCAGTATAAACACACCTGGTTTGAAAAGCCCCAGAGTCTGAAACACCACTAAGCAAGCAACCTGAAGACCAAGGAGCTCTCCAAACAGGTCAGAGACAAAGATGTGGAGAAGTATAGATCAGTTTTGGGTTATAAAAAAAAAATATCCCAAACTTTGAACATCCCATGGAGCACCATTAAATCCATTATAAAAATTGAAAGTATATGGCACCACTACAAACCTGACAAGAGAAGGTCTCCCACCAAAACTCACAGACCGCACATACAGCAAGAAGGGCATTAATTGGAGATTCAACAAAGACACCAAAGATAACACTGAAAGAACTGCAAAGATCTACAGTGGTGGTGGGAATATTTGTCCATGGGACCACTTTAAGCTGTACACTCCACAGAGCAGGGCATTATGGAAAATTGGCCAGAAAAAAAGCCATTGCTTAAATAAAAAAAACAGCATGTGGCAGACTCCCCCAGATGAGACTAAAATTGAACTTTTTGGCCACCATGGGAAACACTATGTGTGCTGCAAACCCAACACTTCCCATAACTAAGAGAACACCATTCTCACAGGGAAGCATGGTGCTGGCAGCATCATGCTGTGAGGATGCTTTTCATGGGGATACAGGGACTGAAAAACTGCTAAGGATTGAAGGAAAAAACCTGTTTCAGTCTGCCAGAGATTTGAGTCTGGGACGGAGGTTCACCTTCCAGCAGGACAGTGACCCTAAACATGCTGCTAAAGCTACACTGGATTGGTTTAAAGGGAACATTTAAATGTCTTGGAATTGCCTAGTCAAAGCCCAGACCTCCATCCAATTGAGGATCTGTGGCATGACTTGAAGATTGCTATACAACAACACAGCCCATCTAACTTGAAGGAGCTGGGGCAGTTTTGCCTTGAAGAATGGGCAAAGATCCCAGTGGCTACCTGTGCTAAGCTAATAGAGACATACCCCAAAAGAGACTTGCAGCTGTAATTGCAGCAAAAGGTGGCTTTACAAAGTAGTGACTTTGGAGGGGTGAATACTTGAGCACTCAAGATTTCTTTTTTTGTCTTAATTATTGTTTGTGTCACAATAAAAAATATTTAGCACCTTCAAACTGGTAGGCATGTTGTGTAAATCAAATGGTACAAACCCTCCAAAACATGGGGGGTGAATACTTTCAAAAGGCATTGTAATTTATTTATTTTTTTTCATTTTTAAACTGTTTCATTTTTATTTTATACTATATTACATTTTACAGCAAAGATTGCATTTTCTGTCCTTGATTTTTTTTTTTTTTAGGCTTAATGGAAAGTGCTGTATGTAAAAGTGGTCTAGGTGCTATTGAAAAACCCCATCTTGAATATTCCTGCTCAAGAAAAATGTGGTAAACTCGAAGGCATGTGTTACACACAAATGATTTGCATAATCTGAATGTGCACCCTGAAAATCAATTTAAGCAAAGGTTAAATACGTGCAACTTTCCCAAAAGCCCAGTGAGCCTTATGAATACTCTAAAACAGAGAGAGGGAGAGATTGGTAATCTCAAAGTGTGAAATGTTAATTGAAATAAATGCCATGAGAACAATAAAAATTTCTACACAGTTTCTCATAAGCAATTATATATTGACTGGAAAAAACTACAATGAAGAAGATATCAACCTCTGCAGAAGTGCTAGCAGAAGTATGGGTTTCTCAATTTCTGTATTGTGTATACAGACAGATGCACACATCTGTACTGTCATCAATAATCAACACATGCATCTAATTATACAAGAAGGATTGGTGTTTGCTAATCTTCCAGGAACGAGACAAAAATTATGCTAAATAGGCACAACATCTACAGTGAATGTCATTAAAATACACTGCTGGAAAATTTAGGGCTTATGTGGCATTTGTGCTGCTATCATTTTTTTTTTTTTTTTTTTTTGCTAGAGGCACTGCTGCAGTATTGCAAAGCGATAATAAATACAAGAAGAGTCTGACTGTTCAAATTCAGAGACACATGCTCAACTTCTAAAAAGAATTTGTGCTGAAGGCAGCAGAGGCAAAGATTTCAACCGCTAAAGCAGCGAAACATTAGTCTACAGTGTATGTAACAGAAATATTGATAGGATGTGGGTTTAGTATTTTATTGTACATTGAGTTTCGTAACCTATTAAAATATCCCAATGTTTCCAACAATGTGTTTATCAGTTCACACCAGATCAGGAAGGATGCCATCAGAGTAAAAGAAAAAAAAAATTATGACACAAGGCTGACTCAACTGCAGAGCACGATTAAAAATGTACTTTCGAACTGCCAAATCTTGATTGTGATAATGCAATTTATCATGTATAACCAGCGCCACTGTCGACTTTATGGATTTTGAAATGAAAGTTGGGCAACTAGCGATGAAATGCATAGGCCAGGCTCAAAGGAATTGGAAAGAGTTCGAAGGTGGTGATAATTCCAAGGATATACCAATAATAATACCAACTATGCCCTAGAGGAGCACAAACATTCAATAAAACTGCCCCTGGTCAGGCTTATTATATCCCATTTCACTCTCAAATACCCAATATTCTCTATTATACAACAGTTAGATCCACTAATTTGATTGGTTGAGCAGTATTCCAAGAGTACTTATATTTGCTATAACTGCACTGGGACTTTTCACTGTGTGTGTCACTCCGCTCGTCTGTGTTCGCCACGTAAAATTCCACTTCCTAGTTCAGAACAGTTACTACATTAGTGTTAGCAACATCATCAGCGGACATGGCAAACGGCACTTTTCAGGAATAGAACTTTTGACTTAACATAAGAAAGCTCGTCAGAAGAAGATGAAAAGGAAGAAGAGAATTTTACAGGAAGCACCTTTAACGAGAATGCACAAATCATTGCGAGCTATCTAGCCAGTTAGCTGACGTGCTATAAAGTGAGTGTGGCTTCTTCCGGATCTATTTCAGAACGCGTGTCCGAAATGCCACTTATTCAATATTCATTTCTTGTTTATAGAACTGTTGTATAAAAGCAATATCGCACGCGCAATCGTGGGGTTACACTGAACAGTAATATCCGATATTCAGTATAACCGCACTCTTGCTTGTGCGACATTGCTTAAATTTATCACCGAATGATCTGGAAATGTTTTTATTTACTTTATAATCTTGCCTAGGATTTCTGCTTAACCAGTTTAACAAACTCTGTGGTAAAAACAGTCAATCTGCCAAAAGACATGTAAAACCTTGCTAGTTAAGTAAGATCATGCCCATTGAGTTAGAGGAAAATAACAAATCTGGCAGAGGAAAGAGCATTTCACTTCATGACAGTGTAACTTGCCTCACCTTTGTCCATTATTTTCTTATAACAAAACACCTGCTTGGGTGTTATCTCTTACATACAGCATGCCAGACAAATTAATACACTTACTGTAATTAAATACAAAAGCGTGGCGGTCATGAAGTAATCCGCCTTATTATGACTTTTATCCCCTTTCCTGTAATACCTATTTCACTATATCATCATCAGACAGACTGTGATCCACTGAATTTGGCTCAGCTTGAGCTCCTGTTGAGTAATTATATGGGTGATCCAGGAGCTGAATGGTGCTGAATGCCTCCTGAGAGAGCTCTCTGAGTGATGGGGACGCTCTGTGTTCAGCTCACTCTCCATCACCCAACAGAGCTGATGCCTCTGTATCTTTCAGGGTGCTGTTTCTGTACTATTTCTGTGCATTGGGAATGGAAAATACACCGTGCCATGGCAGAAACAGCATAAAGGCTAAGATACACTCCATCTCTAGCATAAATGATGCAGCAGAGGTGTTCGGGTCAATTGATGCAACCCCTGTCTCTGACTGAAATGTTGATACAACAAAACAAACAAGTGCTTACTTTTAATCGTTCAGATTAGCAATTCAAAAATACCTGGGTATGTATGCATGCACAAATCTGTGCATAAATTGTGTGTACAAACTTCTCAATGCAGTGTGTGGAATTTTTTCCAGGTGCTTTGACATGCACACACACATTTATGCACGGGTTTGACCATGCACACACAAACCACTGAACGGTGGAAAGCCACAAGCAGAATACGTCGGCTCAGGAGTGTTTTAGGTAGGCGTTGGTTTAATCAATAGTCTGCTGGTAATTTGAGTGACCTATGCATTTCATTACTGCTTTTTAATTTTTTTTTCTTAATGTAATTACTGTGGCAACACAAGTGTAATACTTATGTAATGTCCAATTCTTTTAGCCTTAGTGTTTCTCAGCACTTTTCAGAGGGAAATTGGGGATATAATAGATATTTCCCAACCGTAGTTGAATAGAAATGTGCCTGTTATAATGGATGCATCATTTCTCTTGGTCCAATCTATATATTTCCCCCACGTCGATACGCAAGAGGCTCATGTAAAACACCACAAGTTTTCCACTGGTTTTCCCAATGTTAATCACTGGAGCTTAGAGACGAAATATTCCACATACTGTATAGTGCAGCTAATTATATACATGTCAAATAACAGTGTTTTGTGCAGTAACTGTGTGGAAATGATGCTCATAAAAGGTCAACAGTCATCATTATGAATGCATTTCTTGGTCTGTTTAAATACATTTTATTGGCTACTAGCGACACTAAATGTAAACAAACAAAAAAAATATAAAAATCAGTGAATTAACACGTTAAATGCAATAACAATTTTGACCCAAATGTTTCCAAACCTCTCTGCATTCATGCAACATTTCCCGTATCTACCGCTCATGTGGTGGACACGACATAATGTCGCACACAACATTTCTAAATGTTACGCCTATGAACCAATTCGGAACTTTTTCTACACAATGTTGATAAACGAGACTTCTGCACTTCAATATTCAGCTTTTTTTTTTTGGTTGTTGCAGTATGCCTTGGTACTTGTGAGCCGTTCCTCTGCACTATGAAGTACAAATGATTAAAAAAAAGAAACCCAGTACCTTTTACTCACGAAGACATATTAACCTGATTCTAGAGCTCATACTGTCATCTCACACTGTACCTGCATTATAATCACACAGGACAGACACCTTAGGTCGAAGACAAAGTCACTCAGGCGTGATGGAAGTGCCTTGACTCACAGAAGGATCCATCGATCTCTTAAATACTCTGATACTGGATGCTTTTTCACCATTAAGACTCAATTCACGACGTAGAACACAAACCAAACAAATAGTAATCATCATTATTCAAATAAACAGACTAATCATTGGCTGTGAACACCAACAAGACTGAAAACCTCCTCAGATCTAAGATCTCACAGCAGCATGCAAACACAAATGACAAGCCATATCAGAACTTAGTAGGTTTGGAGAAATTTAATCGCACCATTCATAGTCTTTATTTCACATTGAACGAAACTTTTTAATGAGGCTTTGTCTGCTTAGCACGATCTTCACCTAAAGTAATTACAGCAGTATGAGTGGGCTGACTTTTACAAGATTTCATGACGATGAGAGATTTTTTATCTCTAAAAACCAACCTGTCTTCCAATTAATGGTGCTGGAGGCTCTACTCTCCATAGACTTTAGCCACTAAGAACTCATCTAGTGATAATTAGTTCACCTTAGAGCCTGTGGAGCATCTAACAGTTCATCAGAAAAACATAGATACAGTACGAACATAGATAGTTCAATATGAATGTGATACGTACTGTACACACCCTACTTCAACTCCCTGCAAACAAATCTTCATGCACAAACACTTCAGCTTTTTATGTTTTTTAAGCAATGCAATTTAAACTGTGTAAACAGTAGAACGTCACACTATCTCCTTTTAAAAAACTCTGATTCTATGTGCTATACTAGAACTGACAGGATGTATTTGAATTAGACTATGTAATTATATTTTATTAAAAGCAGTACAGATAAGGTCCAAAGGAAGCAATGTCCAAATTGTAATTCCCAGAGCAAAGTGAGAAAATGTTCCACAATGAGGTACAGGCAAAAAAGAGTAAACGTAAACAGTGAAATGTCAAAAAAGCAGGCAGAAATAGGCAAACAGAGGATACAAGGCTAACCCTACACAAGGCGACAGACGACCTTTCATTTCCTAGGTATGTGTGCGACACGGAGCTGTGATCTGAGCAATAGTGACAAAGCAACACATGAAATTAAATTTCTCAATCCTAGCCATGGTAAAGCAACAATTCCAATTCCTCAGACCATCAATTTTAGTTCCTATCTGCAAAAACCTAAACATGGTATTTTCTTGTCATACAACCTCTTATTAAATGTTTGTAAATGACATTACAAAGAAAAATAAAGTGTGGATGGCATGGCTGAGATCGTTGGTGCCTATGGTGAGTGTACATAGCTAGTACATTTAGCTTGCTTTGCTAATTCGCTGGACAGGCCATGTCACAAGTGACAAAGCAGTGGTCACGACATGACAAAATACAACTGACACAAGCAACTTGTTCCCTTCTAGTGTCAGTATAGGGTTAGACTCATTGTGAAAGTGCAAGCATAACATAGAATGTTATAATCAATACATAGACCAGAAAATAGTCAAATAGACCAGAACTGTATTGAAGTAATTCATGAGCTTTACAGTCACTTAATGCTGTGACTGCACTATTCTAGCTTCTGGTGGCTAGAAATGAAATAACAGCATGGTGATGTGACATTTTTTAATGTAAATGAAAATACTATTCACCCATTTGGTGATGAATGATCTCACTATACAAACTTGAAGCTGTACTTGTGTTGCTTTACATTTTCAAACCCTGACGCTTATTATAAAACAATACAGAAAGAATAAGCTAATACTTCCTTATATAAGTAAGGAGTGGAAATGTGGGACCATCGACGGTTCTTTGAGTTTAAAAAAAATCAGCTTCACCGTGGTAAGCTCTGGCTAAGAAATACTTTTGCTCATTTATTTATGTGCTGTGATTTTATTATATACAATACTGGGCAGTGGTAATGCTGTAAAGAAATTAGCAGGGGTTGCACTGGGTATCTAATCACAGTAAATAGTCCCGAAGTCCCTAGAGAAGTGGTTCCCATCTCTGATCCTGGAGTAACCTTGTTCTACACAATTTCATGCCTTCTCTGCTCAAACACACCCAAGGGGGTTTCAGGAAGGCCTGGTAATTAGCTAATTAGTTGGATCCGGAGTGTTAGAGCAGAAAATATACAGCTTTGTAAGGAGAAAGCACCAGTCGTTTATAGAGGCAAAACAAAGACCAAAGCCAGTCTTGTCTCAACCTTGTCTCAAACCACGCTAAGAAAAAAAAAAAGAAACACTCAAACTCTCACTTAACAAAAACCTAGCTGCAGGAAGATGAGAGACACCACATGTCTCAAGCTCTGCTTAAATACAGTCATTCTTTCATTCATTCATCTTCAGTAGCCACTTTATCCTGGGCACGGTGGATTCAGAACCCAATAAACAAAACCATAAAATTAGATAAAAGCAATTCAAAACAAAAGTTAGAAGATTATTTGTTTCCTGGTAAATACATTAAGAACATCTCTTAGTTAAACTAAAGTACTAAATGTCTTTCCTAAAATAACAAGTAAAATGTACTGTACAGTGCACTTCAATAAGTCTTTCTTTCATTCATTAAAAAAAACAAATCAAGGGAAAAATAAAGAGCACAGAATAAAAAAAAAATCCCTTTCAAATTACCCTTTTGAGTCGACATTTAACTTTGTTCATTAGTAGTTTATTGCTAATTGCTTTTCTCTACAAACTGCGAAGAACAGGTCCATTCTTGTGATGTCACATCCAAAATGTGAATAAACTGCTATATATCTGTAATATATGAATACGTAAGCCTACCGTGACAGGTCACATGATCAGATATGCACACTGTCTCATTGACACTAAGCTTGTGCAGGCAGTGAGAAACACTGCAGGTCATCGTGAGTTCACATCACGTCCATAAAACTGGAATTGCCAACTTTTTTTTAAAAAAAATTGAGACCTTTTTTATTTAAATGAGAGAGTATGTGGGTAGGAAATGGTGCTCAGAATTCTCCATGTGTAAAAGATGAGATGAGAATGGGGATGAGAAAAGATTGAGTGCAAAATGGGGCACAATAAACAGAAGCAAAGGGGAATCAATGCTCACGGTTTTAGATTAAGAAGCTGAGGGACGTTTTGAGGCACAAATAAAATCAATATGGAAGTGAATGGGTTCTTTTTCTAAAACTGTTTTATGGCTTCTCCTCAGCTAAACACTGCAAAGCACAAAGGAACTACAGTATACGGTATATGTCATCTGCGTTAGAAAAGGAGCTGAATTACTTTCCCCAGGATGAACAGTTCAAAGTAGCCGTAAACTAAATTGAATAAACTGTCACGGTTTGTAACTCACATTAGCACCCAGTCCCTTTCACTGGTTCACTCTTTGATCACAGCACAGAACAAATCACTTGTCCATTACTGTCTTGCAATCAATCAAGCAAATGTTGTGTGCATCCAAACTGAAACATCTGTCTCCAGCCTGATCACATGTGCATCTATCTTTTAAATGAAATCACAAGTATACAAGAAGCAGGCAGTACCCAACAGAACCCATTTAAATGCCAGGTGTAGACAGAGCAGAGCATTATGTAAATCCAGATATAATTAAGCTAAGTAAGATGATGAATAGAAAAGAAAATACGCACTTAATTTTGCATATCAAGAGGAACGATATTTGGTTTTGAGGCTTCAGC
This sequence comes from Pangasius djambal, assembly GCA_022985145.1. Classification (NCBI taxonomy): domain Eukaryota; kingdom Metazoa; phylum Chordata; class Actinopteri; order Siluriformes; family Pangasiidae; genus Pangasius; species Pangasius djambal. The sequence continues at coordinate 6,492,032 of CM040998.1, forward strand.
TGCACTTAATTCTGAACCCAGTCCAGAAATCTCATTCAGATTGAACAAAGCACTTTTCTGCTTGATGAGTAATACATACCAATGTGCTCAGGTCTGCAGAGAGAGCCTGCTTTCTTTAAAGCCACACACAGGTTACCACTACTACAGAAAACACAACAGGCTATTTTAAACTAGAGAGGCCAAACATTTGAGTTTAAGGTTTCGGCTATTAAATAAATTGATTTTAGACTTTGCAAAATAGCACCATAATGCATTAAATGCTCATTTGCCCACACTGTCATCATTGTAAGCCAAGACTTCAAATGGCAGCACTTAAAAATACAACATTTATATCATTTAATAAAGATACTGTGAGGGATAGTGGAGTTATACAAGCGCAGATGTAGAAGGAGGAAGCGCAGAGGAAAGTGCACAGTGTCATTTCGGTTTTAACAAAAGCAGAAAACCGGGACATGCATCATGCACTTCATAACACAGTGTCAAAACTGATCATCATAATATATCATATTGTCATATTTCCCATAACAATGTTTTCCTGATTGCCATTATGTTTAGAAGGAAAATTAATACTTAAAAGGCAGAAAAATACAGAACACGCTGTAGTCTTAAAAACTAACCCTGGAATTTAACAGAGTAAACCAGCAAGATTTAAAAGGATATTATTCACTTTATGTCAGAAAGAATGAAGAGACCAGAGACAAAGTGGTGCCCTTTAAATTCACGTCATGTCAAACTGCTCTCAAAGCTCAAATCATCCAGTGCTAATGTCATTCAATTTGGGATCACCTGAATCTCTCTTACAAATTCAGTATATGAACCAGTCAGACACTCAGGAGGGAAATTAGGATCCTCACAAAAGAACATTACCAAGAATGTGCTTAAGAGGTTAATAATCATATACCACAAAAACTGAAGGTATGAATTGAGGAATATAGTTGCTCTTTAATTCACACTTCGGAAATAACTACATGCTTAAATCATATCGGCATCGAATCCATGTTTAAATGATATTCCTTAAACTTACAGAATTAACTTTCAGACTATCATTCAGTTAATTCAGGTGTGTAGTTGCAGTCAGTTTACTGGGATTTTTCATTCAACATACTGAAAAGCCAATGTTTCTATTAGTGTTAACAAATAAATGATTAGCCATTAATGTTCCCAATGGCATGCATTGTACAATTAGATACATACTGCAATGGAAAAATGACAGAAAAGAAATTACCATTATAGACAGCAATCATTATTCCCTTATACCAAAAAATTCCTTCATTCCTTTAATCCAGCTTTCTATCAGTAGTCAGTGAATAGCTGTCCATAATTAATTGTAGTTTTTATGACTACCATAAAATGAAAGCATAAATCAGACTTGGACTTGAAGAATCTGCCACTGTCACAAATAGAAACTTGTAATCAAAATTTTTAACCATCTTTATTGCTAGATTTACTCCACTTCATCCACTGGGAATTCCTCCAAAGAAACTTCCTTTTTCATCTACTCAGGTAAATTTATATAAATTTAAATAATACTCCTACTCATAAATAGAAAGAAAGGACTAGAAAAAATTTTTTGTCGCAGTTCAGATATCCGTTTTCATTTGTAACTGTTCTTGCTCTAGGCTCTCTGCCACAATGAAAGACCCAAAATGAGACTCTCGGTGCTTTGTTTTCACACATGAAACCACAAAGTATACTTAAGCAGTTATATGTTCTAACCTATCACTTTCACTTTATTTGTCTTTCTGTCATTAGTACAACTTCATGTAGCTTACGCTTGTACACAGCCAGTACAACCATTTCCCATGGCTCCACCTATAGACTATATGTAGTCTATTTCATGGTGACAACATTAGCGCGAGTGCCATTAACACTTCAGAAGAGATCTACAGCGTAGCCTGGGCTTTGAAGAGCTTGAGATATAATTTTAGCACATATCTGCCATTATATCACCATCTTCAAGGAATGAGCCACTACACATCCACAAGGGAGGAACTACCTATAATGAGTTTTCCTGCCCTTGGCAACTCAAACTATTATTAACCTCTGGCTGGCCACCTTTAATCAGTCATAGCACATTAACCCCCTGTAATCCACTCCACACTGTGACCCAGGAGCTCAGTGAACATCTCTAACCCACATTCCCTTTGTGTTAAACAGCTGCAATGTGGTTGGAACACACCTCAAGTGCCCAGAGCTGTGTGGAAATGGTGATGGTCTTGGGATGGAAATGTGACTCTCTCGCTAATCCAGTAATGGAACAGTTTCATAAAGCAAAATTAGCAGGAGGGGCTGGCAAACGAATCCAAACAGCTGATAGTGGACACATGCAGTGCCACAAAAAGGGCTGATTACAAAGCAATTCGTTTAGTGTGGTTATATAAGCCTATTTGCTTTTGAATATAATTACAGTCCTGTGGAAGATTAGGCTTACTGTACTACACGCGGTGATATATGAGCAAATTTCTGGTTGATTACATACTGAAATTGCAAGTGCAAGCAACAATAACCCAAGCAAAAAATAATCATTTTTCTTTTTTACATTTTCAACTGTTTTATGTATAACTCGAACAAGAAACAAGTACGAACAAGAAAGTACCTGCAACTTCGAAGTATGTCCCTGACTCTTGTTTTCAGTGGCATTCTGAAATTCAAATAATCTTTCTTTTAACTTAGATTTTTGCTTATAGAATATCTTTTTTTCAATACACCTATAACAATGCCAATCATTCATTCATTATAAGTAACTGCTTTATCCTGGTCAGGGCCACAGTGGATCCGGAGCCTATCCCAGGAAACACAGGGCTGGAATACAGCCTGGAATGGGTTGGCAATTTAGCAATTTTGGCAATTGGGGCAATTTAGCATTGCCAATCTGTCTTCATGCATGTTTTTGTGAGGTAGGAAGAAACTGGCGGACCCAAAGGAAACCCATGTTTTTGGGCAGGGTGAACCTGCACAAAAATACCACACAGACAGTAATCTGAACTCGGGATCAAACCTGGGAACCTGGAGCTATGAGCTATAAGCCGAGCTGCTTCCTTAATCACACTGTTAAGTTATGTAGTATACATGGTTCATTTTTATAATTATAACAAAAAGGCACAGAAAACCACTAAGGCCCACTTCTGCATTTTTTTTAACATTTTTAAACAAAAATGCCCATGAATTGTGTGTACGTTGTTGATTTAGAGGCTGTATTCTTTTTTCATATGAACATGTTAGAATGGAGGATAACATGTTCACAATTCAAACAGCTACCTAGAATATTGAAAAATGTCTTCCAAAACACGCAGCAAGGTTAAATTAGGAGGCGGGCATTTGTCCTCAGTAGGTTAATGCAAAATATCTGTATTTTCCCACCGTACTATGACACAGACCAGTGTGTGAACTGCTGGGATATGTCTGTCGTTTTTAGCCACATTTAAGCTTTATTTACTCTTTATTTTTCCCCCAGTTTTGCTGTTGCAGACAAAAAAAATCACACATCATAAAACGAAAAATGAAATCGGTGGTCTTGTGACTCACTGGTGACCAATTATGTGCCATTGTGACCAAAAACAGACAATGACAATTTTTGATTAAAGTCTCTGTGTGACCGCTGCTACAAAGCTCATCGAAACGCCGTCAATAGGAGGACGATAAAGGATGATGCAAATCTCATGGGACAGCTACAAATATAGTACCGGAAATGGCAATGGCGAAATATAAACAAAACATAACAAAGATAACATAAAAAACAAAAAGGAAACATAAAAAATATCCTTATTACCTCAAGCTCACTTTAAATTCCATTTCCTGCATGAGCCCAGCTCACGCTGATTGATGACATAAGCAAAACGTAGTAATTTTCTTTAATCAAGTCTTTCATTAGAGGATGTTCATCATATAATCTAACATGATGACCTCAAGTTTTCACACAGTCTAATATAGAATTCAGCCAGGATTATATCTGTATCTTGTTATATAGTGTGACAAATAGAAGACCGCTGAAATCTCACAGTCTAAAGTCAGTGTTGTGTTTAAAATCAGAATTTTTGTTTCAAATCATCTGGTTAAATTCAGCTGAAAAAACGTGCCTTAATCTAGGTAATAGACAGAATACAATTATTCATTATAATGCAGTTATTAGGTCATGCACTGATATTGGATCTGTGTAAAAGTAGCTGATATTATCGCAAAAGAGAATCAGTGTCTTTAGGACATATGGGCAGGCCGGAGTAAAGGGAAGGAAGGTTGCAGTGACCTACAGTCCAGTAAAGAGCAGAAGGAAATCACAGACAATTTACTCTACACACTGACAGAAACCCGTAAAAAAACAAAAAGCACTACAGCGCAGGACATCCACAAGACAAGCAAATAAATTCTTATGGAAAGTGAGTTTACTGAAAAACAGGGAATTAGAGTATAGGCAAAAGTATGTCTGAGAAAAAGAAGGATGGACAAAAAATAATACACAAACATTCTCAGCAATTAAATATATCCTATAACAGCGAGACTTCCGGTCACTCTAGAGAAACAAACAAAAAAATGAGTTGAGGCAAATCGACAGAGAAGAACAAGAAAACCCCATGAGGAAGAGCTTCACATGCTGAAAAGAGGCAACAGGAAGAGGGTGAGAATTGATGTACTACAAGATAGAAGGACTGACAGACAGATAAAAAGACTGAGAGAATGACAGAAAGAAGCAGAGAGGCTAAAGTAGGGGTTTAGAAGAAAGACAGAGTGAGAGTAGGAGAGAGAGAGAGCAGCACGAGCGCAGCAGTCTCTGTCAAACATTTCCTGTGGGAGTTTGGTGTGTAGCTGTTGTTAATACTTTAGAAATGAGCTCCACTGCAGGGATACACCACACTTACAATGCTCGCACATACACACACACACACGCTTGGGCACTGCTGCGGATCAGACAGTCACACACTGGGCAGGTGGATCTGCTATACAAATCCCTTCCTTATTCTGTAGAACCCTGTAGATACTCCACAGGTATAGCCAGACTCCATCAGTGTTTTAATACACATTAAACACTGCACTGGCTTAGTCTGTTTACTAGAAACAGCATTCAGCTGTATATTTTTAGATCCCGCCATGCATACTGTGTCAAAATCTGGCTTTTAAAACTGTATGAAAATTGACTTCTAGAGACAAATATTATGCCATGACCTCCTTAACACAAATATAACTGATTGTCAATAACTTGATTGTCAATTCTTGTTAAGAGGTGTTGGTCTCTTAACACCAGTGTGATAACTATAGTCTCTCTGCAGTCTGAAGAAATTCAGGATAGAAACGTAAGTGCTCAACAGTCCCTATGCTTGCACTATACAAAGTGTCCTCACCGGTAGCCAAGCCTGGAAGGACTATAATGAAGGTATGCCAAAACTGTCACTTGTTTTTTTGTTTGTTTTTTTTTCAAAATTAGAAAAGGGAAATGAGACAAAAAATGGTACTACACACAAATAAAATCAAAACAGCCTTACAGCATTATGTATAGGAGACACTTTTGCAAAAAGTGACATTTACATAAATAATGTCAAATGAATAATGTGAAATAATATTCTTCATTCATTTATCTTAGTAACTGCTTTGTCCTGGTCAGGGTCATGGTGGATCTAGTCCATCACGCACAAACACACACACTTTCACACCTATGGTCAATTATTACAGTACGACACAGTGCATTTACAATAAATCCACACTACTGTAAAACAACAGTACAGTATTGTAATTTTACATCATTACTGTAATTTCTTACTGTACAACTCCAGTATTCTGCTGTAAGTACATATTTACAGTTGTAGTGTGTTATTTTTAATTAATTGAATGGAATTCAAAGATGTTTTTGCAGTACACCTGTAGATTTTATGTATGGGTATGTCTTTCTAGATCAACTGTTGAGTGCTTTTGTTAGATGAATAAGCATTTTATTACAGCAGTACAACTTCGAACGGCTCATATTTTGACAAATACACTTGAACTTTTGACAAATACACTTGAACTGAACTGAAATAAGCTGTAGATGGAATGTCACAAGATGACTCGGTGACAGCTCACAAAGGTACCGTTTTCGAAGGTGTTGTTTAATGATGATGGACATTTGCGTCCTCTGTGTATCTTCACTGCAGCCTTTGGAAAGCAATTAACATGTCAGGTTCACTGTTTCTATAACAGGTTAGAATATACTCTAGGTGAAGGAGGTGATTTAATTCAGATCTGGCAAAATGTCAAATATATTGTGCCAACAAGCACAGTGGAGAGAGAGAGAGAGAGAAAGAGGGTCTCCTGCACAGGCACTGTGCAAATAAGCTATAAGGATACATCGTTCATTTTGATAGAAAAATCAAATTGAATATAAGACACCCCACAGAATAATGAGACTGGAGGGGGTGGCGGTATTTTGTATAAAGCTTTTCATCTCAGTCAGTGATTCAGTGAGGCACGTAGCCTTCCATCTTGCCCCAGTAATAAACAGCTTATCACAGAAGCTACAGAGCTTTTACGCAACTGGAAATGGACGGAAACTTCAATAACACCAGCAAACCAGACATGCTTTCTCCTCAACCACCTATACATAAAGGCAGTATATTATATACACACAGAAACTGATGCCACAAAAGAAGGACCTGCTTTTTTTCACTTTTCCCCGTTGCAGGCATCAGATCTAATGTTTTGCATTCAGTGCACAGGGACATTATTTGTCCATGCATCTGTAAATACTGGGATTTCTGCCTGGAGCGATTTTGTCATATTTTCATACATTTTGCATGTCCTTTCCATTATCGTACATTTGCATTCTCAATTGAAAAAAAAAAAGAAAAAAAAACACACAGGGTCCCTTTGGGTAGAACAAAACTGCATTAACAACTGTGGAGCGTATATCCCGTATATCCACATTCACCTGCTCCATTACTACGTGTGCTCCTGCAGTGGAGCATGTTGTGTTCATTCTGCTCACGTCCTGGTAGTTCATGCATTATTGGAGTCTATTGCTCTTTTTTTGTCACACTCACACTGAGCCGTGGGCACTTTTATACTGTAAAGACAATGACTGTCCCATTCTCATGTCTGTCTGATCAATCCTTTTTCTATGTCACTGTTCTGCATTCGTGTTTTGTGTGCCTCAGCATATCTCATCCCGAGCACATGATTTAGTGATCAAAAACAAGCTTATTAAACAATACCCGTGCCACACATGTGCATTAAAAGCTGTCACTGCTATGAGAATGATCGCACAAGAGAAAACTTTCTGTATTCCTATACACCATGTACAAATACTATGGCAAGCAATTAAAAAGATACATCATTTTCCTCACACTAGCACATAATCATAGAGTCAGATTTGATTAAACCAAGCAAGCAGCATGCACTTTTCACACACGCATACAGAGATCCTTTAAAATACCAGAGACAAGAAAAGACAGGGGTGAAAGACAGATACATACTGTCAGGCTTCGTCCCACGGTGGACAGGGAGAATGCGATCATCCAGCCACGGAGCTCCACTCCACACACACATTCACACACACACACATGCCCACACACAGACTGCTGCTGCTCTGGCTGCTCAGCCTACCTCTGGCTAGCTGTCCTATGTGAGCAGGATCACACACACACACACACACACACCCCAAGCACCAGGTACCTAGCAACCAGCTGACAGAGGGAGGTTCTCTGCTAAACTTCTCAAATATCCCACAAACACACAATGATATGAATATACAGTATGTGGTGATGAGGGGACGTTTTTACTCCTATATGACACCAGTGTTTCAGCAGCCAGCTTGTGTTCTGATTCATTCCTGCTAGTTTTCTATTCTATTGATCAGCTCATACTCGGGATCGGAGCACCTGACCTAGTCATGTATAGCAGTCATGACACATGTTCAGCCTGGTTACAACCCTCTGATGATTTATAATGTAATTCTTGGATTGTCTTTAAAGATGCAATAGTCATTCTTTTCATTTCTTTCTTGTACAACCTGGAATATATGTAACTTCTGATCAAATATGAAGGTTTAAGCCGTGGCCTCAGCACAAGTGTATTAAGTGGCTGAGAAAAAACATATGAAAAACTGATTTCCGGGCCAGAATGCTTGTTTGGGTTTGTGCCCCCTGTCAGTCTTTTTATAGACACATTACTCTACACGCCACCATAAATCCTGGGGGTGGAGCTTCATGAACATGGGTGGAAATGGGGGGGTTGGCTCAAGGAGTAAAATAATCGTTCAAGTCCCGACTCCACCTACTTAACTGTTATGGACCTAATCTTACCTATTGCACCTTTAAAGCACCAGAATGTTAACAGGTTACAGAAAACAGCTCCTCTTCTTTTTTCATTTTGTATCTCCCTCTCACATGTCATTCTGTTTCTCCAGTCCTTTTTCTTTTCTCTGCGTCTCCATTTGGTGACATTTTTACACTTTCCCATCCCCTCTTTCATCATTTATCAAAAATGCCATTGCCCGTTCTTCCACCCATCTCCCCTCTTCCATCTCACTCCTCCTTGTTCCTCCCTCTCTTTCCCCTACTCAATTAGCCCACTCACACTCTCACTCACTGTTTCCTTTCTTTCTGTACACCCCTGCATGGTTGAATATCGAGCAGCGAGTGCTTTCCATTTCCTGCAGGATAAAAGGTCCTCAACTCCACCACCGTCATCAGAATCACTGAAATCTTTATATTTAGAAAAGCCATTCAGAATGAGACGAAGGCAGAGGAACCAGGGATCACATAGAAACCCAGAAAAGCTACAGCTCGAAGACGAGTCAAAACAGACTAACGTAAAAGCAAATGACATCATGTTTGTGACACTGCATGCACTGCATTGCAAATTCAATAAATTCTTAACACATTTAATACGTAAGCATACACTATATGGCCAAAAGTTTGTGGACACCTGAACATCACACCCATATGTGGTTCTTCCCCAAACTGTTGCCACAAAGTTGGAAGTACACGATTGTATAGGATGTCTTTGTATGTTGTAGTGTTACAGTTTCCCTTCACTGGAACTGAGAGGCCCAAACCTGATCCAGCATGACAATGCCCTTGTGCACAAAGCGAGGTCCATGAAGACATGGTTTGCCAAGGTTAGAGTGGAAGAACTCGAGTGGCCTGCACAGAGCCCTGACCTCAACCCCACTGAACACCTTTGGGATGAATTAGAATGTTCATCCCTACAGCGGCCCAGGTAGCATACTAGCAGCTATGTTCAGCAGCAAGCAGAAGATGGAAGATTCCCCCGTCTTTAAGGTCTCGTGTATGGGAGCAAGTCACAATGGGAGTGGTGACACTTATGCCCAATGAGTGGTGGACCAAAATATTACAGTGGGTATAAGCCACTGCATGTATGGTTCATACAGTGTGCCCACACACACACACACACACACACACAAAAAGACACACTCACAAATACATACACACACAAACACACATGCACAGAAACCTCTCTGCTGCATTCAGACAGACGTTGATTCAATCCAGGTTAAAAAACACACCTCAGCAATGTGGGACATTCATATTCATATCATATCATAGTGGAGAATGCCACCCTCAATACCACGACTGAGGTGAGACCCTTGAGCAAGGCACCGATCCCCCAACTGCTCCCCGGGCGCCGCAGCTAAAATGGCTGCCCACTGCTCCGGGTGTGTGTTCACAGGGTGTGTGTGTTCACTACTGTGTGTGTGTGTGCACTTGGATGGGTTAAATGCAGAGCACAAATTCTGAGTATGGGTCACCATACTTAGCCACAGGTCGCTTCACTTCACTATAGATATACCACTGCATTGCATGGAATTTCACCCCTAGCTGCAGTTTAATCACTTCTACTCCCAAACAGTAAAAGAGGTCACATCTATTGTGTATTCTAAATAAGTCATTATGCCACACTTAAGGCTCGTTCGCCCGGTCTCGGAGGCAGAGCCCTGCAGCCCTGCAAGCGTTTAGTTATGTATAGTGCATTAGCAATTAAGTTAAGTTTCCAAAAAGGCTCAGCAGTATGCAGCATGTTTGGCCTGACAATCTCAACTAAGATGTTTTAGCTTTAGAAGGTGACAGAATCTGCTTAGAGCTTGAAGGCTTGGTATCCCAAAAGTATTGTTTCTGGGAAATGCAATTATTCAGAGAATGTTATTATGCTACACTGAGAAACTAATTTCCTACACATCCCATGTGAGGAGATTTCAGAGTTGTTCTTCTAATAATATAAATTCAGAACTCAGTATTTACCATTAAATTGCAGATTTTAGGAGGGAAAAATCAAGCATGCACTAAAGACTACTATTGTGATGGAGTGATGCCATCTACTTCTTTTGTCATCCCACGCAGGTGTCAAATATCAATGAAAAACACGTGTTTACGTCATCCTGCATGTGTTGCATGTGCCAAGGTGTGTTATTTGAGAGGTTCAGCAGAGAACCTCCCTCTGAGAGCCTATTATACTTTATTATTATTCACAGTTCCATGAAGTCCATTTACCTCTCGCTTGATATTCTAATGAATAGTTTTGGCATTCTGCCCGCAAATGCTAATTCAATTCTGTAAACTAATTCCACAGCAATTATTCATTAGTGTGAGTGTGTGGTGTATTTTCATGCACATTAAAAAGATTCTTTTATCCTTCAGCCTGGTGCCCTCTATATAAACAGGGGTTATAATATAATAATAACAACTTGTGAACGTGTTTAAAATGAGTAAAGACAAATAAATACATATGAATAATGGCGAAGAGGAGAAATAGCTGCTCTTATGATGATGGTAGTGTCTATATAGTGTATATAGAAGAGTAAAAACTACAATCGTACCTACGATTACTTTGGTTTTAAATGAGATGGACATCTTGGTCCCAGGTTTTATGTAAAATGTTTTGAGAAGTGGTAGCATACATTTATTTTTTAAATAAATGGTAAGAGTGGTTGTAATGAGGATACTTTTTTGACTAAATCAAAGACAAAACCTTCCGCCAATTTTTCCGCCATTTTTTTTCTGTTACTGAATCTGAAACAGCGTTCTATCTGTCATGTAGTGCACACAGGGTGTACTGTACATTATGTTATATGTAGTGTGCTACGGAGTGTGCAGGAGTAACAAATAAGAAAATCGTTTGGGATTCAGCCTCACTGTCTTTTGGTGGGACTTCAATTTTTTTTAAAAATCTCTTTCATTAAGAGAAAATTGGTGAACATGTGCGATAAAAAAATGCATAAAAGGTTTTGTGTTTTGTTTCATAGTCAGAAAGGTCAAGTAATGTACTACTAATAATGTACTAATAATGTCCTACTAAGTAAATAACACAAAGCACAAAAAGTACTAAGAACAGAATATAAAAATTAAGTGTATCCTGAAATCTCGAAAACGGCAAAGCGCGGGCTGGAGCGCTAGCCCGCTTCACCAACGCACCACAGAGTGCTAGTGAGCCAGGTCCAGATCAGATCCATCTGTCCACACTGTTTTTATTCCTAGCAGTATGAAAAGACAGAGATGGCATTCCTACTCTGAATTTTTTTGTAGGAGGTAGACTTCCTCACTGTCCCCATCCCCACCAGCAAATCCTTCAGACAACCCCAACACTTAATCCCCAGTAGTTTACTATATTTACATAACCAATCAATTTTTAATCAGCCCAATAGACAGACATGAACAGTTCCCCCCCAGTAATCTACTCTATTATAACATGAGCTGATGGTCTGCAGCACTGACTGTGTGTGCAGCGGTGTAGAGCTACAGATGTGTATGGGGCAGGTAACAGGAGGATTTTATTTCCCTCCAGTAAAATTGCTCATGTGGTAAATAATGACAGCACGGAGCCGCAGGCAACATACCCAGAGAGAGAGAGAGAGAGAGAGAGAGAGAGATGTGGTTGTCGTTACAGTCTAGTGTGACTGAATCTTGTCAGCTTGCTCAGTAACCTTTCCAATTGCTGCCAGTTTCCTGAGGCCAAATCAATTCATAAAATCTCAACTCACAAAGGCCAATTCCATCCTGAATGTGACAGCGTTATGCCAAACAGATGTCATAATCCTAAACAGACTGCACCTCTTCCTTTTCCTCTGTAGGTCCAGCTGTCACAGAATGGTGGTGAGAGAGACAAAGAACCCAAGGATCACAGTTTAGACATGAATTGCAGTTTAGTTTGTGGGACTGTCAGGTTTCAAAATCACCTATTATACACCACAACTATAACAGCACACTGTTTAGATAGGGTCCTGGTAGCAACCCACAAAATTAGAAATGCATCTTGTGATCAGATAAAACCAAAATGTAACTTTTTAGCCATAAACACCATTCACATATGGTGGTGGATCATTGATGTTTTGGGGCTGTTTGGCTGCTACTGTTCCAAAGGCTCTTGTGAATATTAATTGCACTATGGATTCTGCTAAGTACCAGGAAGTTTCAGCTTAAAACCTGGTTGCCTCTGCCTTAGTTTGATCTTTCAACAATTAATGACTCCAAACATATATCCAAATTAACGCAAGAACAAAAAATCACACACAAATACTAGATCTATGTATTGCAATGGCTATCTCAGTCTTTGGGTTTAAACCTTACTCAAAATTAGTGGTCTGAATTGAATAGGGAAGTCCAACAAAGCACAAACCTAAAAAAGGTGCTTGAAGTTTTCTGTAAGGAGAAGATCTTCCTTCAACTGTCCAATCTTGTTAGACAAGCTCAAAATATCACTGCTTGCACATTATTTATTTTATACAGAATTTTCATTGTTGCTTCTACAGCAACTGACTATTTTATCACACACTTGAATTCACAGCATCATACATATATTTTAGTTCAAAGGATTTTGCCATAATGTTTGACAAAGAAGCTCCCTAATACATAAGCTGTGACCATTAAGTGGGAAATGATTTACAATCCATATTAGATATGGTTGTTAGAATATGACCTATAATTTCATACCAAAGATGTCTAAAATAAATTATTATGCATTCTGGTCTCTTTCATCCCAAATTTCTGTGATGCATCTTTTACAAAGATTATAGTTTTTTTTTTTGCAACATAACCTCAAGAATGTGTTGCACAAATGTTTAAGTAATTCAGAACAAACAGGAAGCCCTGACACTGTCTGAGATCAGAAGCTTGTTAATTCTAGGAACAGGCCAGAGTGAGGTATGGAGAGATAGTCAAATATAGAGAAATTGACAAGTATAGACATGAATTCACAATATCATAATAAAATCAATAATATTCCTGAGATATTGTATGTGCTCTGGGAAAGTCAGGAGTTAAACAGACTGATAGACACAGACCAAAGTGCAGATGAGTGTAAGTTGGTGCACAAATCTACAATATGTTTGAGGTCCAAATGTAATGCTTTCAACTGGCCAAGTCAATTCAAGAGAAGATAACCAAAGTTACAGACTTCAGGTATACGAGGATGGCAAACACAAATATGGGAAGAGACAGCAACTGCCTTTCAGAAGACATAACCGCATGTCCCATACGTCACTCTGGAGTGCTCTGCCAGCAGTATCATGTGAGCTCATGGAGTTATTAATTTATCCTCAGCCTGACCCCTGGCCCCAATATGTAGCAAGTGTAGCCAACATGACAGCAGGACTGAGAATGTGATATATACTGGCTCAGAATTACACAGGAATCTTGTTTCCCTTTTCAGACACATCCAAATGACCTTGTGAGACAACATGCCGACATTTTTAACAAAGTACAATGCAGTACATTATTTGAAGAGTATGGTTAACTATCCCTATTCTCCACATTCAGGTTAGCAGTTTTTTGTAACATCTAGTTTAGAGATTATAGCATGTCCCATAAGTGACTCTAAAAGCTTTCTGCCAGTATTCTCATGGGAGCCTATTGAGTTATTAATTTATCCTGACCTCTGACCCCAACAACAGGAGCAGGTATAGCAGGCCAACAAGACAGCAAGACAGGGAATGTGTTCCTGTGCTGGCTCAGATCCACAGATGTTCCATAGTTCCATGGTTTCCCTGGTGTTGGTTTATCCAGTGTCCGACATTGGTTCATCCAATATACTATCAAAATAAAGCTGTAATTCCACACTTTAGCCTCGATGTTTTGTTTTAAGTCTACTCAATATGCTGCAGTCTAGAGCCAAAATAATAAGGGTCACTCAGGCACTACAACGTATACGCACATACACATGTCTTTATTTTGATTGGAAACAAGACAACTGTTCCAGGAGGCTATCTGGACATTGAGCTGACAGCGACCACACTTGACCTCCTACTATCTTTTCTGTCTCTCTGACCAAGTGCATACTATCACCTCCTGAGAAAGATAATTACCTGGGAATAAGGCCAAAGAGACACAAGACTTAATGTCTGTAGAGAAATAGCAGAAGAAAACAAAGAAATAGAAGGAGGCAAACAGAAGGAGAGACCATATCCATCTTTCTGCAATGCAGATCAAATCTGTGGGAACACACACACATTTACAGTTATCTTTACAGTATTTTGCAGATACCGTTATTGAGAGAGACTTAGAGAATCAGTTTGTAGTCTCCATCAAAAAACATATCCTAGTACAGGTTCTAAAAGTACCATGAAGCTAAGATCCTGTCAGAGAGGAGTTAGGATTTAAAAAAAAAAGTTAGTGCAGCAAAATAAACAGAGTATAAGTCAAGTTTTTTTTTCTGATTTAGTGCTTGGTTAAGTGCTTGGTGAAGAAGTGGGCCTTCAGTCTTTGTTTGAAGACAGACAGTGACTCAAATCTGTGGATAGCCAAGAGGTAGTTCATTCCACCACCTGTGGGCCAGTACAGAGAAGAGTCTTGCATGCTTTCCTTATATCTTGAGAGATGGTGGACAAGGACATGGTGCAGAGCGGGATTTGATAAGTGTCCTAAAGTATGCTGCAGCCATGCAGCTGCATTCCTGAGGGCATGGTGGCATACAGGAGAAGCATGCAGGGGTAGACCAAGAATGAGCTGCACTATCAAATCTCAAATTAACAAGGGACTGAACAAGCACCTGAATGGCCCTCCATGGACAGAAATAGCCAGGTTCATGTTAATGTTATAAACGAGAAACCTACACTAATTAGTCAGATTAGCATTATGAGACGAAAACAATAGTTGGTTGTCCATAACTACACCAAGTTTGAGTGCATTTGACAGATGGTGTGATCTGAAACTTCTCCAGGGAGCTCACAAGATCCAGCTCAGCCCTGCTGGGATTTAGTCTCAGTTGATGAGCTGCCTGACATGCTGACAGACAAGCTGAACTATGAGTATTTGAGGAAAGAAAAGAAAGTATGAGCTGAGTGTCATCAGCATAGCAGAGATAGGAAATACCATGTCTGAAGCAATGTGAAAGGGATAGGAGCCAGTGAACAGGTGGTAGGATTGCTGGATGAGAGAAGGTGCAGAAGGTTTTTCTTATAGAAGGATGTCTTGGCAGCAGTCATATCAAAAGAGAACTTCAATAGAAGAGAGAGGAAATCAGCATCATGTGATTTTCTCCAGGTTCTCTCAGCAGCTCTTAAGTCTCACCGACTGCTGTGTAACAGTGGAGTGAGAAGACAGAGGGCAGAGGAGGTCAATGGATGAAAGTGAAGAGAGGAAAGTATGGATGGCTGATTCAAGTGGCAGAGAGATTTTTAGGATGCTGGAAGCTTGAGAGAAAGTAGAGATGGAATGGAGATTGCAGAAGTGGATACATACTGTACATAGACACATACATACACACATATACATACAGACAAGCCCATAAATACTGAAGACTTGTCAATGAAGATGCAAAACAGACACGTTATTTACGTTAGTCCAGCATGCAATATACTCACAACAAAGATACAATGTTATGAGCCACAGCAACCTGGTCAGGATAATATACTTTTGCCTTTTTTTGTCATTAAACAAAAGAACCAATATTATATTAACAGAAAAAATATATTGATGATATTGATATGTTAACAGAAAAAAGAAATGTTGCAAAAGAATGTGACTTCATGTGGAGTAGCCTTTTTCATATTCAACATATGTCTGAAATCACTTCCTATTCACTAAAGGGAGTTTAACAATTTGTCGCAAAGTTAAGAATACCCAGCACTCTCATGAAATCCCTCAAAGCACTACAAGAGTTTACTGTCATCAATCAAACTTAGGTGGCACAAAATACCCATTAGAGCCCAAACAATAAGCTTAAGGTTTCATGTAATTATCGGTATCAGCGGAAATCATGCCAATAAAGCACTGATAAAGGTTTTTTAAGTATTCACTTGCGAATCACATGAACAGCTCATGAACATGGATATATTCGGCATTAGGCCATGATCCAAATTTAAATGCAATACTACTAATGCAATTTGAAGGCTGTTTCTTCTGTTTCAACTCTAAAACAATAGACATTACTCAAATATTAAACACAATATTCAAATATTAAATCAGAACTGAAGAAAGGCCTGAAATCGCATTGTTGCTGTGTGACAAATTATCACTGAATAATCTGGTTTGGAAAAGATCTATGTTCCTGTCACTGCTCAAAACAAACAGAATGCAATTTTCCATTATTTATTTTTTGAAAATACTCATTCAAATATTTTTGTTTAGTCATTTATCAAAAGTCTAGTTATGCTGTAGGGAATAGGGAGAGGATAACAATCATGCTGCAGGGAATAGGGAAGAAATAGCCATTACTCTGTAGGGAATAGGGAGAGAATATCCGTTATGCTGTAGGGAATAGGGAGGAAATATTATACTAGGGGATATATACTATGCATTACAGCGTAAGTGAAAGACATGGAGCAGACATGGTTGATGACACTGCAGAGAATAGAGAATGACCTGGCATTATACTATATAGGGAACAGGGAGCAGGGAGATACACAGGGAATGTCTACTTTATTTAAAATCATCAAACAAAAGAAGTGTTCACTCCCATTATGAAAGTGTATGTTCAATTATGTTCTATGTTTATCCAAGTACCTAAGTATCTCAGTAGATGTGTATCTAAGTAGATGTGTATCTAAGTAAGGCTTAACAACAAGATTCACCACCACCAGTGGTGCAGCAGTTATCCTCAGAGCTCCAGGGTCCCTGGTTTGATCCTGATCTCAGATTACTGTCTGTGTGGAGTTCTGCATGTTCACTCTATGTCCTTGTTGGTTTCTCTGGTTTCCTTCCACCTCCCAAAAGCATGCATTGAGGTAGACTGGTGTCTCTCAATTGCCTCTAGGTGTGAATGTGTGTGCATAGTGCCCTGTAATGAATTGGTGTCCCATCCAAGGTATATTCCCACCTCATGCTCGTGTTCCCGGGACAAGCTCTGGATCCACCATGAGCCTGACCAAGATAAAGCAGTTACTGAGGATGAATGAATAACTCCTAAGAGTTTAAATCCACCATCCCTTTGAGTGTAATAACACTGGTAAGAATCTTAATTTATGAAAATTTATAAGCACCATTAGAAGTAACTGTTTTCTAGCACCTCAGTTTGGAATCAAAGGTCTGTCATGAGCACTCTGAAGTCCCCTGAGTAACCTTCAGGGTTTATCTGGACCACACTGCATGGATGGGATATCACTATAGTAGGTTGATAGAGTTGTTGATTTGGTCAGTCCTTACCAAAATTATTAGAGAAAGCACAGTAAGCTTGATGGAGCTCATTTCCCCAAGTTAGGCATCTCTGCAGTGAAGTGAGTCAATGTGAACAATGACCTCAGCTACACTTTACACACCTCCTAGTCATCATGCAGAGGTGATTATGTGCCTGGGCTAAAATATAACTTCACTTTAACATGCCCAGAGTGCTTCCTCACAGCAGTGAAGTGTGTGAGTGTGTCAAAGCTTGGAACGCTGTGCTGCGTTTGAGCACTAAATCATTACGGTAGCATATTCTATCTGTCATACTCATTACAAACAGTATTTACTTACACACTGCAATCTGAAACCCACACAACACTCCTCGCTCATACAATATCTCCAATACCGCAATATATGCATAAGTATAAGCACACAGAATAATGCTAGAATAATCCCTAGTGAATAACACAGATCCTGTTTTAAAGCCTGTGTTTAATCCTAATGGCCAGAACATGTGTGCGCCTATGTGGTACTGACAAACTGACAGGAGAAACACACACCACAAACATGGCAGACTCCATCTGTTTCACTGGGCTTCAGCTGAGCAGGATAGCACATGGCAATTGCAAATTCCTTTCAGTGAAAGATGCTGCTCACTTATGATTCAATTCAAATGGTTACACTGTATGTTTCATTCTCAAAGCCACTTTCATTTTACTTTGATGTGTCCATATACTATGTTTATGTGCCCATACATAACCTTTCATGTGGTGAAATTTTGACTTTTTCTACTATACAAAGTTCTGAAAACTACTTCCTTAACTGAAACATACGTCTCTTTTGCACATATTTCCATCACAAGTAATGTTATAGCATTTGAAAATCTGAAAAATTCAAAATGGCATTGAAAGATTCCATTATGAAAGACACCAAGATACTGACTGCCTAAAACAACAGTTTTTTTATTGCATTTAACATCTAATAATTACAATATAAAATAACAAACATCATCATAAAAATTATCTCTGTCTTTATACTGGCCTTTAACCTGTATCCTTAGTTACCTAAGATGATCTTTGCAAACTTTAGAAAATTTAGAAAATTAATAAAACATTTGTTTTTAGCCACATTTTGGTCAAAACCTGATTTCTTTGCCATTTTTGGCTGCCAGAATTCAGCCACAGAGACACCCAGTGGGGTTTCCCAGACCACCACACACATACTATATCTTCTATTTGTATTGGACAGCAGAGAGAAGTTGAGGAAAAAAATTCCAAAATCCAAAGCATACATTATATACGAAAAGCTGGAGTACCAGCATACAACAGTTTTGCTCCAGTATTAATGGACAGCAGTGTACTATATGTGAAACAATCTAACTCTAATCTAAGTCTGCTTCCTCTTAGCAGTCACGACTGCATGCTATAATGGGTATTTATAGAGCAGAACAGATCACAGCACAATAACACGCTTCTTTTCATGAGAGTAGATCACAGAACACACTCAAGGTTTGGTATGACTCATAGTTAGCCTTAGACACTGAAGAGAGATGTGGAAGAGAGGAACATCTCATTTACCCATGTATTGTAACAATTCAGAAAAAAAAAACAATTTCTAGAAAAAAAAGTTTCTAACAAAAGATATTATTAAAATATCCATGCAGCATTTTTAAACGCTTGAAACTAATACCGTAATGGAAAGAGTCTTAATGGAAAGCCATAGTAAAGGTACACCCATAACACCTATAACAAGAACCTGAAGAACTATGTTCCAACCTGAAACATTGGATTTTGATATTTTTGTTGTATTTTGTAGAACAATCACTTTTGTTTTTCAAATAAGCTACTACTGTCATTTAAACTCATGACACATTGCATAAACCACACTCAGTATCTTGAATGAAAATAATTTACCACGAAATCATCAAAAAAAAAAAAAAAAAAAAAAACTCTAGGACACACACCAACCAACTCTCAAATTGTGAAATTCACAGGTATATGACATCATTACTCCTTTTGTATTACTCACAATGGAGTGAGTCAAACCGAACACAGTGCCATTTTCCTCTCATTTCAGCATAAACTGATGGCACCCTGGAGTCAGCAACACACTCTGAAAGCATTCAGCAATGAACATCGTCACTTCAGGGGAAAAGATGGGAGGAAAAGGTGATGCTGGAGGAACAGATGGAGGATGCATGCTGAGTCAGGAAACGTGACTAGACACAGTGCCATCACTCTTTCATCTCCAGTGTGTGTATGTACATAGAGTTGACTCAGTGTCTCGCTCACACACACACACACACACACCTCCTCCTTGTCTGTCATTAAGCTGATTTTACCGTAATGTGTGTTTATTTACTGGTATTGTTATTTGACAGGGGAAATGGGCAGTTTATTAGCTTTCCCAGAACTTGATGAGAGCTCATTTCCATCTGTTGTCCCTGGAGTGTGTGTGTGTGTGTGTGTGTGTGTCTGTGTGTGTATGTGTGGAGCATGTGTATGGAAGCCACAGCAATGTAATAATCTCTCCTATGTACAGCTAAGCCGTACAATGTAACTTAAACAAATCAAAATCCATATGGCTGTTAACCAATTTCTGACTTATAGCTAAATATTTCTGCCAGGTTCTCTACAATGCTGCATGAAATCAGAGGAGCCAGCTTGGTCACCTCTAAATTATTGTGCTGACTCATCAAGACCTTGTGATATTGCCTACTCCTTTTACTCTCCCTTATTAAAAACTCTCAGATTTAACATCATACCTGCTGCCAGGGAGGGGGGGAAATAACTTTCCCCAAAGCTGCGAAGTGAAAAGACAGAAAGAAAGAAAGAAAGAAAGAAAGAAAGAAAGAACAAATGAACGAATGAATGAATGAACGAATGAATATATAAATCAATTAATTAATAACCCACACTGAGACTGAAATTGTGTACTTAAAAATGCATGTTTTAGAGAAAGATCAATCTCATCCTAGTGTACATAGCTCAAAATTTCCATTAATGATAAGACTAAGAATACGGCAAAATTACTCTGCACTACTGAATTAAATTCAATTAAAACTGCCATTCTCAGCTGTATGTGTGTTAGAATGGCTAATTTATAATTTGCATAAATATTCATAAAGCAGTAATGACCTAACATGTGATTTTGAACTATTAAATATTATCTACGCTGATTAATAACTTGATTTAAAAACCTACATAAAATGGCCTTTTCTACTTATAAAAAATTCAAAGATCTATAAATAGGTATGAATATGCAAGGTGGAAATGGCCTCGCATCCTCCCGTCATCCCAGTGCCACCCTTTACTAAAATAACCCTGGTTACACTACTGTACTGGAAAAGGCAAGGGACCATGTTGGGGTAATATGAAAAACAAACCTCAGTGTCTGAAGAGAAGACATCTATTCATCAACATTGATTTAATTCACCTCAACTCAGTTTTACTTCTATAGCACTTTTAACAATTGACATTGTTACATAGATGCTGTCCAAGTATTGATCTCGATCATAAAATAATGATGGAGTAGCTGACTTTTGTGTGCGCTGTACTACCTTTGCACAAGCTTTAATGCAGAGATTAAACTGGGGTGGCAAAGTATTGTGAAATGTTTTGTCTCCCTTGTAGGGCATAATTTATGACGTATTTAAAGATCTATTCCTTTATATTTAACTTTATTTCATCCACAGCTGGATTAACCCAATGTACCTACCATGATGCACCAGCATAGGCAATTCAAGCAGTATATTTGATAAAATGATTCATTGTGATTGTACTTCTGAATGAAAACACATTCTCTGCATGTTTGACCTTTTCCAAAGAGACAACTTTAGCGTTTCTATTACTCAGAGAAGTGCTGCCATACAGCTGGGAGAGAGATGAGGGTGAGAGAGAAGGGCTCTCAGTTATATAGGTCACTGTGACAGTTGGTTCAATCACACAGTGCAATGAGAGTGTCACAAATAGCCTGCACCTGCTGTGCGGGGCTTCACATGCCTTTTGTCTCTTCATAGGCAAGAAGCAAAAAGATGATTTGCATAACCCTGTACATCAGTCATAACATTGGAGAGATTCCTCTCCATCTCTCTGTAGCTCATATTTTCTGTTTTCATGTTCATGTTCAATCAAACTCCAAAAAAAGATTTATTTATTTAAAGCTGGGTTTACCCATCGGATTTTTTGGCCTGATTTTGCTGTCGCAGAAAAAAAGAAATCACAAAGGAATTCTTTGGTAGTCAACAGTGTTAGAATTTTTCATTAAAATCTCAGTTTGTGTTGCTCCTACGATGCTTGTCTCAAATCCATAGCAGGATGGCATAGGATTACGCAATCCTCACAGGATACCTATGATTTCAAATACAAATGAGTCATTTGCTCTGGGTTACTGATCAGAAGGTCAGGGGTTCAAACCCCAGCACCACCAAGCTGGAATTGTTGGGCCCTTGAGCAAGGCACTTGGTCTGAACCCAACTTCCTAACAAGCTGGGATATGTGAAAAAAAAAAAGAATGTTACTGTACTATAA
Source organism: Pangasius djambal (assembly GCA_022985145.1). Classification (NCBI taxonomy): domain Eukaryota; kingdom Metazoa; phylum Chordata; class Actinopteri; order Siluriformes; family Pangasiidae; genus Pangasius; species Pangasius djambal. Next base: position 6,514,074 of record CM040998.1, read on the forward strand.
CATATACGTGACAAATAATGGCTTCTTCTTCTAAATGACAATAATTAATATAATTACCAGCCTACATGCCTGGCCATTTGTACAGTGCGTTGCAAAGCTAACACATATGCTAATTAACAGAAAAAATGCTTATTCCCACAAGCTCACTTTGAAGACTGGGTAACGGAGAGCTACTATTGGCTACAAAATCTTCTTCACCTTCTAAAATATGTTTTCTCTTGACATAAAAGTGCCAATGTTACAGAATTCAGCCAAGATTACATTGGAATCATCTCAAACAGAGTGACAAGTAATAATCTTAAAGGACTGTGGTACTCAAAAACAGGGTTACCACCAGTTTTGTATATGTTTTCTGTGGCTGTATTTCTGACCAGTGAAAGAGTGTTTCATGAGAATGTTTTGTTCAATTATGATTGGACACTATGATGAGGTTTTTTTTTTTTCTGAAGAACAGGATCTGAAATGCCTCATTAACCATGGAGAGGAGAGAGAGAACAACGGAGAATGTGAGAAAAACAGGGTGACAAGGCCACATGGCTTGGTAATCAGAAGCTAATTACTGATTATGATTATGTGCTGGTGGATTCATGGTATCTACACCCACATCCACACAACACAGTAGAGAGTAAAAGAGTGAGAAATCGCATATAAGATGAACCTTATAGAATGGCAAGCTACTGGCCATCAGGACCCTGCTATACAGTTATTTCTGTTAGCTTCATTACATTATTCAGTGCTAAGAAAAGAAGAAGCTGCCTCTTGCGTTGATACAGAACCAGCTCCCTCAGTACAAATCCTTCTCTAATCCACTATTTGAAACATACGTTTTCACCCTATCAACAACAATTCAAATCCCGATGATGCCATAGCCGTCCATGGCAGATAGTGCTTTCTTTCCGAGCGTGTTCAGTTTCCCTTAGATATTACTCACTCAGTTTCGTTGTACATCCTTTGTTACAATGACAATAAAGAATTATTTACTTACTTATTTACTTACTTACTTACATTAGCTATAGTTCAGAGAAATGTGGTAGCTTTATGTGTCTCTGAAAAAGAAGGAAGCATGTGTTGCAAGAGTCATGCAAGATTCAAGATTTAGAAAGTGGGTGGGAATTCATTCATCTATTCATCTTCAGTAATCGCTTTACCGTGGTCAGGATCATACTGGATCTGGAGCCTATCCTGGGAATACTGAGCATGAGGTGGGAATACACCCTGGATGAGATGCAAGTGCATCATGTGCACACAGTCATTCACACCTTGGGGTATTTTAGAGTGGCCAATTCACCTACACCTTTTTTTGGAAGGTAGGAGGAAACCAGAGTTGCGATGGAAACCACAGAGACCCTGGGTGAACAGACAGTGACCTGCGTTCAGGATCCAAGAGCTGTCATGCAGAAACGCTACCCACTGTGCCACCACAAGGGCAAATTTCATTGTTTCAGTTTCAAATGTTTAACATCTGCACAATCACACACCGCCTTTTCAAGGACAAATATAGCTGGGCACTATCTTGCATTTCATCAGAAATACAGAAGAATATAGATATTTAGATATATAGATAGATATAGATATAGATATATATTCACCTCAATGTAAATGTTGGTAGCTAATCTTTCCTCTTATAAATGAACTGGGTCTTGGATATGTTGAGGATAAGTGCATTTTCTAATTTGTTCAGTTTCTATATCTATCCATTTTTATCCACGCTCTTCCTCTCTTTGTCCTTCTCCCATTTCTCCATCCCATCTCACAAACTCTCTACAGACACAGTTCAACCCACCTACGCCTCCAGCTGTAATCTCTCCTCTCCTCTTTCCTCCTCCCCTCTCTCCCTTGCTCCTGAAATCAGAGCTTCTCTGAGTAAACACATGCCACAGATTCAAAGCTCTCCTCCATATTTATCGAGAAACATCATTCTTTTGCTATTTTAATGACACTGCAATAAGGTATGTGGGGCCAGTGTGGATGAGTCAGACTCCTGTGCAGTCTAAATTAGCCAGCGTATGATTAGTGTGATTGATGAGACACTGCAGAGCTATATAGGGCCCAATGCTTTTCTATTTCTAAATAAAAAGCATAGAATTAAAAGGCAATTAATAGAATTATTAGACTTACTGCTATTTAACATCAATTATGATATCACAGCCTTGAAACTTCATGCAATTACATTGGAGATGTTGATGCAGGCAGTGATTTAATAGTATTCAGCCCATCACAGTGCTCCACTACAGACGCACTAATGCATCAGTACCAAGATGACTTGCAAGACATCACAGGTGTGATTGCAGTACTGTTAAGACAATTTGTGCCCTGTGTCAGGTATGATTTGTGTCGTGTCAGTCAACTTCACACGATATTAAATATGTCAGTGGATTGACTCGGGAAAGTGTCAAATCTAATCTAATACCAATTCAGCATGTCACACCAGTGTAGACCCTGATACTAATACTCATAATTAGATTGATGCATCCCTATTTACAGAAAAGAAAATATTCACACTCACTAATCCAATCACGTAGCAAATAATTTACCGTCAATGTGATAAGTTGAGAGTTAACTTGCTAATGCGTCTGAAATGCACTCAAGACAAACTGAGTCTAAGCACTGTCTTATAACAGGAGACATAAACTGTGATAGGCGAGGCTAAGATTCAAGGTAAGATTTGAGTTACAAATTCTTTACTCAAGTTATAGCAAGCACAGACTCTTACATTTATATAAAGTATAAGCAGCCCTCTAAAATGGCACTTTTAATGAAACTGATAGTAAATTAGTACACATTTAGCCCAGCAAAACCAAGGAGTGTGTGCAAATGCTTCTTGTGTCAAATGCAAATGCTTCTTCTGTCAAGCTTATGACAGATATTTTTTAGGCATACAACAGCTAATCTATCAAATGTTAGCTAGCATGCGAATAGCTCTGACATCGCAAACCATCTTGCATAATAAAAGCTAACGTTTGCAGTAACGACTGGCTAGATAAATAATCACATCTAATAACACATAAATATTTATATAAATGGTTAGGGGTGGCTTGAGGATGATATTATTAATGATATATCCCAAAACAAAATTAAGTTGTGAGTCTATGAAGCATGACCTATGCAACAGGCTACTATCTAGTGAGTTTTAAGAGTTGCCCTATAAAAGGCAGTTGAGAGTCGACAAGATTTGAACATGAATGAATTTAAACAAATTAACTGTACACCAGTTTTCAATGACAGAACAGAAAGGTGGAGGTTAATAACAGTGTAGATGAAACTTGCTAATCATCATGTCTAATCAAGGAAAGGACTAAAAACTATGGACAAAATGATGCCAGTGTTCATTTTGCTAACTTGTGTTGAAATACTGAACAGATTCAATACAGCAGGTTTTCCTAACACCGTTGTCACAATGTGCAGGATGAACACACGAGTCGATAGCGTTAAATGTCCTGTCCACTGCTCCTCCTCCACTTGTAAAAAAAAAAAAAAAAAAAACGCTCATAGAGCAAACATGGGGCAGAGTAATTTGTGCCCCAATGGCCGCTATTAGCATTTGTTGAAGTTTCAGTTTTTGACCACTAGGTGCAATAATAACTCTACAGAACAGTGAGTATCTAGAAAGGCAATCAAATCAATAGAACATCGGCTTATATCTGTCAACATTTTTTAAAAATCGTTGGTCACTCAAAAGAAGTAACTAGTATTTCAAAGAAATGTAAAATGTATGGTTGTGAATGACCAATGATAGCATGTTTGTATGAGCCAGTTTAAGTCAGGCCAGACTAGTGCAGCAATGGACATGCAAGGACATCTCTGAGTAATCTGTGATCACTGGATTATGATTCCCAGTTAATCCAGGTTTAAGGAACCCCACTGTAAGGCTAATGTTAATTCTGTCTGCGACAGAGGGGTAACGCTCACGAGAGCCACTTTTATTATAAATCGGAAGTGACCCCCTCGTAGAAAAGCGCATGCACTAGGGATCATTTGACCTTGAACAGCTGCAAATGAGTAATTTGCATAAGTTTTCCTCAAAATTAGTTAAAAATATTCTGTCCACCGAAGTAACGATCATTTCAAATAACGTATGCATGGTTCAAGAAGAGAAATATGTAATCTACAAGTTCTTTGTGGTGAAATAAGTGTTGAAATGAGGAAAAAAACAGCACAGTCATGGACTGCGTGTCTAGATGAATTGAAGAACGGTTTCGATGAAGAAGGAATCGATTTCCCGTGCGAATGTTACTGATAGACCAAATTCTTCTATGCAAGTGTTACGAAAGGCCAGATTTTAAAAAATAATAATAATAATAACCCCTTTAATGACCTGATTTTGAAATAAACACCCCTTTTAGTTAAAAAAAAAAAAAAGACCAAGTAAAACTGAAATAATAGATTGCTTTGAGATTTCATCAGAAAAATAGATGGGATAATTTCTGCCCACTTTCTGTACAATATGCCTTGGTTCTTTAAACATATTTATTAATCCATTCCTGCATGTACAACAGAAAAACTTCACCTACACTGAGGATATTATATAAGTAAAAGCATGTTTTCCCAGGATCATAAAATAGAATTGAAACGTGCTTTTAATTATATAATTGTGTGTGTGTGTGTGTGTGTGTGTGAGAGAGAGAGAGAGCGAGAGAGAGATTGAGGGAGAGAGAGAGAGAGAGCGAAAGAGTAAGAGTCTACTCAGGCGTATAAGGGTAATGTGAAATCAGTCACTAGTGAGCAGCTGGGTGATTTATGGCCCTCTTTATCTCTCATTCGGCACTTACCCCAGCAAGCGCGCACACACACACACACACACACACACACACACACACACACACTAAAATGCCTGCTCTTGCTTTCATTATTCCAAAGAAATCAGTCTGCGGTGACACCTCAAACTACACATTTCATCAGCAGTTGATCTCTGACCTTTATGAACCCTTCGTGAAAAACCAGAGCCTCAGTATTGCATTGTAACAGACAGGAAGATATTAATTCATTAAAGAATATCATGTGCCCTTGCAAAGAGGCATAGAAGCTGCTATAGCACAGGTTACAACCTAGATGAACTGCACGAAAGCTTTTACGAATATATACTGGATAAACCACATAAACAATTATCAACATAAACAACTGTACCATTACCGTTACTTCTTCGCAGCTCGTACTGTTCATCGGCGTTCATTTCAGCCTTCCTTTTACAACTATAGTTCTGGGAAAAGATGCCATCCCTTCAGTGTATATGTGAGGATACCTGCTTTCAGTGTGTGCATTCTGAGAGAAGTGAAAATTATTTAAGAAAGCTTTCTAGCAACACACATTCAGTGCACTCCTGCACTCATATTCCCCACAGGTTTGTGAGAAACATAAAGCTTTTAATTTGAGCTGTGATTCTCAAATATTCTTCTGTCTGTGAACTCTGGTATCTGGTGTAAGACAGTCTGTGTCAACTGATAAGGCTATGTCTGAGCAATACAGTAATATGATATTGATATTAAAGTAAATTATGCCAAAATACACTTCAACAGTATTGTGGGCATCAGTATTAAATGATCCTTTGGATGTTAATTTCTATTTTTGTACAATGGTTGTTGCTTGATTTTTACAACGTGCTACTTCTTTTGCTAGCGATTTGTAACCACGTATAGTGATTTGATATTTGTGCTTTATATCACAGTGCTAATAATTTCTCTAATCTTCTGTAATTCAAATCAGAGGTTTATATTAATATACAATTGATTCACAGAGACTTGGATGGCAGATGCTCCACATACCCTAAGCCTAATAATAATTGAAATAAAAACATGTCTAATTGTTGATATGGTGAAGCTTTCTGTAAGGAGATGTTAATTTAACATTCATGGAAGGATTCTTAAGTTTTCCACCAAGGGACAGTGGACTGTTTCTACTGTTTCTAGGTAACATGACATGCTGTGGGGTTTTTGTTTGTTTGTTTATTTGTACGTTTTATTACCTTCAAAATAGAGAGGGAAAAAATACGCAGGAACGACTGTTTATAACGTAAGTGATCATTAACGTGGTGTATTTGTAAATTTAAGAAGTTATAATCTTTGGCAAACTATAATATAAGAGTAATAAAACACTTCAGGATGTGCAATTGTAAGAAAATCAACTTTGGAGCGGTAACCATAACTCTAGTCCATGTCAGGCTGCATCACACCACCCCAGCATGGATTATCTTCCCATAATAGCGTACGCCATAATATTTTATTCCTGACACATCACCTACCACTAATAGAGGGTACAGAAATTTAACCATTTGAAACATAATATAAACCATATAGCAAATTAACAAAGACCTATGTTTAGAATGGCACAGAAACTGGTTTAAACCCAACATAAAATGATCATTTAATGTAATTATTCACTGCGTAAAGCTTCTCATGTTTTCTTCTAGAATCTTTTCTTCCTTCTTTAATAATCTGGACAGAATCTGGACATCCACCTGCTTAGAGCGTGTGTCCTTTTGAGCATCCGTTACTTAGTATTATCTAAAGAAATCCTCCCCTTATTCAAAGTATTAAAATAAACTCATCTCGATGCAGTGTGAAGCTCCCGTGTCTAATGATGACAGTCAGAAGGATCAGTTGGTGCAGTTTTGAGTGAAAATGGGGGTCTACTGCTGTATGTAGCAGAGATATAAACTGCAGAGCCTCTGAATCTCTGCAGCATGATCACCTACACACCCTTGCAAATTGTGAAGAAGAGAAAATGTCACTATACTGCTCCAAACACTACACTTCTGCTTTGTTGATTTGTGTAAATGCCGTGGCCTTTTCAAGGTTTGTTTAATCAGAGCCCTTTAAACTCATTAAAGAGACACTGATTGGGTGTTGTGTTTAATGCATTGTAATGACAGGCTAAAGGGATACAAAGCACATGTTTTATCACTGGATACAAAGCTGAAGGACATTTTATTATTCATATATATGCGTATCTTTTATAACAGCTATATGTAGTTTATATTTCAACAGTCGTTTATAACAAACCACAAAATGAGATACTGAAGAATAATCTTATAGCAAAGGATCACAAACTATACAAACGTTTTATATTGGTTCGATATAATTTACTGATAATGATTTAACTGTTATTCTGCATCAGGCATTTGACAGTAAAGTCTCCACACAGTAAAAGCATATGTATTGCTTCCTGCTGTTATGAAGTGCAGAACAATGTGAGCACCAGAAGGTGGCACCAGATACACACACATACACACAACTCGCACTCATGCACAAGTTCTGAATCTAAACAGTGCATGTAAGGAAAGCAAAGAATACAGCAGACTAAGCAAGATCAGTTTGTGTTCAATAATTGTTAAGCTGACATTAGTTGTGTATATTCTCTCAATTAGGAATACTCTCTAAACCATACCATGGTTCAAGTCACAGAAATTACATTTTCCCACATTCTGATGTTTGATGTGAACAGTAACTGAAGCTCTTGACCTGTACCTGCATGATTTTATGCATTGCGCTGCTGCCACATGATTGGCTGATTGAATAACTGATCAGGTGTACAGATCCTATTAAAAGTAGCTGGTGAATGTATATCACAATATAGAGAGCCAGGAACATCAAAATCTTGTTTTAATTTCCATGATTTCACATTTCCATGAGATCAGTGTTGAGAACTGTTTTTACTCTGTGTATTTTCTCAATTAGCTTCTTAAGGTTAGCTAGAGCATCTGTGGTTTTCCGTGGTTTTTGGACTGCAAAAGAAAGAAGAGTTTTGTTTTTTGAGTTAAAAGATTTCCGAATTTCTGTTTTCTACCCTTTAGTCTGGCCAATTTGAGTTGGCTTGACTATAAGTGGCAAAGGTGATGTCCTGTGCTAATCCAAATTAGCCATTTGTTTGTGTCAGCTTCCCTGTCACCCCACCTACAGGAACTGAACTGACGTCTTTCCTGCTCACTTGGCTTCTTAAAATTAAAATTTGAAACAGTGATGCCAGGGTCCTTAATAACACTGCTGTCCCCACACTGTTAGCACTTATGAAAGAAACTGTCTTTCCTCCTAAATCCCAGTGTAAGCTATAGTTAATTCTATTCAAACCTGACTCACTAACTTGATTAAAACTAAGTTGAGCTAAGAACATTACGAGACATGGTACATACTGTATACCGTTTGTGAACTTACACTTTGACGTTCTGTTGAAGAATTACAGAATCTTTGCAGCAGCTGTAATACAGGAACTAAAATATGACTAAAACAGCAGTTCTTCGTATGCTGTGGTTTGTTGAAAGCAGCTCAATGCAAACAAATTTCAATTTCGATCGATTTTGTCTGAAATAAGGGGGTTTAAATACAAGTTCTAATTAGATAACACAACAGTGTTCTAACAGGAGCAGTGTGAAGTAGATAATGAAGTGGTCTTGCTGCCTCTCCACCTCAGCTCTGGAAAAGCTTTAATTACAGGTTATCGCAGTTGAGCAGCTTGGGTGAAGAAGAATAGGCCCTGCTGATAGGGCATAATCTAAACTTTGCTCCTGTTTGTTAAATGGTTTTTATAGTACTGTATGTTCATGGGTTATTTGCTTTGCTTGGAGATTGTGTGAGATACAGAGGAGTAAAATATATTAACCAGGTTTACCAGCCATTTACAAGCTATTTATGAAAAACAAGCAGAGTTGAGCATTAAGGGCTTTGCTCAAAAGGTCTCACTGCAAAACTATACAAGAAAGTATAGCCTATAGCCTCGCAGAAAGTGTAGCCTATAGGTTACGGTTGGAGCAAAGTTTAGCATTTCCTATGACTTTTGACATATAAAACGAAACACCTAGTTAACCTTCAGTCACACGTTTTATGAAACAAGATTCTTATGGTAGATCTGTGACTTGAATTCAAAAGCTTCTGGTAACAAATACAGAATATTACCCACTGTGGTTTCACAGTTTCATACTGTGAAACAGCCAGACATAATAATATAAAACATACTCGTTTTTCGATTAAAATGTATGACATTAACATCTTCATCTGCATTAATCCTTCCTAAATGACAGAGACGGAGTAGAACACCCTGATAGCTCTTGGTCTTCCATCAAGGTTACACAGTGACATGTGTTGCAGGATTTGTAACAGATACTGCATCATCCAGCGATCATTTCCTTTCTATTCTGTAGTTTGTGTGCAGGTCAGTCTATACAGACACAGTGCTTGTGACGATGGTCTCCAAAGCTGAAGATAGCCTTCTGCCTTTCTTTCTACCTTGGTGAGTGTGCTTTCTTCTGTATTCCTAGCATCATTAATAGAATGCTCCATATTGCCCCTTGTTTCGAATTGGATTTACTTCGTTAAGCTAGTCACTCATTGTTCTTGTTGGACATTTTTTTCTTCATAGTGTTGCTGGTTTTGCCTTGTGATTGGTATTTCTTTTCCTGCTGAATCAGTTACCACATCTGCGTTGATGCCTTCCACATTCACCAGCAAATAGCTGAGTAGTGGAGCTTGTGGCTAACGCGTTAGATACACAACATACATTTTGTTCTCTACGCTCGGGCTGTATTTCTCCCATAGTTCATGCTACATAGAGCAAGTATCCGTCTCAGTGATTCTGTGTCTGACTCGGACATTCCCTGTTCTGAATACGCAGCGATGCCTGTGTTGACATGGCATGCTTGGCTGGCAGATTTGAATCCTGGCTCAGAGTCAAATCTAGCCCGAGCCCTTCAATATAAACAGCTTGCTAGTCACAAACGCCCAGGCCCAGTGACAACCGAAGCACAACAACAATCCCAGAAAATAGTTTGAATTATTCTCTATACAATTCAACCACTTGGTCTGGGAGGTACCTGCAAGCTGATAATGACCTAACAGTTGAGCCTCTACTTTCGACTCCAGTCTCAGCAGCATCTAGAGAGAAGTCTGGTTCTTCCCCCAGGCAGCTCACAGGTGCCTACAACAGGCAACCATGACAGTGCTCTAAAAATCCCTGTGCCCCGAGTAAGGTTGGAGGGAGGAATGCAACTACCTATCTAACTACCAGCGAATACACTCTTTTGCACACAGTGCAAGAACTTCAACTCAACTCACTCACACTTAAGCATTTTCTGGCGAATATGATGAATAAGGAGCTGGTTGGTTTTGGCCATATGCATCGCTGGTGATCTTAGCATTATGCCAAGTGCTGGCTGCCGAAGTGCTGATGATGGTGAAGACTCATGATATTACATCACTTGTGGCATGCACTAGCAATATATTAGCTATTCTCCTGATAGCCCTGGAGCAGTCATTTGAATCTGCAGATGCTGACCTCTCTGTAATGGAGCTGACTGATACCTCAGTCCTGGCAAACACTTGGGCCAAGATATGAAGTGGACCTCTTCACCAATGCTAATAAATTATTGCCAGGTGCTAATTCTCCCTGGTGGGATGAGGGTGATTAGTCTATATTTAGCTGAAAAATTTGTGAAGGACAGTAACACAGTAATGTATCAGGTAATACTAGCATATATCAGCTGCCTCAGTATCAAGTTTAAACTGACACTGTGCTGTGCCACTACAATCAAATACACACATTAAGCAAATCTTTAAAAAAAAATTCTAGTTCAGTCACTTGTTAGCGTTCAAAAAGTCAACCGTCCATCCTGCATGAAGTCTGAAACACCGATTATATCTGCCTCTCATTCTGTAAGCTACACACAGTGACAGGCAAGCAGTCCTAAAGGATTCTTAATTAAACCCAGGCGCTGTAACCCAGGCTTCTAATTTTTGTACTGTATACATATATTTTACACATTAAACTCAACAAATGCACATATATAAAGGGGGCTCTTCTGGTTGAAATTGGCATTAAAAGTACAGGACACTAAAATAAACTTTCCTTCCAGTGCCTTTTTTCTTCTTAATCACAGCCTAGCAACTATTGATGCTCCAGTATGAAAGTAGCTGATCAATACTGATAACTTGATGGTGCTGATCATAGATTTTTGGGCTACCCTTACATAAAGGCCACACACATGCATTTCTTCATACTCCGTGTGACTTAAAAGCATTATTTTGTATCTTACAAGCCAAACAAGTTATAATTAAAAATGGCAGCAAGACAGAACCACTAAATGCGTCAAACAAAACTCTTATATTTTTTAAAACATGAGATTCTGTGAACTGTAAATCCAGTGGCAATATCTTGCTTCAAAATGGGTCTCATTTTGCTGTTAAAAAGCTTATTTTCCAATGCAAACTGGTGCACAGAAGTGCATAGGGCCAATTTGATTCTGAAGCATGTGTCCAGAAAAAAATGGTGCAAAAGATATCTATTAAAGGCCACACCCACGTAAAGACAGGTTCCTTTTAATAGATTTTCTCTTATTCCTCCAGCTTATTATTTTGTATCTCACAGGCTAATGACATATATGTTATAATTAAAACAATCATCAGCATATTTTTTCTTTTTTCAGAAAAAAACACTTCTGTTCCAAAAAAAAGGCTAAAAGACAGCATAGTGCACAAAGTGGCTTTTCTACTTATAATCGTGGAATGAAGGATGCTTTGGAAAAGTCTATAAAATGACATTTCTATATGTCTTCACTGTGAGCTTCTAGAAAGAGAGAAAGTAAGCTGAAAAGTGCAGTCTCCCGAGCTGATTAAATGGGCTGTTACGCTTTTACATTTACATACATCACAACATCATGATGATTGGATTTAGTAAACTTTACATTACGTAGACCTAGAAATTCATCCCGTGTTCATTTATGGTCATTAGAACACAAAAAGATACATTTTCATAAAGAAGGCATGCAGATCATTTATTAAATGCTGCTGAAAAAGTAGTGGGAAATACAATATCATGCATCCTGGATTTTACATAGCATACAAACTGAAATATATAGAAACCTCCTTCAGCTTTTGTTTTTTTCCCCCTCTTTCTACCTCTTGATTGTCTGTTGCCCATTTCATTTTCATTCATCTTCAGTAACTGCTTTATCCTGGTCAGGGTGGTGGATGGATCCGGAGTTTTTCCCGTCTCCAACAAAAATGACACGTATGCTACTGACTGTGATAATGGAGTTGACTACATGGTAATAATGGTGGAGACCGGTCCATATGATTTCAAGACCGAGTTTTGGATTTAAGTGATACAGAATGCATTTGTGAGTGTGTGTGTATGTGTGTGTGTGTGTGTGTGTGTGTGTGTGTGTGTGTGTGTGTGTGTGTGTGTGTGTGTGTGTGTGTGTGTGTGTGTGTGTGTGTGTGTGTGTGTGTGTGTGTGTGTGTGTTGGCTGGCCAGAAAGCCCTTTTCCTCTATATAGTTTTACTTCACTGGTTCATTTTTAAACGCCAATCTTTTTCCCTCCCCTGTGGGTAGCCTAACTGCCCTCACTTCCACACTGCTGCCTGATATCAGCCCACAGCCCAGTGGGAACCTCTGTACATAAAGATTAGCTTATCATTTTAGACCACCACTGACAGAGTGCAAATCTCCACAGTTTGCTGCTCATAAATACATTTTCACACAAGGTGAAAATTATCCAATTTTCACAGAAGGTGCAAATTATCCATAAACGCTGTTTCTGACTATTTGTAAATAAATATATGGCTGGGGGAGCATGGATGCTGCCTTCTAGTGTATGGATATCCCCATACACGAATCCTTGCTTCACCAAGAAACCACAGGATTTTCCTGTAGCCCCCCCATGTAAGATTATTTCATTTACTCTCCACTAACTGCTTCAAACAAAACAATTTAATAATTTTTAAAGATGAGATTCTGTGAACTTCTTTCAGTCCGGTGACTATATCTTCCTCCAAATAGACTCTTATTTTGCTGTTAAAAAGCTTGTTTTTCCTTTGCAAACTGGTAAAGCGAAGTGCAGAGAGCTATATCAGAAGCTCTGTAGCCAGAGTATTAGAGGTTGAGGCTACTATGGAATTGTCTACATCTACAGCAGATGCATATTCGGAAGCTGACGAACCCAGAGAAAACCCATGCAGACTTGGGGAGAACATGTGAAACTCTGCATAGACAGTAACCTGAGTTCAGAATTGAACCGGAAACACACAGCACCATGCTCTGCAATATCATATGTGTCTTTTGACACAAGTTTCGTAATTTTGTTTACAGCTTCATAAATGATTTGAAACCTTAGAAGTGGCATAATGCTCATCATATAAGAATCATTTTTTTAATTTATTTATCTGTAACAAAATATACTTTGTATTCTGGAGAACACTGAGTTTAAATTTATGAACAGTATCTGTACATGTTTTTATTGTTTCAAAATGTTTCCTTTTTCAGCTGTACTTGTATTTCTACTGTGAAATATTTCTTTAACCCTAGCAAAGAGCAGGAACTGTCAGAGGTAACGGAAGTATAAGTGCAATGTCAGAAACAAGCTGTACTGACTGTGTGTAAGCAGTCATAACAGACTGTTCTCTCAAAGATGCATGTTTAGTAGAGATGTACAATATATCAAGTGGTGGCTCAGTGGTTAAGGCTCTGGGTTAGTGATCAGAAGATTAGGGGTTCAAGCCTCAGCACTGCCAAGCTGCCACTGGTGGGTCCTTGAGCAAGGCCCTTAACTCCAGGCTAAAGGGCACTGTATCATGGCTGATCCTGCACCCTGACCCCAGGTTCCTAACAATTTGGGATATGTGAGGAAAAGAATTTCACTGTGTTGCAATGCATATGTGACAAATAAAAAAAAAAAAACACTTCTGTATGTTAAGTCTGTTTATTACAGTTAAAAATGACTTGATGTACCATGCATTCCTCAATCACCTGTGGTTCTGTTCTTCGACTTTCAGATGAGTCCAGTCTGCACTATGACTCATTCATTATATTGTCCGAGTGTCAGTGGGAAAAGGCACAGTGTGGCGTCTGTTACAGAGAAAGTAAACTCTTTATTGAACTAGCCTGCTGCATGGCTACACACCACGCAGACAAATTTACACTGGTTGCTGAGCAAAGTCACTCACTGGGGCTTCTTTAAGCAGCAGCTCCTAGCAGGAGAGAGCTGGGTTTTGTGAATGATGTTAATAAAACCGCGGTGTGACCCCCAGCCACAAGCGTACTTTCTTGGGTAGGCCAGGCCTTCAAATGAGTGGGCCCAGGCCCCCCCAAACCCCATAGCTCTGCTACTGTTCATAAAGCAGATGACATAGAGAAGGACTCTTTTAAAAGTAACAGAGTTACAGGCAAATCGCCTTGCTAGGCTATTAAATTATTTACACAGCGATTTAAAAATATAAATTCTTTTTTTACACACCAGTTGTTTGTCCTTTTTCGATAATTATTTATGATTCTTGCATCAATTCATTTCAAGTGTTGCCTTTTAAATGGATGCATGGATCTAAATCTTCGGATTGTTACACCCCTAATGTTTAGCCCCCCTCTCAGTCAATACACTGATAAAGAATTAGACTTGTCATTTCACATGCAACACCAGGATTAATAACTAACACAAGCATGATTGTGAACTGTCCGGGCTCTATCTGCTTAGAAGTGCCAAGATAGTCAGCAACATTATTCACAGCCAGATCAATGCTGAGACTTTAAGATAATTATCTTGAGGAGGTGCAGGCTTTCTACAATAATTACATCTCTGGGTGAACTAGGTGTCCCAATAAATATAGTGTTGAGAAACAGATACTGTATGCACATACCCACACATCTCCAATTGCAGGATACAGGAGTCTTGCTGCAGCGGACAGACACTGCCAACAAGATGGTAGTTTTCTGGCACGTATCACACACGAAAACAACCCACGCATGCACACTTGCATTTAAAATAGTAATCATTGACATCGTGTGCCACATACAGAGCTACACCTTTGGTTATTAGAGTAAAAAAATGTTATTGATGCTTTTTCCTTTGCCTATTTGCATGTGCATTAAAACGCACAGTCATCATTAGCTCAGTTTTCATTGAAATGCAAATGGTTTTGGTTTATTTACATGCAAAATGGATTTAACTGAGATCCTTTTCTGGTGCAAATATTTAGCATCTGCTCAGTCTTTGTTGCTTTGCACCTAAATTTATGGATGAAAATGACCCTGGACATCAGACTATTGTTGTCATTTTATCGTATTTAATTGAGGTTTAGGTCCAGTATATCCATATAACCTTTCTTCGGCCTTTCATCTGGAAGACAGTTATATAAAAGCAAAGAAATAAAAGCACAACACAAAGCTTTCATCATGTTTGAGGACCAGCATCAACTATAATGTCATGCTTTAAACTAAATGGCAGAGGTCTATCCTTCCGTTTTTGCATGTAGTCTAAGCATGTAGACCTCATTTCTGTTTAATAACTACTTTGCAGAAAGACATGCTATGTTGCAATTTTTTATTTGTATTTTTTTTAAGCCAGACCTGTATATTTTATAATTAGAACTCTGTATAATCAAAATATTTTAATGCAGAAGATATAGAATTTTTTAAAAAATTGTATTAAACCTGAAAATGTATGCATCATTGCACCTTTGTTTGTCCTAAAGCCTTTATTAATCTTTGTCAAGGATCTCTTGGTGTCACAGATCTGTAAGTGGGATCTTAATTCAATTTCTATGTTAAATTTTATGATTTAATAGTCCAAATTAAACAAGCTCAGCGATATAACTGTGGACCCAAAGGCATGTTAATTCATAACTTCCATTGAGAACACTGGTTTTGACTTTGGCTTTTAGAAGACTCAGCCTCCTGCTCTAAAGCAACCTCAGGAGACAAGTCCTCAAGAAATGAGCAATCTGTAAAGTAACCACATGGAAAGAGAAACTACTCTGAAGCCCATCAACCAAAACTGAGGCAAGGGCTGAGTCAAAAAAAACAAACTTGGTTAAATCTTAAAAATCCTGTTGTTTCCTTCTAAATGTTTCAGAGGCCCTTCAGCTTCAATACAATTAAATGTCCTGAATCATCCACCTCCTCACAGTCAGTCCTCCATCAGTATATGGTAAAGACATTTTAGCTCCAGCTAGAAGAGTCAAGCTATAAGAAGCAGCCTATAAACAGCACATCCTCCATTTTATGTGTCTTCTTATTACCATCACAAGCCTCCAGGGGTGCTGGGAAAGATCATTAAGTCGTGAAGACACACAGTGAGCAAACATTTTTTATTCAGGCAGAGAGCATCAGACTGAGTAAGTTAGGTGGGAGGTTGGCCCATTGTGGTTTACCGCTCTGAGAGTAAGAGGAAATGTGAAGAAGACAGAATCTGAAAATCATCTTTGTTAAATGCCCATTACAAAGGACTGATTTTTCAGCTATCATGATTAATTTTTGTGCTAACTTTCTATACTCATGCATCCACATTAGTGGATTATGCAAGCCAAATCTACAGAGATGGCAAAACCTGACCTTTGCTCCTGGGTTAAGAGCATTTACATGATTTCTTGCATATTGTTTACATAAAATGATCACTGAGCTTCAAAGACCCTTTAAAGATCAAAGTTTGTTCTAATAACCATCATCAGCATTATAATACATTAAAGTATATGGGTTCCTTAAGCTTTCTTAGCTTTCTAAAAGGGTTCCATACACTGTTGAGGGAAATACACTGTTGTAGGGTTTTCCACAGAAACCTTAAGGTTTTCAGCCAGAGGGACAACAAGAGAACATTAGCTTATTAGATTATAGGTTACATATGATAAACATGACTCTCCCTACAGTGCAGCCACCATCACATGTTTAGTTACTGTACATTTAGTGTTCAAAGTGTGCAACTTCTAGCAGCACATTAAAATGATTAAAGAAGATTCACAATATGCTCATACTGAACATCCTTTCAACACATGTAGTACTGTCTGATTTTACTCTTCTACAACTGTATACCGTAATGATTTATAAAGCTGTTATCCGATGTCAACCAGCAGAGGATTGAGTCTCAAAAAGTCTTCTTTCTCATGTCCTCTCAGGGGCATTTTCCATGCCACTGTCACATCTGGCTTGTTCATTAGGGATCTAGATCTACAGCTACAATCTGTAGCTATTGCAGCAATCTGTAGCAATCTGCAGCTACTATTGACCTATAAAGCACTGAACGGTCTCGCGCCGCAGTGCCTGAGCGAACCTTTGGTCTTTTTTGATCCGCCACGCCTACTTCAATCAAAAGGTGCAGGCTATTTGTTGGTGCCTCGAAGGGGGCAGAACTTTCTCTTACAAAGGCCCACAGTTATGGAACAGCCTTCCACACTAGTGTTTGGGACTCAGACACAGTCTCAATGTTTAATCTAGGCTGAAAACATTTTTTGTTTAGTCTTTTGTGAGTAGTTTTTTCTTAGGTAAAGGAGCAGATCTAGAGGGTTCAAGAGCATAGCATGTTGTGGTGAACTGGGATGTTTGGTTGCTGTCACCCCCCTTTCACACTTTCACTCAGGTGTGCTGACATTGAAGTGGCTGGCCGCTTTATGTCCCAGGGTGCCGTCAGGTCTGTGTTACCGTCTGTCTCTCCCTATTAGTCATGTTGTCATAGCTAGTCTTGCCGGAGTCTCATCACTTAGAATTCACTCCCTGCTGCTGAGGATGGCCCCACACGGACAGCCTGAAGACACATGGGATTACTGTGGATGGTACCACATAAAACCATGAAGATGGCTTTGGACTACAGTTGATACAAACAGTTTTGCTACGATGGCTTCGGACTACAATTGCTATGATAGCTTTAGGACTGCAATTGCCACAAACAGTTTTGCCCTCGAGCCTCCATCAGTGAACAGACAACAAAATAGACTTCATGTGAAAACTATAATGAATTTCCTGGTTACACAATTGCACTTTTTGACCATGCTGTACACTGTTATAGATGGGATTTTTTTATAGTTGCACTATCTGTGAGTCTGAGTCCAATTATTCTGAAGGTTTCTTCCTCATATCGTCTCGGGGGTTTTCCTTGCCATTGCCGCCTCTGGCTTGCTCATTAGGGATGAATTTCTAAATTGAAAATTTATATCCTGAATTTATATATATCTGTAAAGCAACTTTGTGACAATGTCCATTGTTAAAAGGGCTATACAAATACAATTGAAATGGATTGACTTGAATCTACAATCTATATCCAGATTTCTGTAAATCTGCTTTGTGACTATGTCTGCTGAATGGAAATGAATAATAATATGTGTAGTCTAAATGAAGACTCTGTATCCTTATGTTGCCTGCAACACTTGAACAATCCACACCTGTGGCACAAACTAGTCTTAACAGAACTTTTTTTCTTTTTTTTTTAAACATACAGTGGGGTCCAAAAGTCAGAGACCACTAGTGAAAATGCTTCCATTTTGCATTCTTTCCTAATACAACAACTTTCATTATTATTTAATTATTGACAACAACTCGAGTGGAAAGCAGAATCTTTGAAATACTGACATGAATTTCAGAGTTTCTTAGTATTTGTTACATCCCCTTTTTGCTTTAACCACAGTGTGCACTCGAGCTGGCGTGGACTCCACAAGTTTGTGCAAAACCTTATGATCCATTTTAGATCAAATCCATCAGCGTCGTCTGAACACATGCTTCAACAGAAGAGAAGAGACTTGAGGAAAATCAGGGACCTAGAAATAGTGCAGAATCTCAAATATTAAATATTCAAGATATTGAACAGTTACAATCTTTTTTTTTTAATATTTCAAAATGTCAAAAGATTTTCATTGTGGTCTCAGACTTTTGCACCCGTCTGTATATATTTTATGAATGGAGAAGCATTCTAGGTTTGAATGAGTGAACTGAGTGTCTATCATGAGAGCAGCATGTGTGTCAGGACACCAGAGAGAACAACTTCAAAGGAGATTCCTGAGGCTAGGACAGAATCAGGCCATGGGGTGGCTGGATGAAGACATCATGAGCTCTACAATGAGACCTAAATGGCACATGTGAAAGATTCACCACACAGGCCCTCTTACCAACAGCTATCTGTAAAATTGTCACAGGAAACTGTTGAGGATTAGCTGTCATACACCACAAGTGAAACTGTAACACACACTTTTGCTATCAGGCAAGGCTTGTTATAACTGGAACCTGAAAATACTTTTACATTTGTGATGTAACTGGCTGCACTGAAATACAAAGAAGTACAGCATTACGACACAGAAAGTTGAAAGCCGGATGGCAGCCTCTGACAAAGTTCTCGCAATATAAACAGTCTGTGAAAAAAGGATATTTGTGCGCATGTGGCCTTCATGAAATTTAATTGCATATAATAAAAATGTGATGACAACAAAATGGCAGATCTGATCTGACCTCGTGCAGTCAACACCACTTTATAGTAGCACTGTCTACATGTGTATCTGCCATATTTTTAACCAATGAGTGAACAGTACATTGCATTTACACCAACCTTCCCCCTTCTCTCAAGTTGCATTTAAAAAAAAAAAAAAAAGAAAGAAAAAAGAGGCCAATGCAGAAGTAGCAAAAGTGTCCAAGTGAGGACTAATGGTTAGGCCACATTACTCTCACCGCTGCAGCTGGGGTTTGATCCCTGGCCAGGGAACAGACCCCAGCCACTGGGGTTATGTGCAACAGTGCGCTCTCAGTGCCGGTCCCAAGCCCAGATAAAATTGGGGAGAGCTGCATCAGGAAGGGCATCCGGCGTAAAAACTGTGACGACCCCTAATGGGAGCAGCCGAAAGAGGAACAACAACTTAAAGTGTCCAAGTGAGAGGCAGAGATACAGAGAAATTATGCATGGATTTATTTATGAATGGAGAGAGAGAATGTTCATTATGTATGGCACCTCACGGGGCTTATATTATTCAGTTATAAATCTTAAAACATATTATTCAGTACTTATGAATTATTCAGTAGGTACAGTAAAACTAAAAAGAAAGTAGGTGTATATAGTTACAAGGAATGAAAGTCCAGACCCACTGACAGATCCTAGTGTTTAAAGAGTTTATTTTGTTACAGTGCTGGAAATTACAACCTATTATTATAAAGGTTTTTATATTTGCTATTGATTTCTTATAGCTATTAGCCTATTTGCTGGTAACATTAATTGAATGAGTTTAATCCTAATCTCAATAACTCAAAAAAAAAAGTAGGCCAAAATGTTATCTTGGACCTAATGTGTTCTGCAAGTGGATGTTTCAGGAATAAAAAAAACTCTATGGCTTCAATAAATAGCCATAATATTATTGTAAATGTTTAGATAATGAGCCTAATATTTGAATAGTTGGATTATGTGTGAAGGGGGTATGTGAAATTTATTTTACAGTTAAAGGAGTCTCTGACTGCAATAAGGTGTGTTTCTACATCATGCCAAGAAGAAATAACATCAGCCATGACATCAGAGAAGCACTTGTTGTTCCTCAGCAATCTGAGATGGTTATAAGGCCATCTCCAAACAATTTGAAATTCACCATTCTACAGTGAGAAGGATTATTTTCAAATTGCGAGCCTTCAAGACAGTTGCCAATCTTCCCAGAAGTGGGCGTCCCAGCAAATTCAGTCCAAGGTCAGACCATTTAATGCTCAGAGATTATAAAGAAAAACCCAAGAGCAACATCAGGGAACCTACAGGCCTCTATAAGCACATTACATTTTATGAACAAGAACAAGAATGGCTTTTATGGATGGGTGGCTAGGAAAAAGCCACTTCTCTCCAAAAACCATATGGCAGCATGACTTAGGTTTGCAAAATTGCATCTGAACAAACCACAAATGTTCTGGAACAATATCCTTTGGACTGATGAGACCAAGGTGGAGATGTTTGGTCATCATGCACAGTGCCACATTTGGCAAAAACCAAACACAGCAAATCTTCACAAACACCTCGTACCTACTGTCAAGCATTTTGGTGGTGGTGTGATGATTTGGGCTTGTTTTGTAGCCACAGGACCTGGGAAACCCGCAGTCATTGAGACAACAATGAATTCCATTTTATACCAGAATATTCTTGACACAAATTTGAGGCCATCTGTCCAGCAGCTTAAGCTGGGCCAAAATTGGGTCATGCAACAGAAAAATGATCCGAAGCACACCAAAGGATCGACATCTGAATGGCTGAAGAAGACAGAAATCAAGGTATTGGAATATCCAAGTCAAAGTCCAGACCTCAGCCACCAAGATGCTGCGGCGGTTTCTGAATGTTGGTTTACCTTTTGGAAAAAATGACTACATACTGAAAACTGTTGTGTTTTTTTGTTTTTGTTGTTGTCACCTGAGGTTAGTTGTTTGTTCATTGAAGTTGATTAGGCCCACACAATTGTCATTTAGGCCCTGATAAATACATAGAATTGAAAGATCCTTTCTTTTTCCCATGACTGTAAATGACATACTGCCAGTTTAATTCTCTATATCCCTACAGTAGGATTCTCCAATTCCATTCCTGGAGGCCAGGAGTCCATCACATTTTCCCAATTTACCTCCTTGAAGAAACCTGTTTCAGTTGTTTTCAATCAGGTTTAATAGGTGTTTAACATAAAAAAAAAAATACCAAACTTTACTGAACTGTAGGATATGGGGGATCCTGCTCTACAGCCTTGTACTGATTTCCAGTTGTATGCTTTTGCATCTATATCAATGCATAAAAAAATAATAAAACCAAGATCAGCGATAGAATTCACCAAATCTACAAAAGGATGGTGGGCTGCTTAAAAATATACTTGCTAACATATTCACGTTATTCTGAAATCCTTATGGAATAATATTCAGAGGTGAAAAAGCGGTTCATAAAAATCTCACTTCCTTTAAGCTGCTTTCACTGTAAAAGCCTGATAGATGTTTATCAGACCCATGGTGATATGAGAACACTTCCATTGTTTACAATCTGACTGGAGTGAAGATGTTTAGATAGTTGGTGAAATATAGTGCACAGCAATATGTTCAACAGCTTGAATGCATCAGCTCTTTTACTCCATGAGCTGTAAGGACGGTCTCCCGTGATAGAAGTGTTCAGTGAAGTGGGAGGCACTTACAGTTTAAATGCATTACAGCTCATTATAGAGAAACTGCTTTCATTTATTCACTAATATGACCATGGCCAAATTACTGAAGTGGAATCTTTTTAATGACTCAATCCTGTAGTGTGTTTGAGTGCGTTATTCTAGAGCACCGTGTGACTGCTAGGCTTTTAGGTTCAAATGAAATAAGCCAGGCATGTCACACACAGGAACAGGAGTTTGTCGCTTGACAATGACAAAGGCGAAAGTTTTCAGTTAACACCCCGAAGTGAAAACCACTGAGCATACAAGGTTCTCAGGGTTTGACATTCTGCAGCTTGAGAGTTTACAGAAAGACTACAAAGCAGAAAGGTCTTCCTGTGTTTTCAAAGGAAGTGTCTAGTTTTATTAATAATGACATTAGATCATCTGGAGATGGGATGATGAATAGAAATTTGGGCATTAGTGGGCGTAGTGAACAAGTGAAAGACAATTCAAAAAATACTTTATAATTTAATTGTTTGTTGCATTTGTGTAATAAACAATTCAACATAAACAGGATTTCTAGTATACCTGTTCTGTTAAGGTGAGTAGGTTATGTTTTATACAGATTGGACTCTTGCCAAGTGCCCCCCCCCTCCCCCCAACACACACACACACACACACACACACACACTCAGTATGGACATGAGTGCAACATCAGCACCACACAGTGATCATCCATCTCTTTCTCTTCCTCAGTTTGGATGAAAGGCTTCAACCCAGTGCTCAGTACTGCATAAATGATCTGTTCCCTCCATATTCCTGCTCCTGGTCTAACTTTTTTACAGAATAGGAAACTTGGTTTTGGTTGGTTCTGGGAAACGAACCGGAATAAACTGGTTTAGTTTGACTCTCTCGTGCACATTCATATACATTTTTTTATTTTTTTTGGACCCCCCCCCCAAACCCCCCCGCACACTTACCGAATCGCTGGCGTTTTTGCTCGGCTCGTCCTGACCGGAAGTGGCCGCCGAGTCCAGCACGAGCGTCTCAAAGTACGCCGAGCCCAAGGACGAGCTTTTGGGCTGAGACGCGGTTAAATGAGCCACACCGAGCCGCGGGCTGCCGTGAGCCGACACCGAAACCTCATGTGTGTAAACGTGTTTCATTGCAGTAGCTCCTTCCAGAGCAGCGAGCGCTGACTTGCCTGCTCCTTCACTGCAGCCCGGTTCCGCTTCGTCGCGCTGGAGAGACGCCGGACTCGAGCTGCTCAGGTTCGGCTGAGAGGATGAGAAGATGCGGTCCAGAACCGGTTTCTTTTTCCGCTTGAACATCCACAAGCCGCTCTCCTTCTTGCTGTCCGCGCTGCGTCTTTCCGAGCCTAGTTTAGGGCTCAGAAACGGTCTTGTCTTCCCCTGGAAATTCTTCCATATCCTCCGCTGGTAGGATGTGGAGGTCGCGTCTTGCTCCTTGCCGCTGTCACCCTTCGCTTTTTCCTCCATAGTTCCCGAGCAGCAGCCCGCCAGTCTGGTGAGCGCGCGGCGTCGCCAATGTCACGCTGTGGCGCGAGGGCGCACAAACCGGATCGATCCGCCAATCCAGAAGAAGCGCTCGATACAAGAGGAACTCTTCTTAGGCGCTCACTGATCTAAACGAGGCGATAAGCTGGTTATAGCGCAAGCATAGTTCCTCTCATGTGTGTGTGTGTGTGTGTGAGAGAGAGGTTTAAAAAAAACGTGTCGAGGAAGCCAAAGACGAGGTGACTCTTAAGTAATCTATATTACACAAGCATCAAATATTAAATACACTCCTTATACCTAACACCATGCACCATTCGCCTGTATCCATGCAGCTCACTTTGTACATTTTATACCAACATTTCTAAGATTATCTTCAGTATGTTCATCTCCAGTTATACAAGATGAATAATACAGCTGTAGAAGGTCACCAGCAGGTTATTCACCCTTCATCATCCTCATCCTCGACCACCTTAACGGCTTGTCACACCAGGTTTAAATTTCCAAACGACTCCATTGATGGGAGCTTCTCAAACGATTCTTTTAGAATGACTCTTTTCAGTGAGTCAGTCGAGTCGATTCACAAGCACGAACGCGAATTGGTGAATCACACGAGAGTCGTTCGATTCACTTCAACCGGCAGTTCGAGCGACTCGAATGAGGAAAGTGAGTCGCGAAGGATATCACTGCGAATGAGAAGCACTGTTTAACTGCACCATCGTGGATTCACGGACGCCTCCTCCCGGGCAACATCTGCCATTAGTTTATCTAATGACAACACCTAAATATCACAAAAAATAAACAAAATCTAAATATCAAATATCAAAGGAGTGGGCTGCTTAGGACAAAAATAAAATTTACACCACAAAAAGTTCTCTAATGGTCCATGTATAGATTATTTAAGTGTTCTTGGATTTCTAAAGGGGTTCTACGTGGAACCCTTTCTGACAGGGAAACACTTTGTTCTGCATAGATCCATTAAGGGTTCTCACATCCATCTATTTTCTGAACCGCTTATCCATCACAGGGTTGCAGGGACAACCATCCATCCATTTTCTGGAACCAAAGAACGCTTAAGATTATTTTTTTAAAAATTCCCTCTTACCCCAAATATAATCGATAAAGTTGACAAGAACTGTTTGGTGTCTGAACTTTGTTTATTTAGTTTTGTACTGGCTAATATAGCTAACAAGAAAAGTAAGTTTATGGCTACCACTTTTGAAAACTGTATGTTTAAATGTTTCCAATGCCACTGTTTGGTTAACACCATTAAATAAACAGTCTTACAGAATAAGACATTAAAAATAGGTCTATATAAATCACAGTGGAAGTACTGTATATTATCATCTGAATTACTTTTAATTAATTTTTGAATTACAATTCTGCCTTCAAATTTTTACCAGCTCCCCTACTTGAGTCTGATGCTCTTTTGGCTTGACACCAAACTACAAGAAAAAGCAGTTCTTGCTTCGAAATTGCTACTGTTTTTTAGCTATGCAACATTTTTGTACATTTTTTTGTAATCTGTTGCAGGACGGGCTTTGTTCAGGAATGATACCATGCAACAGCTTTGGTGCCATATTAATAACAGGAAACATTTTTCATTCATATATAATCAGTAAATTCTACCCTTCTAAGCTACTGCTTTCCCGTTAATCTGGTTTTCTCCAGTAGGTGCTCACCACAAACCAGAAGAGATCATGAGTGACTTTAGGTAAATCTGTATTGTAGGCATATAAATAATGTATTACTTTAAAGTACAACTTGTGCTACTTCTTTACAGGAACTACCAATAATAATCATAAGTCATACTGAGGATGATGCTTTGGCACAGTGGTAGCAGTTTGCGAGGTCAAGGAACACCATTTCATAGTCCTGACTGCAGATGCTTTTGGATGATGAACTTATAGAATAAAACTCTGATCTGATTTTCCCTCATGAAGTTTTTCTAACTGCTTGTTGATTGTTCAATAATTATGCAGCAGCATATCATCGTATTTTTATAGAAGAGAAGAAATCTCTTAGCATGTTTTGGCATAAATCGTAAAAAAAAAAAATAGACGTAGCATGCTTAATGTGTATGTATCTTATTTGTAATGTGGATGACAAGGCTAGTCTCAGTTATGTGATGGAAATAGGGAGAATTTCAAATCACACTTCGCAGTTCATCAGAAATGATCTATTCTTTTGTTTGGATTAACATTTTAACTGATTAAATGTACGTGGGATTTTCATCAAGTGACCAGTCAAGTGATCCAAGCAAAGAGTCAAAATTAGGGCAAATTCTCATGAACGGTAAAAACCTCTGACACACCCTCAATTAAGGTCATTACATTATAGCAGTGCTTACTTCTCAAACCAGCAAGAAACACTAAATACAGTTGGAAGATCCTGGCCCCATCTGGGGAAGTATAGGACATCACTTCCCTAGTGCAACAATACCAGTGTCATTTGCATTAAGGAATAATACAAAAGGGAATGAGTTTAATTTCCCTAAATAGACTAGTACTGCTTATTTTTTTAAACTATATGAGTGAGGGCAGTGGTAGCTCAGTGGTTAGGCCGTTGGGCTACTGATCGGAAGGTCATGAGTTCGATCCCCAGCACCACCAAGCTGCCACTGGTGGGCCCTTGAGCAAGGCCCTTAACCCTCAACTGCTCAGTTGTATAAATAAGATAAATGTAAGTCGCTCTGGATAAGGGCGTCTGCCAAATGCTATAAATGTAAATGTGTGAAGCAGACACTGATGAAAGGAGAACCCTCATTAATGAGAATGGTGCTGTATACACCAGGGGAATCATCAGCACACTAACGAGAAGTTAGTGAGTATGGTGAAGACATCTGCCTCACCACTAAGCTATATTTTTCATGTTCTCAACACCTGACGCCCAGTTTTGAATCATTAATCAAAACATGTTGACATGTTCTTTCCCCTTCTCTTTTAATTTGCCTTGTAATGTAATTTAGTGTAAGTGGTTGTCAAGTATACAGTCACACCCACAGAGCACTGACTGCAGTAGCTAAGAGATCCGATTAAACAACAGACAGGTTCATAGACAGGACAGAAGGGAGACAATTTGCAGGCAAGTGTTGGACTTCGTGTGAAAATATGGTATATTTCATGTCTTAAAATGTCAGATTTAGGAGAAGGCACTTTTTTTGTTCACTATAGAATAGTAGTTAACTCCAGGCTAATGTGGGTTTAGACTTTAAACAATATGCTCATGAAAGACTTTTTACTATTCACAGAGAACCCTGATGCCAAAAGGTGTAAAGAGTGGAAACCTGTCCAATGAGACAGCTTTACAGACATACGGGACTGATTTTAAACAGTAGGTCTATAAATGTTATCGTAAAGGTCTGATTTCTTCCATTTACACCCAGTAATTCTCTGTTTTAAAGGCACATTCTGTGATTTTAGGACAACAAATTGATTGTCCTGAGCCTTGTTTATAAGCTATAATACTGAGCCTCATGCTTAAGACTCACAGCCAAAGGCATTGCTCTGGCCAAGCCAAAATTAACCCCTTCATGCATACAGTATTTAAAAACATCCAGATTCTTTACACTAAATTGCATGTCATATGAATTTTGAAAATCAGGATAATGGTTTATGTTAATTTACAATAATGGTTTTGAGTGATCTGGAGGCGATTTACTTA
Source organism: Pangasius djambal (assembly GCA_022985145.1). Lineage (NCBI taxonomy): Eukaryota > Metazoa > Chordata > Actinopteri > Siluriformes > Pangasiidae > Pangasius > Pangasius djambal. The sequence continues at coordinate 6,541,051 of CM040998.1, forward strand.
CATTTCTTTAAAATATTTTCCTAAAAACAGCATTAATGAAAGGGTTAACTGTATTTAACCACTGATCAGAAATTAACATGCTTTTTACAGTGATAACCTTTTTGTGGGTGGGTTGTTTTTCTGCTAGCTAATAATAGTAAGTTAGGTACTTGATGAATGGTACAGATAACTGCTGCTAGGAAACGCAAAAAAAAAAAAAAAAAGCAAAAAATTTTTTTTTAACTGAAATTATCTCCAAGAAAGAAAAAAATATCTTGTTCTGCTACACTGCTGATGCTACAAAGCAATCAGTATCACAGTAAGGATTCTCAATAATTGCATGAAGTATTTGCTCACTAAGTGATATTCTAATAAGAGAATACTGATGTATGTAAACAAGACAACACTGCTCAAACTGAGAGATAATTTTACAGTGTTTCAGTTGAGTGGAAATGTTTCTATTTACCATGATTTCTGAATAGGAAAAAAAAGGAAAATTAAACTACATAAATAGCCAAATATTGCAACTAAGATGATCCAAAACTGCTCAAAATGATATGAAAGGTTTTGGATTGTCTTAGTTGCAATATTTGGCTATTCAGGAGGAAAATGCAAGATTTTGATATAAACTGATATCATTTTGTTTTTTTAATATCTTAACATATGATATATATATATATATATATATATATATATATATATATATATATATATATATATATAACGTATGATAAAAATTGAAATCTGACACTTTTTTTTGCTATAAATTCCTCTTTTTTTCTTATTTTTCCTTAAACTTATGTAAAGACAGTGGGTTGGCAGTATTTTTAAATCATTGTGCATACTCAACAACTTTCTTTCCTAATGTTCTCAACTTTAATTTTTCACCTTGGCAGATTTTGGCTGCAGGATCTCCTTAAATGCAGATTAGATTGATATTCTACTACTGTGCAATTACTTGGAATAATATATAAGAGATAAGATCATTGTGTAACACCACTGTAACAGTGCGCAGGGAAATACTAGGATCAGGGTGCTAATAAATCCTTGAAATCAAGTTGTCTGACTTGATTATGTTGTGACCCGTGTTTAATCCACGACCTTTCAGTTATTTGATTAGGCCATTATTAAAAAGCACTAACACGTTGAGATCATCAGCATGACACCATGACAGCAGCTAATCAATGACTCATGTGATTCGTGGAAGTCCTCAAGGGTTGTACAGAGATTTAACTGAGTTTAATGGAAACATTGCTCATAGCACTTTGTGCCTCTCAGCTTATTAAGACATTTAGACCAGAGTGCCAGGCTCGCTAATTGTAACTATTAACATATGTGTGGCGGCCTGGGAAAACCCATCAGATGTTGCTGTTAATGAAAGACGGTAGTTCTCAGATATATACATACAGTCTATTATTAATAATATTTCATAATTAAATCTCATTAGACATTACTATGGTTTTTGCACTATTGTTTGTCTTTATTTGAAAAAGAAAAAAAAACAGTATGTACACATAACCAAAAGTAACATACAAACACTATACATATATAAACTTATGTATAAAAACTTACGAACCCAACTGTATTTATACATATATATGCTATTTATTATGTGTACATAATATCAGTATTTTTGCAAGAAAGTCTATCTATCTATCTATCTATGTGTCGCTTGTGAAATTAAACCACAACATAAAAAGTTCTCCTCTCGTAACAGTTAACCATAATGTTAACCATGATTTTAAACACTCCATTGTAAATGATAAAGGCATATTTTGCCTGTTCACAAAGGCCAGCGTATATGGAGCTGAGCAGACCAGAACAAACCCTGGCCACTTTGCTAGAGAAGGCCTTCAGGATCAAAGAGGATGTGGTCAACAGCCTGCATGCCACCCAAGGATCTGTTTTGATGGAGGCATCTGCAAGGAAACTTCTGGAAAACCACATACAGATCATCACAAATATTGTCAAACAGCTCAGCAAGGACATTCAGGTATACTAGTAACTACTGACAGTTGAAGTAGAATTTGAGTCTATATTCACTTTCTTGGAGTGAAATTACTTCCAAACAAATTTATTTAGCAAAGTGACTATTCTAACAATGTATAGGCAGTTAATTACTAATTGCGTAATAACAACTCAATTGCTACTCATAGGTGCTGGAGGCTCAGATTGTTCAGAGGGACAGCATAGCATCAGGGACAACATTTGCAGTTCAAAACCTGGATCACAAGAATTTGGCTGTGGTTGGAGATCTTCGGGGTAGAGTTGCCAGGTAAAAAAAAATAAATAAATAAAATAAAATGTTGCAGGGTTGCGGTCAGGTCCCTATTTGTCTACACCTTTCTCAGAGTACTAAGAAATAGCTGTGAAAGCATATTGCTATATAGTACAAAAAATCTGCTGAGAAGCAAAGCAATTTTCTTCTATTGCAAATTGTTTTTCTGTCAATTTTGTGTACTAGACACTTAAAACCGTCCTAAAGAACTCGGTGGTGCACTGAAAGAAAACGCTAGAAGCCCTGTAGTCAAAAGTCTTGATGACTTGAATTGCTATTCAGTTATGTTTTGTCACTCACCTGAGAGGCTTCATCAGTTCAACTGAATGTTGGGAAAATCCCGCTATTTAATCACTGTGCGCAGTTCACTCCTGAGACATCATGGCATGGCATGACAGCAAGGTTTGAAAGTGTGAACTGGCATGAAACCACCAATTCACAAGTAGTATGAGAAATTTGCCTTGCCTTCAGAGACAATGCTGGAAGCAAGGTGACTGAAAACAATCAAGACAAGTGCCCAGGAGGGAAGAGGGAACGTGATCAGGACTAAGCCATTCACATATATGTCTCATTAGTCATCAGTTATCCATTCATCAGTTACCCAGCTGGTGCAATAGGCTGGCTGAGAGAAGAACTGGAAGCTGCCAGTTAGACCTAAAAGACTCCAAATATTGCATAAAGCACTTTCCCCAAAACCAAATTTCCAGGAACCTACCAGAAAAAGTGTGGAAGGGGCCTATGTAGTGTCAAACACCTCCAAGTACATCCAAGCAATGATGCATAAGGAGGTGCCATGCCAGGATAACCATCTACATAGAAAATCCTAAAAGTGTGAAAAGGCTGGAATGAAGAATAAATTTGCCAGATAGCCACTATGTCACTATGAACCACTAAGTCTGTAATGGAGCAAAAATAATTTTTCAGAAGTCAATTATGATTATGAACACATTCTCTAATTTTATCTCTTACATGGGTCAAACACTATTTCTCATTATGTTTTCTTTCTTCTTTCCTTTTCCTATTACAAACACATAAATCCATTCACTCACCAATATTACCTTCATGATTCAAACCAAGAAGATCAGCTGCCTCATTTATCAACTGCATAGTACCATAATAACATAGTTTTGTGTGTAAACCCTGTGTGTGATTATTTTTATGCATTGTATGGGATTTATCAAGCTTTGCTTATGCGTGAGGATGTGTGTATATTTCCTCACACTCCTGATCATGCGTATGCAAAACCCTAGATGTAGAAAAGTGTAATAGCAGGTAAACTATGCGGAGTTTCTATATCACGTACTGTCTATCATATTTCGGTGCTCACAAGATGGGCAGACAGGTGACACAGATGGAATGTAAAGTAAAATCGTGTAAAATGAACATTTAAAGATCGATGGGGTTTAATGCCTTACTTAAAGGTTTGCCTCATGCAGTTTTGCAGAGGCAATGTGTTTTTAGTACCACTGGAAACTCTGTGCTGAGAGTGAGGGGTGGATCATCACTCCATTTTGTTTGCCAACTGCAGTTTTAGTTGACCTCTCTTCTAAGGCTTTTAGCTAGGCGTACATATCAAAGAGAATTTGGAGAAGGTAGTGGCATTTCCCAACCAACAGCAAGTTGAAAGATGGCACGTCTTACCTTCATTCATATGGCTCACACTGCAACACATTACATTAGCAAGAATGAATTTTCATGCCATCGCAGTTTCTAATTAGTACTTGTTTTTTTTACGCATGCTTTGACAAATAGTACCCCAGGTTTCATAAAGCGTTAATCTAAAGCTATTTTCGTGCTACTAGGTGTGATGCCACCATAGCTAAGCTCTCTGCAGATGTCAGGGCTGGAGGACAGGAAATCCTGAAGCTCCAGCAGGAAGTCACTGAGATGCGTTCAGCAATTGAGCTCAGGCTCAGAGACTTGGAACTCAAGGTGAGACATTGTGAATTCATATGAAAATGCTTTCCCTTAAAAATGTTTTGCAAAAAATCTGAGACATGAAACCTAAGACATGCTATAGCTCAATTCCATTGGATAGCTGCTCTGTCCTCATTCTCCTTTTAAAAAGCTCAGTTGCTGTCTTGGATGCAGAGCTCAGCGACAAACAATAAATCACTATGATGTAAATACATTAAATCAAGGGAGAGTACTCCCAAGGTGCTGAAAATAAAAGGGAATCAAATCAGTGAAAGCCGGAAACAAGCACACAAATGTCTAGACAGACAAAGCAACAGAGCTGTACATACTAACACCATCCCTGTAAAGATGTGGATTTAAGTTCCAAGTATATTGATGATCTCAGTGTGTTTAGTTAGATCTTTCAAGGATGGAATTAGTGACCCTACTAGAGGTGTGTGCAAGACTTTTTAATCTCACTCCCGCTAGCCCCCAAAGGAATCCAGACCAATCTCTTTTTCCCGTAGACACTCTTGATGCAATCTAATTATTATTTTTGTTTATGTTTGCCTGTAATATTTTCTAATTTTCCTAATATAAGTTAAATTACTAAGCCACAGTGATACTAACCTGGATAAAGCAGAATGAATGCTGTAAATCATTCACACAGCATCATGTGGGCACCCAATATGCTGCTGCATTAATCAGCATGGCTTTTCTTTGTCCTGCAAGTTTCGTATCAGACTGCCCATTGCCACTCGCAGGAGAGTAAAAACTGCCCGCTTCCATAACTTCTTTGATAGGTACAGTACTGCAGGATCCCTGTGCAGATGCATGCTTCTAACTGCCACAGTGTCAGAAGCTTTAAACTGAAAAAAAAGAAAAAACTGTGCTTTAGAGCATTAGAGCCATTTAGAGCCCTATTCATTTTCAGTGCAGAATTGTACTACAGTAAAGGGAGATACGTGATGACCTTTTTATAATCCATTCTTAAATACCAGATTTGTCTGTCATCTCCTTTATTAGATTTCAGAGTCTTTGGGAAGGTTGGAGACATCACAGTCAGAGCAGATTGTGTCTCAGAAGAATACTACAGGAGACATACAGAGAGATATCCAACAGCTTGAAATAAGGTGAGGTATTTTTTAAATCATGGAATAGTTTAGCGTTCACCCCAGACATATTTGCGCATGTTATGAAAATTGTCAAAAATTTATGAAACTGAATTTATGAAATTATTATATAACATTAATAACACATGAAGATATTAAGAGTAGCAACTGTCTTGCTTTTTAAAATGATTTGCACCCTTACAGTCAGTGTTGGGTGAAGCCTTGCAGGCAGTATGCACATGTACCCTCTTCCTGGCAGATTTTTAACTTCTCCAGACTTTTTGAAACTTAAACTTATGGATTGTGTTTACTGCATTAAATGAAATTAATGAAAATGTAAACCGTTGGTCAAACAGTTCTTCAAAGCGGTCATCATTACGTGCAGTGTTTAGATCATACAATAATATTTGCTCACTTTCATGTGGAGTGCCAATAATTTGGAGCTGACTGTAGTATACCATCACTGGATACTATGACATCACAGTCTGTCTTTTAATTTCATATTTAATAAGATATCAAATAACTTGACCTGAATCTTATTGGCAGCAGCTACTATACTACTCCTTTTAATTGGCTTGTCAGTGAAATTGGCTTGTCAGGAGTGTTGAGCCAGTGTGAAGATCATGACCAGCTTATGAGGATCTGGCTGGTTTGGAATAAATGGCTCCCAGAAATGAATTATGATAGTATTAGTGGTTATGAATAGTTATGAATTTGCTCACTCATTAGCCACAAGAACATTAGTGAGCTCAGGCACTGGTGTCGGGCGAGGAGGAGTAGTGCACAGTCACCGTTCCAGTTCATCCCAGAGGTGATCAGTGGGGTTGAGGTCAGGGCTCTGTGCAGGCCACTTGAAGTTCTTCAACTCCAACCTTGGCAAACCATGTCTTCATGGAGCTCGCTTTGTGATTATGGGCATTGTCATGCTGGAACAGGCTTGGGCCTCTTAGTTCCAAGGAAAGGAAATTGTAATGCTACAACATACAAAGACATCCTATATACATTTGTGTGCTTCTAAATTTGTGCCAGCAGTTTGAGGAAGACTCACGTGTGAATTTGGTGGACTTTTGGCCATATAGTGTATTTACCCTCTGCTATTGAAGAGAGCCTTGCTTGAACTTGAACTGTGATCCAAATGGCAGCATCCGAGTTCAAATAACTGGAGATTCAGAGACACTGAATTAAAAAACTTGCAGGGCGCATTAGCAAGATGCGTGACTCAGGAGGGTTCATGGTAATTTTAAGATAATAACATCTGCACTGAGGGGAAACAAACAATTTTAAGGCTAATAAGGAAAGGAGGCTGTTTAAAGTGAGCCACAATTCAAACACTAATTCGAAAATTATCAGAAGTAGTCTCAGAAGGAAGCATTTTACCATTTTTGAACTTTTGCACTCATCTGTTATTAAACTATCCACTGACTTCTGATCCATTGCCATAAAACTCTACTAATGTGCAGTTCTACTACTATGGTTGTAAGGTTTTATAGAAGGAAAAGGTATCTATATGAGTCATACTGTTGTGGTTGTGTAGGACATCCAGTGGACTGAGAGAGCTAGAGGAGGAAGCAGCCAGGATCAGGAGATGGACAGAAGGGCAGCTGAGCAACACGGCCCAAATGCAAACGCAAAACAGGCAACAGCTGCACACACTGCTGCACGACAGAATGGTAAATTCTGTGTGTTTGTGTTCAGATCAAATGAGATTAGTAAGCCCTGTAGTGATGGCTGTAGCTCAACAGTGAAATTCTTACTGTTGAGCAATGTGTTATATCACAAGGTCTCATCGATGGCATAATAAAAATGATGTGGGACAACTACTACACTATTACACAAAAAACCACTTGTGGTCATCTGTCCCTTAGTGTAATTTTGTACTTTGATTGGACATTGTGTTCTTTGACTTTTTGGTTTCTAGGGATCAAATTACATCTGTATTACACACGTATTACACACGTGCCTGTATTACACACGTGCCTGTATTACACACATGCCTTCTCAGTCACTGCTGAGAGATGTGTCAGGGACATTGAGTGAAACATATTATCTCAAATGAAGATCTAGGTGGCATTTCTCTCCTGACACTACTGTAACTGATGCACGAATCCACAGTCTGAGCTAGACAGAAATCAGCCCCAGCCTCGCTTCTTCATACCATTCAGTGTATTTTTCTTACAGCCATTGGTGGTGCTGTTGCACTTGGTTCCTCCAAAATAATCTGCCTTAAGACATTTGTTAACAGCAAATTTGATGTGTTAATTTGATTTAAAAAAGACAGGTGTAGCCCTGCTAGCACATATATACAAGTAGCCATTGAAACCCTGCTTCTGTCTGATCACCATGAATACAGAGAAGATAACAATAACTGTATGAAAAGTGAACTTTGAGCTCTGGGTGGAAAATTAGGCTGCTAGAGACATGGAAGAGATTAGATGGAGGGGAGAAATTGGAATATATAGGAATGTAGTTAGCTAGGAAGATTGGAATTTCAGGCATCTTATTTGTCGTAAAGTTTCTTAATTTAATAATACCATTTTTGTGTGTGTGGAGGTGGAGGTGGAGGAAAAGCTGAAAGCACAATTAGACCTCATTTCTGCTCACATGGGCCATTTGGAGAAGAAGTTGGAAAAGGAACGTTCCGTAGATCGGGCAAAAAAAATGGAGAGCAAAATTAACACCAAAATTCAGGCTATGGAGAACAGCTTCCAAGCCGAACTGGAGCAGATGAGGAGGGAGTATCAGTCAGGTGAGTCAGGTGATCTGGTACAGTGCAAAGGGAACTCATTGTTTGACACCGTTTGACATGGTACCTAATGAGTGATCTGTTATGCTATTTGGGCAAAAATGTACAAATTAACTTTAATTAAATTTGACTAAATATGACTTAAGTAAGACTCCAGTGTCTTGCTTAACATGATTTGGCAACTTACTGTTGCTTTATGCATTAGACAGAGACTCCAGGTTCTGAGTGTAGTTTCGAAAAAAATTTTGCCCAGCTTTCCAGTTTCACAAATCAACAGCTCCTAGAGAAGTTTGAAAATCTAGAAACAGAATTCATTGTTATGGATTTCCAACTTGAACAGAGCACACAAAGCCAATACACAAGTCAGACAGGTGTTTAATTTCACTGGGTTAATATATTATTTACTCTTCCAGCAGATCTTGTAGAGGGTTCAATCTAAAAGTACACAAATAATCAATTTGTGTGCCCAACATGGCAGGTGGAAAGGTGTTCCAACTACCTATTAGATTGCTTCTGCTACCTATAACCGTCTATTCACTGGCAATTTCCAGCTCATTCACCTAAAGTGGTAGTAACCACAGCTGTAGTATTTCCCGAGAAAACTCCAAACACTTGACCTGAAGAACACCAGGCCACTTCAGTAAATATGAGCAGACACAAAGAGCTTGACAAATAATCATTCAGCTGGTAGCAGCAAAATGCTCTCACTGCTGAAGTAGGCTTGGGGTTAGTAATGCATTATAGATGAGACTCCAGACACCAGACACACACTGACACATAAGCAGTTTTACAAGTGTTTTAGAAGAGGGCCCTCAGCACTTTGTGTGTGTGATGTGACACACAGGTTTCCAATCGGTCCACGATGCCATCGCTTCCCTGAGATACATTGGTGACACCAAGGCCAAACTAGACAAAGGAGAACTGAAGAAAGACATCAGACAGATTCAGAGGATGATGATGGGACAGCCAGACGCCTGAGCTATACAGAGAATGCGAGACAGTGAAGGGGAACAAGGGCAGGATCAGCTTTTAACCCCGACATGTTCACACTCTCTATGACTTTTTAATGAATGCTCATTAGTTTGATAATAGAGAGGGTGCTACTATTCTGAGCGTAATCAGTCACACATGAGCCTGATGTAAATGGAATACAAGATGAAGCATAAAGCAGTTAAGTAAGGAATAAGGTCGAAAAATAATCACGACAGGGAGGTGTGATCCCGTTACCACCCGGAGTGATTATTTTTCTATAACAATGTCTTGAAATGTTTTACTCCACTTATACAACAGAAATTGCTCAACATTTTACCATTTATTAATGAACGACACATCATACTTTTGTCTATTTATAGTTGCATTTAATGTTATGGAACCTCTGTAAGACAAGTTAGTTCATGTTATCTTATATTATAGCAGCTATAAACAGTCATTTCCTGAACAGCCTCTTTTTTTTCCTCTATTTAGTTAATAAGACAAAAAACACAGCTTGTCATGTTACCAAGAAACCGGAAAGGTGCAAAAGTGTCCTGAAGACGGTGAAAAACTTACTGACCTTCATTGACAAAGCACTAACGCTGGAGACTCCTTCCATAGATGTTAAATAAACATCTCTTTATAGAAAACGTCACTATATCCTTTTATCTTTGTTAAATAACAGCACTTTTTAAATCCATTTATTATATGTCTTAGATTATGTCAGATCCAAGGATTCAACAATTTCAGATGAATTCACAAGATCAGAATTTTTTTTTCTGCAGTTTTAAATTCAAAATTAGTTTTAACTACACTGCAGTCTATATTATTTAACACAGAACTTTTCAAACTTTTTGCAGCCGTGGACGTCTCCTTATATTCAAATATTGCAAATATGTAGTTACAGTTGTTCTTGGGGCAATTTTAACACCCAAACAGGTTCTGTTAAAAGGATTCTGAATGTTCTGAATCATATTAACAGCACTTTTCCTACTTGAAATGCAGTTCGATTCAAATTGTATTTATATAAATTATGATGATTTATGATGAGCATGCAAACACTGCTAGGAGTCTTTCTATTCTTGAATAGGTCATGGTGGATTTTGAGGTATGTTTTGGATCATTGTCCTTTTGTAGAAGACAGGTTCTTTTCACCTTCGGTTTCTTGACTGACTGTATCAAACAGAATTTGCTGTTATTTCCTGGAATCCATTCTTCCATCTACCCATCCAAAGTTTCCTGTGCAACTGGCTGTCATATAACCCCAAAGCAAAATAGATCCACCTCATGCTTAGTTGGCAAGTTGTTGTTTTCATCAAATGATGCTCCTTTTGTTCTCCAAACACGGCTTGTGACCAGAGTTCCATTTTTTTACTTAATCAGTCTACAGAACTTGTTTTCAAAAGATATTGTTTTGCATACATCAGACATTCACTCTTGTGAGGAGGCCACAGGTAAGGTTTCCTTCTGATGACTCTTCCATGCAGATCAGTTCTCTTTAACTGCCATTCCTTAATCACATCTCAGACGGTGGAAATCGTGAGCTGGAAACACTTTATCTTTTTTGGATATCTTTTTATAACCTTCCTCTGCTTTGTAGGCATCAATTAGCTTCATTTTCAGATCCTGTTTAGAGGGGACCAAATCTTGTTTAGTGTTAGCAAAAGTTTAGAGAATTTATTATGCTCATATAAACAATTATGCTCATACCTGACCTGATTAACAAGTTAATTAAGGCCTAATAAGTTAATTAAATTCTGAGACTTTACAACTTGAAGGGTGTCCAAACTTTTGCACATGCCATCAAATATGCATCATATATAAAGTAGATGTGCACTAACATCTGCAAAAAATAGTTTGCTGCAGAGGTAGTGCTTACTTCTTTTCACAAAAAAAATATAATAAAAACTTTTGCATACAACGGTACATAATGGATCATGGGATTCTCCAGAGAAAGAAGAAGCAAGTATATACATATATTTTATATTGGGTGAAGTGTGTAGTGGTAAAGTCAATCAAATGTTTCTCTCTGATCAGATATCTCTAAGAACGCCACCACAAACAAGAAAAATTTTAAACTCTCACTTTTTCCTCTTTTTCTTAATTGCTTTATTGGACAAGAAAAGCATACAGCCCACTGTAATTTGAAACAAATATCATCGATATCATCATAATGAACTACTTTGTGTCTCTTTTGGTATATGATCAGAGTGCTTTAGAAGTTTTCAGAGGTTTGGTATTAGATCCATTTTCATCTCTGCAGAACATCCATGAAGCATTTATAAAAGGAGAAATGAGAAAGGGGTTGGCATTGTGGGCTGAATGGTTCTTGGCTGCGGTTCTCTGGATCGATGATATGAATCTGATGCTGTGAAGGAGAAAGTGCACTCATATTTCATACTTCTATTGGCCATTGTGCTCTTGTGCTCTTATTTTATTGGCAGCTTACAGGGAAAAAAACACAAGCCTTATGCTTTGGCAGAGTCTGCTTTAATTAAAGCAAAAACTCTTATGGTACTGATTTTATATGCAATATCACAAGCAGCATTTTGTCTCCTTTACTGTGCTGTGTTAGTATTCAGAAGTGCTTCAGCACTGCCTACTAGCCATTACCGACTGATGGCAGCTCTGATCATCTTAGTTTTTATTTCACAGTTTTAGGCACAAAAGCCAAACCCAATGACTCTCATAATTGTGAATTAAAAGGGATCAGCTCATTAATAGTGCTTTATTAGGCCTAGAAAGGTTTTAATGTAGCTAATAGCTGCACGCATAGGCATGCTTGTTAAAGGTAAGACGTTTTAAAGAGAAGGAGGCAGGATTGAGAATGTAGCTGCTGTATTGTCTCTTGCATGGCAGGGTGCTGATGGTCCTGAGTAGATGAGACTGGGAGGCAGTGAGGCTCAGGGGTACAGCTGTTTATGGAACTCTAGCAGCCTGAAGTCTCCTGCTGCTTCAGCCTCCATCATCAGGGTCTACAGAAACAACAACTCATGTTCAGAGGAGAGTCACAATGCTATAAACTAAAAAACTGAGGAAAAAAGCAAACAAATATAGACCCTTACTCCAGTTTTCCCCCCAAAGTCATGCCCAAAAAGACATGCATGAAATTGCCTTGCCTAGAACACCTGAATGCTAGTATAAATGAGGATTGAATTGATTACAAAGCAATACAAATATTAGAAAGTGCACTGACTTAGGTGACATGATTTTTGTGGAGACTCCTTCCAAAAATGCTAAATATCTCCTCACAGAAGACTTTGCAATATCAGTGATTACATGTTTCTAAACCCATTTATGCGTACATTACTGTAGACACAAAACCATACTAAAACAAGTTTATTAATAAAAGCTTTGCAGCCAACAACACTGTCCGATTAAAACAACAACTTCTGTATCTACACCCCTGGAGGTGGGCTATACGCCGATTTCATTTCCCACTGTTTCAGTTTTATGTGATTTACACGATTAACTGGAATTCTGCATTGCCCTTCTTGTGAGTCATTCACATCTGCGAGATTAAAACTAATCAGTGTGTGTGTCCTTACGTCTATCAGCTGCAGGTCGTCTTTGGCATGCAGGTGGCGCAGGAGGTACCAGCGAGCCACCGCTGCTACCGTTTTCACGTCTTTTGAACTCGATCCGTAAACAATCTTCTCCAGCAGACGCCGTGTCTCCCTGGGGAAAATTAATTGACATTCATAAACCAGTGAAACCAAACCTGAGAGGAAGCCAATGAGTTTAGTTCAATATTTATGGCACCTGCATGCAAGCTTTATTGGCTGGTTAAATTGCTCTTTCGGTCAAACAGCCAAAAGAATAAAGTGAGCTTAAAGCTAGTCCTCTCTAAGCAGGTGCGTTCTGACTTTAGTGCATCTGTGTGACTGACGTCAGTTTTGTGTGTTGAGGAATACTTATGCTTATCACTAAGGGTGAGCAATATACTTGCAGTAATGAGTCAGCTGGTAGAGATTTCAGTAGAACACCAGTGTATTCAGTTCTGTAAAACTGTGTATACTGTGCTATAGACCCTTGCTGTTAAAGTTTAAAAATATGATGAAAAAATAAAAATATAAATATAAATTGGGCTAAATCGCCCACTTGTGATCACTGCTCTGCAGCAGCTGCTCAACTCTTCTCCATGTGTTACCTGGCTCCCATCTTGATGGAGAACTGGAGCAGAGCCTGGAAAAGTGAAGCCACAGGACACGGACCCAGCTTCAGCACCTCAGTACAGGCTTCACGAACAAGACTGCTCCATTCCACTCCTCCAACTCCAGCCTAGTGTCCACACACACACACACACACACACACACACACACACACACACACAAAACCAAACTGGAGTTAATCACTGGAGTCTGCACACAAGGTCATCTCAGTAACGTACTGTATTTACTTTCACTTACTGCTGAATTATTTTCTAACTATGAGTTGTCTTTCCATAGGCAAATTCCATTTTTCCCCCTAAAAACTAATCCCCATTTGTAATCCCTTTATAATTAATACATAACCCATCAACTGTGGTTGTAACAAGCTACTAAGCGTACAACTATCCACAGTGTTTAACTGAACAACAAACTTAAAGTACAGTAAAGAGCTGAATTTGGCTGGTTTTCCTATCTATCTATTCCTATAATTAAAAAAAAGACTGCAAGTGAAATATGCAAAGACATTTTAATCACGAGATTGCTTTGGAATGAGAGGTTCTAATTTAATTAGAGGGACAAAGCTGGAGTCAGCCTAAACACAAGACAAATTGGGCCAGTACAGGAAGGATAATTACTACACTATGCAAGTGAGGGGGGAAAAAAAGACAGCAAGGGAAATGATGCCATGTTGTGCTCAGATGACATACTGTTGAAAAGCCTCATGTCCCTCACTACAACCTGCTTGTGAGAATTAAAAAAAACATTATGGAAAGGGGCATAAACAGAGAAAGTAATTCATGAACATTAGGGCTGTAACGATACACAAAAATCTAATTGGATACAATGTGATATGGTGGTGACTAGATTCAATATATTTTCAGGGCAGCAAAAATAATAATTATCTGAATATGTGCCTTAGGTTTTCATTTAAAATAATATTAGTGAAACTTGACAGTGACACAGTGTTTGCATGACCCATTCAGACTCCTAGCAGCGTATAACGAAAGAAAAGCTGTACATTAGAATGTAACAAAATTAAACATTAGCTCACTGGCCAGGCTTTCGTTGGTGCCAAGTCTCAGACAAATTTCCACCTCAAATAATTCTCAAAAACAGCACAAAAAGACCTGATGCTAGCCTGACAAATTGAGGCATTTTGAAAAGGGGACATGCATTCTGACTTAATTTTTTTTTTCACATGCAACCAAAACCAGTTTCAAAACCAGCTCAATTTGGTGAGAAAACAGTGCACCTGCCAACTCTCCTGGTGTGATTCTCAAGGCAGTGTGTATGAAGTCACACAGCTCTCTGTAGCTCCAACATGTTTTTGAATCCAGCATTCTCTATTATACAGAGTTATATCTGTCCTATCTGCTACTGTGAATTCCCAATCGCCATGGTGATTTTTTTTTTTTACCCAAATAGAATTAGTCTGGAAATGTAGTCTTAAAGCAGAGAGAGAGAGAGAGAGAGAGAGAGAGAGAGAGAGAGAGTCTTGCTTGCTGTGTTGAATATATTGCTCACTAAACAGACGTATGCAATCGAAAGCCTCGTATCTTTACACCTCTAATGAACATTAAACATGGATAGATTGAAAATCAGTGTAGTATAGACTTTTTAGCTTAACATGTTCCTTTACAAAAATAAATAAACACAAAAAAAATGACATCTTACCCTGGCAATCAGATGGCAGACATCAAGTTTTTTAGCTGCTCAACATGAACTACTACTTTGTTTCTGGCTGCTTTAATTTCTATTAATTAAGTTATATTGTGTAAGGGATAAAACACGATGGGGTGTACTCTTACAGGACTGGTGTGATGCGGCCTGATGCAAAAAATGCAGCTTTATGTCGAGTATTTTCTTGTAATGGCGTGTCTCAAAGTGTTTTATTCCTCTTACACTACAGCAGTTTGCCAACGATTACAATTTTATTTATTAAAGAACCATGTCACACTTTTAACCACTTATATTTGGGTTTAATACTGTGGAATGTCCACAAAACAAACATTAATATAAACCTGCGATTTGAATTAGAGCCAGCACTACTGTCAGAGCTGCTGTTATAGAAAATTAATCAACCAATCAGATTGAAGAATTCAACATGGCTGTGGGATAAAAACTATTACTGTAACTGTAACCATTTTATAAATGCTAGGGTTCAATATTTAAGTGGATTTAAGCTGACAGACATTCAAACCCCTGCTTACGTACAGCTTAAAAAGGTCATCCACTTTTAGAGCATTTATTTCTACCAGAACATGACTGAAAAGTGCTTTTAGCACCTCTGCTAATGGGACACTGTGGGCAGGCGTCATCAATCCTCTGTAATCTCCAGACTGACGAGTGAGAGGACGAAATCCCCACGGACGTCCGTGATGCAGCATCATTTGTACTTTCCTTTTGCTTTACTGTCAGCAACAGGAACAGGGCTTTCCTTTCTAACCACAGGAGACAACAGACACTGTTTACTCTGTTCTACTGTGTGTGTCTATCTCTCATCCTAGCCACTGTGCAGCAGTGTGCGTCACAAAAAATATCATATACGGACTGTGTGCAAAAGCATACATTTTTTTTTTGCTGCTATTTTAATGACAGATAGCACATTCTGATATTTTAGGCAAAATTCACAACACACGTAAGCCTCAAAACTACCTCTGAAGTCAATAACAATAAATAGTTACGTTTTTATTTAGCTAATTTATTTTTAAATAGTTAAATGTCAATGGATCTGATGGAAAATCTGTGGCAAGACTTGAAAATTACTGTTCACCAACAGTCTTAATGCAATATGACAGTGCTTGAGCAATGTCGGCAAGAAGAATGGGCAAAAATATCAGGATCCTGATGTGCAAAGCTGATAGAGACCGAGGTCCTGCAGCCGGTACTGACAAAAGGGGGAGAATACAGTGTTTGTTTTCTTATTTAATTAACATTTGTCACAATAAAAAATATTTTGCACCTTCAAATGTTAGACATATTATGTAAATCAAATGTAACACTACAAAATGTGGAAAAAGGGGGGGGTGAATACTTATGCAAGACACTGTACGTTCCGATTATATTCACTGGTGTTTGGGTCAAATGTGTTAACACGTATGAATACATACTCTTGATGTACGATCTGTCCAACTTAGCAAGTGATTAACGAGGAACAAAATTGTTTATTATGGTATTTTTAAACAGGTTCTGGTACCGTTATATAAATCACTGAGAATATGAGAGTGTAAATCAATAGCGAAATCCCACTCGTCTCTAGCTGTGATTAATGTAAACTGGTCTTATGCTGTAATGTGTGGCAGGAGGAAATGGATGCATTTTCAAATGGTATATTTAGAGATATTCATAGGTCATTGATGATTTAAAGCTCCTTCATCAATTTATAGTCACTTCATGGGCATTAAAGAAACATATTGAACAATGAATTATCCTACATAGATTGTTTACAATGGTTTAAAATGGCTGAGTTCATTATTTTGTCATATTTTAATAATATCACAGTGACAGAAATTAGATCTTCTAGGCCACATGCATACTCTCCATTCAGCAATTAAAGAATTTCAGACCTGTAATATTATTACTGAACAGTAATGCCTCCAAGGGGCTTCAGATTGTTTCCACTGTAATTGCTTTAGACATTGGTTATTAAACTCATTCTTTTTCTCCATGTCATGAATGTACGCAGTAGTAAAGAGCAGCAGGGAGGAGTTTCAAGATGGAAAGTTGAAATAGGGCAAAGCATCATGTTCATCTGTGGATCTAATTAAGGTCTCTAGATTAATGTGCGATGCAAAAAAAAAAAAAAACAAAAAAAAAAAACCCAACAACTTCAGTTTCCTGTTTATACTCAGAGCAAGCCATATATGTGGTAGGCAGTGCATAAATGGTTTTTATTTTAAATTGTCTTAAACAGATCAGGGTTTGCAACGCATGTAAGCATTTTTATCAGTATTTGGATCTATTGCTCATCTGTTCAGGCAGTTATAAAGAAGTGTGCAGAATCAGTGAAAAGAACTGTACTTGAGCAGCCACTCTAACATATTTTTCAATTTCAGCTATGATACAATTGTGGTGTGTTACCATAAAAAGCTCCCCTGCCCTGTCTGGCCACCCCACTTCAAATTTTCTGGAGTCTGCACTGTTACAGAAATGTAGGTCACACAGTGCTCGAGGTTAAAAAGTAAACTCAGAATGTGCATAAATTAAATCTGAGCCTTTCTCAAGGCAGGTGTGTACTCACCATGCAAGGGGCGAGAGAGAGCAGGGCAAGTCGCAGTAGGCTGCTGAGCTTCCCGCTGTAGTGACCGAGCTGAGAGGCAAGCTGCAGACTCTGTCTCAGAGCCACCGAGGCCTGTGCCAGCAAACCCTGAGAGCGGTACACCCCCGCCAGCCACTAACACACACACACACACACACACACACACACACACACACACACACACACACACACACACACACACACACAAACCAAAGGAGAAGTACAACTGTTAAACAAGTTTTGTTGGATGTCACTTCATCTAAAGTATATCCAAATTTGTTTAAGAATTCATACAACAGTTTGACCAGCAGCACAAGTGCAAATCGTGTTCTCTCAAGCAAATAAAATTAAATTAAAAAATATATAAAAGCATCTCAGTAGTACTAAAGCATGATGATGAACAGTGGTGAGAGTAGAGTGAACTATGAGCTGTGTTTGCTTGTGATCAAGTGCGAGGGACTGAATTATCTCTGAACTCGTACAGCGCTGTACACTTGCAGTAATTACAGTGATCCAATGATTATATTATGCCCACAATACACATTTTAGAGGCTTGTTGCACCGAGAATACTGCACTACTTTGCCAAGCTGCATGCAGGTAACTTACCAACTAACCCCAGCATTTACCCTAAAGCCAATAAGCTAAAATAAGTATTTGCTGTATATTTATCTTGCCCCTGTCTATACATATGGTGATTAGAACAGTTTATCTTAAATGACCAACAGTATATCAGCATCCTTTTGCAGTAATATTCATCAGAACGGCTGAAAGATTGGACTCTCAAGGTCATCATTTACTGTAAAACCAAACTATTTACTTAAGACGGTGTCTGGCCTAGCAAACTTTTTTCCTTCTTTTAATTGCTTTTGAATTTTTCTGTCAGCACAGATGTTAATTGATGCAAGTGTCTCCAATTTTCCATGCATCAAACGAGAACGCAGGGTGAATACCTACATCGACATATCCCACCCACATGGTACTGTCGTGCTGAGTGTGATTAGCTAACTTTCCAAAAAAAACCCTGCTGAGCGCGGGTTGTAAATTCCAGTATTAACTGTGCTCCTGCACAAATGCCACTGGAATGCCTTCTCTCCTTGTTCAGAAATGTTTGGACCTCTGGTGGAAAAGAGCCATTAGTTGCCTCTTTATTAGACAAACGACCTTGTTGGAACAACTTGTAGGTGTACAGAGCTTAATAGCTCATTTCCCCCCCATGCACAATTTGTGTTAACTCTACTCTAGTCCATGACTGTCGCCTTTCTGACCTCAGAACTGCTGTCAGATTGATGTTCTTAGCTGACATACTGTTTATCAATCCAGCAGTCACACAGACCACCGCTCAGATAATATCTGGTAAGCAGGTGCCCTTTGGCGCTCCCTTTCCATTGACAGGTCACCAAAAAGTGGATTTGGTGTGTAGAGCGAGATTAGAGGATGTGTATGAGGCAGTCCTCACATGCCAAGCAGACACTGAGGTTGGGTTGGCCATGACAGCAGCACTCAGCTGGTCCAGCACTGTGGGGGGGATGCAGTCTCTGGTATCAGACAACAGGAGGCACTCACACTGAACCTGCCTGAGCAACAGGAACACTGCAGGATGCTCCGGAGACACACTCAACACCTGCAACACACACAGACAGGCAGTTCACATACCCAGACTTACCTATATTACTACTGAATATGTGTAATATGAGTAAATAGGTCAGCCTGTGGGTTTGTGGTGGCATGGTGGGGGTTGTGACACAAATATCAATGACAAATTAAATTGAAACGATCAAATTATAACCTTTTAACTTTACTTTGTATGTAAAAAGTGATAGAATTAGTTGACTGATTGATTGGTAAATGTCATGTGATAAATATTAGCAAGCTACGGCTTAAGATTTAGTTAGTTAGTTAGTTAAGACATGTTTAGTGGCTAAAACAAAACATTAGGGCCCAATTATGTACATATCTTACTAGTTTCCTTAGAAAGTGATTTGGAAACAAAAACATATAGACATTAGCTACTATGTAGTTTAAAAATGTACTAATAGTTATTAAAATAATATTAGTTTAGTTGAGCTGTTAAAAAGTAGATTTAAAGAATAACAGTAACAAAGAGCAAAATAACAATAGCTATATTCATATTTCACAAAGTGAAAAGCAACATGCTCAAATGCTGTCACATATATTATTATTATTCAACATTACTTATCATTTGACAAATAATTCAGACTGAATTATTTAACATAATTCACATATATATATTATAAAGATGATCAAAGCTGGCTGTGCTTGAGGGTTAAAGGAGGTGAGATCGAAAAGTGAGTGGAGGAACAGATGGAGAAGATTCACAGATACTATGGCTCTGACACATGACTCATCTCTGCTATAAAAGCCATACATGTGTGGTAATGATGGCCAGTGCTTCTGTCTGCACCTGTGGCCCAGACCGACAGCTGATGAGAGACAGAATGAGTAGTGAGACAAAAAAAGAAAGAGAGGGAGCTAGAGAACCTGTGAACACAGGGCTTCAGCTTCAGCATACTGGCCGCTCTGTTTGAGCTCTGTCACAGTCTGCTGCAGTACCCAGGCTTCCAAAGCCTGAGCCAAAAGCCCATCCTCTCTCTGCAGGCTTTTCACTGGAACACAGTGTACATACACACACACACACATGCCCACGCACAAATTTGATAAATTTGGTACACCTTCCTTTAGCGCTGTCACATTAAATCAAAAATGGCATCAAATTTCAATTGCTTAAATATTTAGTATTAGAATGCATTTAAATATATTAACAAGTTTTAATTTTATACAGTCACAGACAGGGAAATTGTGCCTTTTTAAGGAAAAACAGGGAAAAAACTTTATCATACAACTAACATGGGTCATTTATCCAAAAAAAAACCAAAAAAAAAACATGCAATTTAATAAATTTGTTAGGTGACCAGAAGAACACAATGTGTGAACATTCAAATGTGGATTTTTTTGCCTTTAAATATATACATATATGTAAATTTGATTCATAAAATTAAAAACATAATTTATATACCATGAAACTCATAAGCCTTACTGAATAACATGCTAGCATTGCACTGTTTACTGACCTTTCTCTGACACCAGAGTCATAAGCACTCTCTCTAGACCCTCTCTGCATGGGGAGGAGCCTGACAGGGCACATGCTACATTCTCTGTGTGACATGCAGCCATAAGCCCCGCCCACCCCGCGGGATCATCTGTATACAAGGGAAAAAAATACGCAATTACAGAATTATATTCTCTAATGTCTGATCTTTTATACCGGCACTGAGCAATCTGAGCAATCAAAACATTCCAACAAAGATACAGATTTACAGATTCTGTCCTGCTTCATGGGATATAACCACACAAATCACATTTCAGTCAGGTGTTAACTAAAAATCGCTCTGTAAAATTATTTGTTCGTGCTTGCTATGAGTGAATGAACTAATTGTGAAAACTGTTTCCTCTTTCGTGCTTTACTGCTCCATGGGAAGGTTCTGTGTGCTAAACAATCTTTACCCTGAAACTTGTAGGACTCAGCTTATATCAAAAGCAGTGTTGATTACTTGTGATTTTCTCCCTCCATAAAAGCTGACCCGAGACAAGTGCAGCTGAAACTGGAGCAATAGGGTAGCTCTCAACATGATGCTACCACCAGCATGCTTCACTGTGTGGATGGTATTCTCAGGATGATGACCAGTGTTGGGTTTCCCATAAATGTAGCACTTTGGGCAAAGGCCAAAACGTTCAGTTTTGCTCTCATCAGACCAGACAACCTTTTCCCACATGTATTCTAAGTTTCCAACTTGCCTTTTAGCAAACTCCAAATGAGATTTCCTATGCCTCACTACTCTTCCAATGACCGGATTTGTGGAGCGTCCAGGCTATGGCTGTCCTTCGGATCTCTCCAGTGCCTTCAGAGTTAACTTCGGCCTCTTGGTTGTTTCTCTGACTAATGCCCTCTTTACCCAGTCACTGACCTTTGGTGTATGACCTCCTCTAAACAGAGCTGTGGTTGTGCCATTTTATATTTATGCAGTGAATACTTATGCAGTAACTTTTACATAAGCTGAATAGAGATTACTTTACAGAAGACTAAAGAAATGAACAACAGTTGCCTAGCATGAATATATATATTAGACCCTCTCTCCATACATTACTATACAACACAGAATCTTGTTGCACTTCTTGGCTACCCTTAGGATAAACCCTCAGTTACACATAAACCCACCTGGACAGAGCAGCACAGCTCTCTGGATGGTCTTTAGAGCATTTTTCCTTCTGTCTTCCCCAGTGTGTCTGCCTGAGGCCAACTGATTTACTCCACTGTACAGCAGTGCCCTCTAAAGACCAACACAGAAAGTATAAATGAGTAATGAGACAGTCAGGCTTCTTATTCTACTGCTTTATCTGTTAAAATGATTAGAAAGTCAAACCCACCTTTCCTAGAGTCATGCTAGCATGACATGCCACATTACCTGCCACAGCTCCACCCTAAGAGAGACATAATGTTACGTGTGCAGTCACATTTAGTCACTTACAATTTGTTCTATCCTTAAAGTAAAAAAAAAAAAAAAAAAAAAATTATACAAATATCACATTGAAGTCTATGGCATCTAATCAGCCAAGATATTTGCTGTCAGATTTGCATTGGAGCTATAAGTCTAATGGAAGTATCACCCAGAATCTATAACATAAATATATGGCCAAAACCTCATAAAAGTCTTGCTTCAAACAACATAGCTAAAGTACATAATTTAATTTTTGAAATCCACCATTCTGTAAAATATCAGGTATCAGGGGTATTCACAAATCTACAACTAAATTTAAATTAGATTTAAATTTATATTATTACCTACATAGTTCCAGCTTTCTGGTATAATCTTGGCTTCAAATAATGCTGCCATAATGTTAACCTGACAAAGTGTGGCGAGGTTTTATAGGGAACAGAAACTATGCATTTTAACTTGAAATTGTTTTACAAGAAGTTTGAGTCACTTCACCAAACATTATTTGATTACTACTGCCTTTTTAGTAACAGAAAAGTCAAAATAACAGGAATTTAGTTCATACACATCACATTTTATATATTTTAAAATGGCGCTGGTGCGCTTACTTCAGCTTTGCTGGGACAGTACCGTGGCACCAGTCTGGACAGCAGCGCCCAGAGGGACGGATTTCCTGGGTTTCTGTCACAAGAAATGGTCAAACAGAAATGTCAAAGATTCAATATGCAATTAAATAATGTCACCAGTAACCTTTAAGGGCCTCCCCATAAAAAAGATGATGTTCTGCTGTGAGCTCATGTGCGCCACTTCACCTTGTGGATATTTAATCACTACTGATATGATTTAGACACAAAGAGCCTTAATGAATCAAACTGACCAGACACGTATGCTCAAAACCACAAAGAAAAATGAAACTAATGGCCCCTCATATTGTTCTGCTGCGTTTAAATAAATGAGAAAAACTCTCCAGAATGTAAAGTGCACCAGTACTGATACACATGTTTGAAATTACTAATACAAACAGGATCACAGTCAGACCTGTGAGGAGAAATTTTGTGTATGTGTGTGTGTGTGTGTGTGTGTGTGTGTACATATCTACATCTACACTTCCAAATGTAACGATAACTGAAGCATTATATTTAGGTAATAGAGATGGATTAAGGGATTAAAGATGGATTAGAAGTGTATTTGGTTATATGGTGAAGCTTTCTGTGAGGAGACCTAGATTTGCCATTTTTGGAAGAAGTTTCCAGTGTTAGAGCGTTGTAAATGTCAGAAGTGCTGTGCTGCTCTTATAACATGCGTGACACCAGAATCGGACTTGTTTATCTGACATTGTAACTTTTTCTAGCACCTGTGTTACCTGCTCAAAAAACTAATGTAGCTAATTTAGCTTTGACCCATTTAATGAAAGGTCCACAATGATAAGCTTTAAGCAGGGAAACTGGACATTCCTCGAGTGTCTCAATTTTGGATAAGATCATAACTCAGGAAATGGTAAGTACCACCAGATTAAGCATGTACCTGAACACTGCCCTGGAAGCCTCTCTCTGTACAGCACTGTAGTTGCCCTGTAGGGCCAGCAAGGTGCAAGTGAGCAGGCAGTGTTCCTCCACAGCGCCCCTCAATGCTCCATCCAGCTTCAACAGCTCAGAGAGGGCAGCGCTGGCCAGGGTGGCATCTCCATGGACCAGGCCCAAAGCACACAGACACAGCAAACTCTCTGGAATTGGCTCCTTCAGCAACGAGCTGTGTGAAGAACACACACACACACACACACACACACACACACACACAAAGAAAGAGGAAGGATGATATCAGTAAACTCCAGCACTAGTAGTGATCTGTTGAGGCTGATGATATGAAGTGCTCACCATTTAAAGAGCAAGGTTTTGGCAGTGTCCATGTTCCCCAGTCTGTGCTGTAGTAAAGCCAGAGCTGTTAGTATATAGGCTTTTTCCTTCTCAGTGGAGGCCACTGCAAGAGCTTTCTCATAGGCTGGAACACAATAAAAAAATGCCACGTACACACACATACACAAGATAAGCTTAAAATGCACCACTACTAAACCTCAGAATTAAAAAAAAAAAAAAAAAAACCTACACTTACAATTAACACTCTCCTGCAGGCGTCCTGCTCTAAAGCAAGCTAGAGCCAGGCCTATGAGATCG
The DNA here is from genome assembly GCA_022985145.1 of Pangasius djambal. NCBI lineage: Eukaryota > Metazoa > Chordata > Actinopteri > Siluriformes > Pangasiidae > Pangasius > Pangasius djambal. The sequence goes on from CM040998.1 coordinate 6,565,123, forward strand.
TGCAGCTCCTCTAGTGATGTGGAAAAATAACAACGGACAGCCTCCTCCCACTGATCTGTGTCACTACAAGAGAAAGTGCTTATAAAATCATATCATAAGAGAAAGTGCTCATAAAATCATATTTACTCTGTTTAATATGATCTGTTCCAAGTTTTAAAACTTTTTACTTAAAGGAATACGCCAGCATTTTCATCTTTATTTCCATCCTTGAAAAAGGTAGTGTATAGGAGATTACCACTGACAAGAACATGTTCTATATTGAGGAAAAGAATCTTACTCAAAACTCACTCATTATAGAAGTCTAAGGGCAGTTTGAGAGAGACGTGACAAAATGTCTTACCAACGCAGATTTTATGTAGTTTTATAAAGAACACATTTGCACCAACAGACAAAGCTACACTGGCAACACACTCATAATTTATCCATAATGAAATAGTAATTTGTTTTGTATCAATTTGTTAAAGCATTCTAGAAAAAAATGGGCATGGTCAAGCACTGGCTGTTAAGTGGAGAGGAAGTCGTGCAGAACAAGCAGGTAATGAGTGATTGTCTACACCTGTGTGTGGATTTTATGGCAGCCTGTGTGCTTATGTGCACTTTCTCCTCAGTAGGCTGCCAGATGCCAGAGAGAGATGGAGCCAACCCTACCTACCCTGATGTGACTGACCCGAACTTGAGCTGAAAAACAGGACACGGCGATATGATTTTGTTTAGTTTCGTGTGTGCTTGTGAGTGCCAAAAGGAATGGTGCTGAAAGGGCTGTTTAATAAAAAGAGGAATAGCGGCACTCTCTCCATACTCCTTTGTCCTCATTCCCCTCCACCCTGACCAGGGGTATCACGTGTTTAACGACAGCCCAACAACTGCCCTTAGACATATTAAACTAGTATAAGTTTTGAGTAAACAGGTTCTTCAGTTTTATTCTCAGTATAGCAAAATGTGTCAACATTCTCTGTAGTATTCTCCCATATCCATAGCCTTTAACTACTAATCGCTACTAGTGAAAAGATGTACAGTGAAAAGTGTTTGTGAGTTACCAGAGGGCCCGAGCATAGCCTCTGAGAGCAAAGCTGAGTTCTTCTGTTTGTGGGCTGTTCTGGAGCAACTCCACAGCTCTAAGAGGAAGTATAAGGAGTGTAAGTGTGCATAGCTTTAAACCAAATATGCTCTGCACATTATGTACCATACATGATCATATACAAAATTCATTTATTAGGACTGTGTGCCCACCTCTGATAGGCTCCAGTTGCCTGCTTTTTCAGCTGCATGTGTTCATTCAGGAAGCCCAACATCACAAAAGCTTCAGCATCTGTCTGAATCCTCTCTATATTTATAGAACAACAATGAATCGAAATCAGCTCTTGTTCCCTCCAACTTGTCAAATGATATTTCAAACAGAAGCAACTGTAGGAACAAATGCTACCACCATAACCATAAGTTTACTGTGTGTATGATAACCAATAAACAGCTGCAAACTCAGCATAGAAAGCTTAAAGCAAAAAAAACAAAAAAAAAAACACATATATTTAGTGTATTAATTCTTTATGACAATATCTTTGTGCTATGTATAGTGACTGAAGGATTTAACTTTGGTAAAATGTTGTTCTCAAATACAAATGTACTGCTTGTGAAACCCTTTTCGGTTGTTATTATTTATGCCACACATCAGCAAACTCCCAGACTTGTTAATGATTTGGCTCTTAAACTAATGGAAAGCACGGGATGGTTCTCTGAGTGAGAAGCAGCACTGTGTCAGAGGAAAAAGTGATTATATGTGTTGTACGTACCTGTATATTTGGTTAAGGCCACCTGGGCAGCCGAGACAGCGTTCATCTGGACTATGTTATAGCGGTACAGCTCTGAGTCTCGGTTACTCTTGTCCAGTAGAGTGGAACAGACCCAGTATGCATAACCCTTCACTCCTTCAGTCTAATAACCACAAGACCATACAGCAATGTACATTACTAAAGGCATTTATTATGTTCTGTCTAAGCAAATAAACATAACGCTTTTATAGGAAAATAACGAATTACAGAGGGTTGTAATATATAATATAATAATAATAGATTATTTTCTAGTATCAGCATGTCCTGAAATGTTTTATTCCTCTTATACCACAGCTGTTTGCCAATGCTGGAAATGTTATATTTATTAAAGATTGGCACCATACATTTCATCCATTTATAGTTACGTTTAATATTATGGAACTTCCACAAACAAAGTTCTTGCTATCACGTACATTATAACAACTATAAACAATCATTAATTTTTTCATCTCTTTCTAGATATTAATAAGATAAAAATGGATTTTGTCATGTTACCAAGAAACAGCACAGCCCTCAGAAAACTTAAAGGAACAGCTTCACCGCTGACTGTTACAAAGCACTGACACTGAAGACTCCTTCAAAAAATGCCAAATAAACCTATCCCTACAGAAAATTTCACCATAATGACAATTACACTTTTTGTGAGTTTGTTTATGTGGAGCATCTGCCAGAGTTACTAAGTGTTTTAACGTATTGGAACAAGTGCATTATTATCAACCTGTTATTTCAATTACAGCTGGCAATTCCATCAGAGCTGCTGAAAATTAACCAACACCTTCTGACCAATCACAATCCAGAATTCAACAGTGCTGGGTTATAAATACTTATATAATATGACTAGAAACTCTTACATGAGTGCTGAGCTCAGTGGTGTGTCTGAAGAGATCCATGGTGTCATAGCTTCCTACTGTCTCAGCAATGAATGCCTGTAGAACCAACAGAGAGCAGTGGTTATTTCTTGTGTTAAGCGGATGTCTAGGGAAACTAAAGATCATGTCTGGACGTCCTGTGTTGCCAGCATGCTCACTGTACCTGTCCAATCCAACAGTTCACATACAGCGGCTCCAGAGATTGAGCAATCTTGAAGGCCTCATGTGCAAGCTAAGAAGTAAATATGCATACTCTTAAATGTGTACAATAACATATATAACAAAGTACATAAATGTGAGTAATCAAAGCACAATTTACCTCAATGTTGCCCTTCTTTAAATACAAAGTTCCAAGGTTTGTCCATGCTACAACATTCTAAAAACATATCAGGAATAATATCAGTGTGATGCCAAAGACTTCCTAAACTAAAGATGTTAAATACAGCATTGTGTTGCTAATCCTGCACTTACGTTTGGCTCTGCTCTGATTGATTTAATGAAACTGTGCTGTGCAAGGGCAAAGTTTTCAATTCCTGAAAGATAAGAAAAATATGCAATCTTCAGAATTTTTACAAATCATAAAAATACAGAGGCATGAGACGAATCTCTTACAGGAAAACAATTGAAACCACTATACATTACTGAATTGTTCAAATGATTACATTTACTACTTTTAACAATGTGATCAGTGAACATAATGTATTGGCTTGTGTGTTTTGTGGTGGGTTGGGAACACTTATGTTTTGCTGCTTTTTATTTTCCTTTGGTTACATGGAATGGATGCTTGTCTGCTTGTCTTTAATCAACTTTTTGTACTTACAGTACTCAATTAAAGCCCAAGCACACCTGTACAACAATAACGCCTTTCTTCATTTACCTTTGGTCATAGCCACCACCCCCAGTGCACTCCAGTATGTATGATTCCCACTGTCCAGCATGACTGCCTTTTTAACACACTAAACAAAACGCAAATTAATTACAGCGAGTTTATATCAGTTTGCTGATATCCTATTTCACAGGAAGTGCTGGAAGAGCTGTTCCCAGGTCAGGGGGAATACCTGCAAGGCTTTCTCCAGCAGAGGCTGGACATCCTGTTCTGTAGATGTGGACAGGAACAGCCTAGACTGGTGGTAATAGTTGAGGCCCAGGTCACACCACAGGCTTGGGGCTTCTGCCATCAGTTTCAGAGCACGGCCATAGCATCTGGAACACATGGATTACAAAATGTGAGGTGTGCTTTAGATAAACTACAGAGAATTAAGGAAGGAATTGCTATAATACTGCACACTGAATAGTGTCTGGCTCATCCTATATTACTCATACTTTGTGTAATTAGTACTACGCTGTACTGTGTGCTACTAGGCCATGTACTGTGCTGTTCTGTGCGCTACGGTGTCCATGTCTTTTAATGTCTGTATTGTTCTTGCTATTTTGGAGATACCAAACTATAAATAGAAGATATAATAGTTTATTTCTCATGACAATTATGGCGAAACATAACAAACATGTTTAAAATCACAGGTCCATTAAAACAGCACTTCACCATTTTACAACCTAATCTTTATGTACCGCCTCTGTAGTGTATATAATTACAACAGACAAGAATTTCGATACATTTGCGTGTACTAAATGAATAACAGAAGCCCCGGTGACTCAAGTCACCTTTAATGGAAGTCAAAGAGCAGTTACCGGGACTATGAAAAGTTTTTTATGTCTTAATCTCAAAAGGAGAAAAAAAGAAAGAGGTGGGAAAAAAAGAACTACTACTTATTTAATTCCCAACTGATTTACAGCCTAACTGTTATAAGCGTACAGCCAATAACAATGCAAATGGTCACATGACTATATGAGTGTGATGTGCATGTATGCTGGGTGACCCACCTCTCCCCAAGACTGAGCAGCTGTTTCTGGTCCAGTGTGTGATTCTTATCTGAAGGCTCTGCTCCACACAGCGCACCAGGCACCAGCACACAGATTCGGTTAGGAGAAACAGAACTGCATTTGGTACAGGCATCTCCCAGCAACTTCCACAGACACGAGAGATCTGCACGCTTCTGCAATGCCCTTCATACACATGACAGATGACAACGTCAGAGTTTATTACAGACAATGACAACGTGATTTTCACCTGCTGAGTGATAGAATAAGTGAGGTGAAAATATTCTCAGGGATTTTACCTAAACAAATACTTAATGGCTTCTTGTATGAGGTCTACTGCTCTCCCATCCAGGTAGTCATCCATTGCTGTTTTAGCCATGGCCAAAAGACATTCTCCAAGCCCTGACCAAAAGAAGAAAACAAAATTTATTTAGCAGCTATAGCTTGTCTACTTAGTTGGTCTGGGTGATAACAGGCAATATTTTTCAACAATATTTTTAGACTTTAAAAAAAAAATAAATAAATAGTAAAAGTACACCTGTATGATCTAAAAATAACTAAGATTTTTTTTTAATGACCTTAATTCAAATATGTTACTGGAGCCCTGAGCATAAAGCATTTCAAATTTATTTATTCAAGTTTATTGAAACAAATCAGAACAATTAAGAGATGCTGTACTACAAACCAGTCTGGCTGCAAAAATAGCTAATGGTCTTACCACCCCATTAAAAGATCCATATAAATCACATTTCAAATCAATTATTTTCTAGCCAGCTCTTTGTCTTCATTTTGTTTGTCGTGTCAGATGCTTTTCACTGCGAGATGGCAGGGCATCAGGCGTAATTTGTACTTGACAGATCTGTACTGGCCCAAGTCCAATAAAGAAAAAACACCTAAACCTGAACAAGAGGCCTGAATAAGAACATAATTATCAAGAGCGACATAAAATAAAGGAACAGACACCCACCCTTCAGAGCTGGCACATACTCTTCAGTTTCTATTATCTGCTGGTACTCCGCTGCTGCCTCTTTGTACCTGCCCAGAATCTGTTTGATGGAGGCCATCTGGTAGAGGCTGTAGATGGAGCTGGGCTGCAGCATGTGGGCCTTAGCAAAAGCTTTAAGAGCAGCTGTAAAGCTGTGGCGATTCAGGTACGCCTCACCTAAACACTCCCAACACACCCAGTCCTGAGGATCAGCCCGCAACGCTGCCTGCAGGCTGTAGCCAAAAACATTGAGATTGATGTTCAGAAATACCAGCTTGGCCTGACATACTTAAAAGAGGTGTTAATAGGAATGATGCATACTCTGCAATAGCCTGCGCATGCTGGCCCACTTTAAGATGATACAGGCCTCTTCTCATCCAGGCCCATTTAGCTGAACCAGGAGTTGCTCTCTCTGTCACTGCCTGAAGAACTGCTAAAGCAGAGTCCTAAACAAGAGAGAGGGTTAATATTTACAACATATCAGCTCCTCAATAAGGGTAGAACTATAATATGTGGGACACTCAGAGCACTAACCATGTCTCCCTGCTCCATACTGAGGTCCACAGTGGCAGCTCCAGCCTCTGCATCAGTGGAGTCCAGCTCAAACGCTTTCTTGTAGCAGCCTCTAGCACGGCCCTGGTCTTTGGCCACTTCCCTGTAGTAGTGACCCAGGTAGCAGAACACAGAGCCAAGATGGGGATCCAGCTTCGCAGCCTAGAGGTACAGTGATGAGGAAATGTAGTCTAGTTAGCTATAAGCTAAATAGTTACAATAGGCTGGAATATTTCAGAAATTGGCTCTATCTACTGCATCCAGGGCATATGTGTGATTTTGGACAAACACAGTGGAACATAGTAATTGTGTCACATATACTAGTGATGTGGTGGACAGAAAACGGGTTCAGAAAATCTGGAGTATTCCTTTAGAGCCAGTGAATTTAGATGTAATCTAATTCATTCCAAGCACACACCCAGTTTTTTTGCACCCAGTGCAAAAAAAGGCATAAAACTAAAGACATTCACCTTCAGCAGATGAGTGTGAACTTTGCTCCTGTCCCTCCGGGTATCTTCCCCCATGTTCCAATAAAGCTGCCCCAGCAGGAAGTACAACTCCCCACTCTCTGGCCTCTGACACACAGCTTCAGTAAAACTACATGACGCAAAAATATATGTAAACGTGTGTATTAACGGTATAACATATGTTGAGGAAAATTGAGAAATAACAATAAAACGTACCATTGCTCTGCCTGCTGGTATTCGTTTTTAGCTCTGTGTGTCAGTCCCTTTATGGTTAAACCTTCCACAGAGCCAGGATGCGAGCTCAGCAACTCAGAAGACACCTTTAAACAATCCAGTGTTGTTGTTTTTTTTGTAATTACAGGACATACCAGTAATACAACTAAGACACAATATGTATTTACAGCATATACCTGAAAGGCTTCTTCAAGCTTCCCCTTTTGTAAATAGGCTCTACCTTTTAGCACTAACAGAGCAGGATCGTTGCTAGCATCCGGCATCTGAAAAACAGATGTTTTATGTCATGCAACAAATAAGTGGACCTAGTGGAAAGCACAACAGTAGGCCATGGAGTCCAGGGTGTCTCTAATTCTACAGCCAGTCCTCTACCTGAGAAAGCATCCCCAGAGCTTCATCTACACTCTGCTCTGTTCCAGCTCTCACCAGCGCCTCCAGCTTTACTCTCATCAGCTTCTGGGTCCAGTCTTCACTAAACCCTGCACACACCTTCAGCCCTGAAACACACACAAGTGTCACAGGATGCACAAGGTAAGACTGGTTTACTTTACTTGTACAACTCACATTAAATGGAGAATGGGTGTGCTTTCAAGAACTGTTTTTATTTCATCATGTATCATCAGGAACATGATTGTGTGAAATTTAGATTTAAAATGTCTTGCTTTCCGACTGTTTGTGTTAGGAGCACACATACTGTACATTAAGATTTGAATGAAATAGGAGTTCATTCCCTGCAAAAAATGACATTCAAGGTGGAGTTTTCCTTTAACTCCAGTGACATGTCATGAATGAGGAGCTGTGAGACCAGTTGTACCTTGGCTGGAGGACACAGCACTATCGGAGTATTTGTGCATTTTCAGCTCAGCCTGAGCAAGACTGTACCAGCCAATGACACTGGAGCGCATCCGTTTCAGTCCTGCAGACAAAGGCACAAATATATTTAATACAAATAACTGTCTGTTTACTTTCAATTTTCCCTTACCTTTCCCAACACAAGGCACTTTAACACCAGTAACTTTAGTTCCATGTGCAAGTGGATATTTAGAGGTTTTTGCTGCTTTTCATACAGCCAAAGGATTCACACATTTACATTCTACCACACAAACAATTACATTTTATGACCACAAAAGGTTTAACCGCATACTAACCAAGACCAAAACTCTTGATAGCATCCTCATATTTCTTGTCCTGAAGAGCTTTTTTACCCAGACCAAAGTGGGCCAGTGAACTGACTGGGTCCAGCTCCAAGAGCCGAGTGTAACAGCTGACGGCTTCTTCACTGCAATGATCTACCATCAAACACAAAAGCACCATCTACAACCTCAGTAATAATTCAGCACATGTTTATCATTCATTAACTGCATTTAACTTTGTTTTTAATGAATGTTTTTAATGTTTAATGTATGGGGAAATTAAGCAAATAAAAAAATCACTGATTAGACTAAGATTCGGGTTATTGCCATGCAAAGGTTTCAGACATTGCTTTCCTTTACCTAGAAATAAATAATGCTCCCCTAGAACTTCCAGAGGATAAGAGTCTTTTGGGTAGAGGGACAGCATGATATCACACATCTCCTTCATCTTGACCACTTCATGAGGGAGCTGGCAGAGAAATTTCAAGTTTGTACTGTATTTCCAATATCTAACATTAATAAGACATATTATTCCAAAAGGTGGTACTTACTTTTGACAGGCATTTAATGTAATCGTGGGTGAGTTGTTTATGGTCCTCACCAGGCACATTTTCTGTTAGCTGAAGTGCTTTTTCAAAAGCAGACAGGAGCTGAAAATTGAATATGGATAATTTGTACAAGCACATACTCAACTACATGAATATGTTCAAATAAATGGACTCAAAAGGTGCCTGAGAATCCTAACAAGGCAGCACAATGTTTTTAACATAATCTCTATCTACACCATCTACCAGAATTTCAAATCAAAACAGTACTTCTGGTTTATGCAACTTGATAATAGCTCACATGTTGCTGTGTCTCGTTGTCCTGCTGTTCCACTGAGCCCAGGAGCAGCCTGATCATTTCTCTCCATAGTTCAACCAGCTCGAAGTTCTCAATCCCATCCTCTGCCTC
>CM040998.1:6582734-6608150 GCA_022985145.1 Pangasius djambal
GAATCCAAAATTTGAGTATTTTTCTATGTTATGTTCATGTTTATGTTCCTAAACTTTTTATTTAATAAAATATGTTTTCATAGTTTGTGTTGTCCCTTATTATCAATGCAAAATGGTCACTAACTAAAGAGGATTTATGCTGATATTGCCCAAAAACCCTATTTTGTTCAGGCGTTTCCAAACTTTTGGAGGGCAGTGTGTGTGTGTGTGTGTGTGTGTGTGTGTGTGTGTGTGTGTATATATATATATATATATATATATATATATATATATATATATATATATATATATATATATATATATATATATATATGTGTGTGTATATATGTATGTATATGTGTGTGTATATATGTATGTATATGTGTGTGTGTATATATGTGTATATATGTGTGTATATATGTATGTATATGTGTCATATTTGTTTTTCTGTTTTGTTTTGAGTAGTGGCCAGTGTATGGTGAACCCCCTATGCACAAAGACCAGCCGCCTGTGTCCATTGCCCTGCTACTGAACCCTGAGAATGCTCTCTCTGTTCTGGAGAGAGGACCTGCAGCAGATAGCCCTGAGGTAAGACTAAGCAAAGTGTTCCTGCAGTGTGTGTTAAATAAAAACGTTTTACAGAAGCTAACCGTTGGCTCTTGTGCAGGCGGCTGAGTTCCGCCAGCTGTGGGGATCTCGTTCAGAGCTGAGGCGCTTTCAGGATGGAGCCATCACTGAGGCAGTGCTGTGGTCTGGATCCTCCACCTGCCAGAGAAGACATGTCCTGCTGGAGATCATTACCCACCTACTGGAACTGTAATACCACAGCACCATAACAGCAGAAGGAGATTTTTTTTTTTTTTTTTTTAACAACATGTGCTGTATGTGCTAATACATTTGTTATCTCCTTTTTTTTAGTCATGCTGGCATACCAGAGTCATGTGTCCGGTTTGTGGGAGGACAAATGGATGATGTTATTAAAGTTGAGCAAAAGGTATGTCTTATGATTGTGAATCATATGTGGATGGATGGATGAATGAATGGATGGGTAGATTTGTTGGATGGATGGATGGGATGTTTCATTGATGGATGAACAGATGGGGCAGTGGGTCTATGGATGGATTCATTGATGGGTAGATGGGTTCATTCATTAAGGGATGGATACGTTTGATGGATAGATGAATTCTTTGATGGGTGGGCGAACAGGTTGAGTTAATTATGGATGGATGCCTGAGAGAGAACAGGATAAGACTGAAGGACGATAAAAGTAGCAATTTACCGCAATCAACATTAATAACTACTAGTAGAAAAATATTAATTGCTGTCAGAGAAAATACAATTGTAAATACGTGGAACTTTATTTTAAAATGTATTAGGTATTGTGTAATAATACTACTAATATGAGTAAGGATGCTGACAATAGTGTACTGTTCTTTGAAATATTGAATGTATTGTGTCGGTTTCAGGGAACCGTACGCTATTGTTCACTTTATTATTGCCGTTTATCAGGAGTGCAGTACGGGAGAAGAGGAGAGTCTGAAGGTGGTGCAGTGCTTTGATGATCTGAGCAGAAAGCTGTGGCAGCTGGAGGGTCTGCCTCTGTCCGTCACATCAGTGCAGGGTGCTCACCCAGCTCTCAGATATACACAGGTCACTACACGTCTACACCTCTGCATTTCATCTTATACTCCTGCCATAAAAATACAGTCACTTCCTTTGCTGTGTTATTAATGTGTCTTCTCCCTCTATAGGTATTTCCTCCTGTGCCAGTAAAGCTGGCCTACTCGTATTTTGAGAGGGAAAAGACATCCCGTGCTTTGGTTCCACATAAGGCCAAGCCTTGCCCTTATTATATCACTCCTATTAAAGGTAAGGTGGTTATTTTATATGTCCATGTCAGCATAAAGAAATCATAATGCCAATATTTTAGCCTGATTGTTGTTCACAAGTATCAGACAAAACCACCACAAGAACATTTTCGGGAATGTTAAGCACCACCATGTTTCCACCAAAGAATCCAGGGTCAGTTTTAGTTCTTAGGCCATATTTAATGGAACTTTTTAGTTCCTGCTGCAGAGTAGTTGCTGCAGACCAGTAACTGCTGGGTTTCAGCTAGTCGTATGGATTGTACAGAAAGCAGTATTAAAAATCGGTGTTAATCTAACCATTACTAAAGCTCCATATTTGAGCAACAAAGAAAAAAGGAACCCTTTAGTTACACAAAAGGTTCATTTATCTCAGTGGAAACACACCTAAAGACAACATACTGAGTGCCTATAGAGCTACAGGTTTTATATGTATCTGTTCTGTTTTCATTCGTGCTCAGTGATCTGTCACATGGAAGGGAGTGGAAAGTGGCCTAGTGATAGACTGGCAATTCGCCATATTAAAGCAGCCTTCCACATCCGCCTTGGAGAGCTGCTCAAAAACCAGCATGGCTACACGTACCGGCCCTCACCAACACACCTGGACGTGTGGAAGGTAATGTGTGTTACACTGTGTTTCTATTAGCATTATTGCATTCATTAGAAGGTTTTTTTTTTTTTTTTTTTTTTTTCTTTTTCCCCTTTCTCTCTCAGTTGCATGCAAGGTAATGTAAAGTCAGTTGTACTGAAAACACCGACAAGCCTTTTTCTCACTACAGAAAGTATGCATAACTTCTAACCTGTGCTTTAAAGAAAAGGGATGGAGCCATATCGCTTTGTTATGATTGAGGTGGAAATAATTTTCATAGCAAAATGTAAACATAGAACTGAAATTAAGAAATTAGTGGGATCCAGTGCATGGAGACATCATGAATCACCAATTATAGGTCTAGAGAGCACTAAAGCCTAATCACATCTAAATGGTAAGTTTCATGAAATTATATGATAATAGGTGTAGAATCCCCCTTAAAGCATGATCTGCACCTTTAAGATTTCCTTTCCATATATGAAAAAAACAAATTAAGGGTGACAAATGAAGGTTTTATCAAATAGTTTGAATTGTGGAAATATTTAACATTATTATTATTATTATTAAGCCTAAATGTTTGTATTTTGGACATATGTGCAGGATGGACTGGTGTTCCGCATCCAGGTAGCGTACCACCGAGAGCCGCAGGTGCTGAGAGAAAGTGTGACCACAGAGGGCATGCTGATTCAGCGAGATAATGCAGAGGCACAGGCATTGGAGCTCGAGACCCAGCACAAACCCTTCCTCACCAGCACCCTGCATGGGTACAACACACACACACAAAAAAAACATTTGTTGTCCTTGCGACCACATAGACCTAATGCTTACACGTGGTACCCAATGCCCTAGCTCTTATTACCTTACTACCTCTTATAACAAATGAGTCATGGAGAAGTCTTATAAAGTCCCTTGTACGTGGTTTGTGTGTCAGTCTGCAGCAGCAGCAGCAGCCATGTTTCGGCGCAGTGTGCCGTCTGGCCAAACGCTGGCTGGCTGCACAGCTCTTCAGTGGAGACATAATCGAGGAGGCAGCTGATCTGCTGGTAGCCTCGCTCTTCCTACAGCCGGCTCCCTTCACCCCTCCGAGGTAATCGTTTCTCACACACTTCCTTTCTCTGTTTCTCCATACTCTGGTTTTGGCTGAAGGTGATACTGAGCGTCATTTTCCTCAGTTCTCCACAGGTTGGTCTCCTCCGCTTCCTTCACCTGCTCTCCACTTTCGACTGGAAGAACAACCCTCTGGTGGTCAACCTCAACGGCAAACTCGCAGGTCAGCACCGTAAATAGCTCGGCTCACCTGTTTGCTGTCTGGCTTTAGTTTCCAATCTTCTTATTATCTCCTCTCTGCTGTAGCTTGTGACTACACTGAAATCAAAAACCACTTCCAGGCATCGAGGGAATCTTTGCCTGTGATGTTTATCGCCACTCCCAATGATAAGAATGTCTCCATTTGGACTAAACAGGGACCTTCAGTTCAGGTTTGTGAAGCAGACATTAGAAATGCATGTGTACTAGACTGTCTAGACCTATAAAAATCAAATAATTTTAAAGATAACATAGTAGAAATTACCATTTGCAATATTGCCATCCAGTAGATCTGGTTGTTTCTTTATTCAGGGCTTTGGTTTAGATTTTTCTGGCCCAGAAATGAGCACAAACCCACAGTCAGAACAGAGTGGCTCAGCTAAGCATTTAAAAATGTACATCAGGGGTTTTCGGTCTTATCCACAAAGGGCCAGTGTGGCTGCAGGTGTTTATATCAACAACCTGTTTCCACTTATTTTATTAGCTTTTCTTGGTCTTCAGTGTTTGTCTCTTATTTGCCAACCTGCCAACCTTCATGTGTTTTTCGTAGGAGTTCTATATTTTAACACTGGAGATTGATGGTACAAGTTATTGCTCAGAAATATGCCAAAAGGCAGTCTACTTTTCCCCCAGTAATGGCAGATGAGCCAACCAACATATGAATCTGGAATGATGGGTGCTTTGAACTCTCCTTGGAAGCCCCTCCCCTTCCCCCATCTCGTATTAGTAATGCTTTGGCCAGTGCTTTTGTCTCCACTAAATTTTCCTGCTTGATGCACTGAATTTGCATCAAGGTAAATGGAGAATGTGTTCAATTTGACTAACAATAGACAAGTATATAGTTAACATCAGTTATCAACTATAACAGGGATGCACCAAAATGTTTTGTCTCAAACTGATCAATCACGGCACTTTCAGCTTCTCGTAATAAAGAGAAAAAGGCAGAAAAATTTGACCAAAGAAGAGATTAATTAGACCTACAATGCATTATTTCTCTTTAGATGCTCCAGCGTGTCGTATTGGTTGCAGCAGAAAGCTTGCGTGTACTGGAGGCCCAGCTCATCAACCCCAGCCAAAAACAAGACATCCGGGTTAGTGTTATTGCTACTTATCTTTGAATCAGAGTTTATCTTATTGATCAGGGACTAGTATAGAGAAATGTGTTTGTGTTTCAGGTGGCGTTTCGACCCCCAATGGAGGCCTATGATGTTCTGATCCACCTCAGACCTCAACAGGTCCCCCTGCTGTCCAGAGCTGTGGACCCTCCTAATACCATCTGCCACCAAGGAACCCTGGATGGGGACGCAGCGAGCTCAGGAGGGGCTTTCCCTGTCGTGGACTTTGATCCTGTGAAACTGTATCTGTCTGAGCTCAGGGTTGGTTCTTTATAGTCCTTCATGTTGCATGGCAGCTTTGGTCAGCAACCAAGTATCAGTGTTAAACCAAAAACGGCTTTTGGGTGTAGTTTTAGCAGTGTGTACTGGCTCTTGTTGACCCTTTATGGCCCCAGAAGATAATGTTAACAGGTTTATGGATGGATGAATGGATTCATTCATTCCATTACTACTTCCTGTGTGCTATGTCCTTTTACTCAGGAACAAAAGTGTGCATTCATGTCCAGCCTTAACTGTACTGGAATTGGTACTGCTTCTGAACCAAGGAACTTCTCTGTCACTGATCACATTGTTTTGCTATGTTCTCTCAGGATGCATTTGGGGATCTAGCGCTATTTTTCTACGACCCGTATGGAGGAACAGTGATTGCAGTGCTGTGGAAGCCCAAAGCTTTTCAGCCTCAGCCGTTCAAGGTTAGTCAGAAATGCATTTCTCACTGAAAGACCTGTGTAGTAATGGTCTGTTACATTAGCCGTCTTTTCTGTCCTCCTTTAGACTTCCCTGATGAACGCCAGACGAGTGGACGTGAGTGAAGATGTGGCCACTACTGTCCCTAATATAGAGGCCATTCTGCAGGATTTCCGTATCATCGGGGAGGGCCTGGTCCAAAAGGTGGAACTAAGGACTGAGAGATGGGTTGTCTGAATTGGGAAGATCCCTCAGAAGATCATCTGTGTGCTATGGAATATTTGTTTTTGTTTTTTAAAGGACATTACATTTTATGTATATTTCAAGTTCTTTCTTGAGCTAAAATGAAGAGAATGAGTGAACGTGGATTTTTATGAAAAGATGTCCAGTTAATAATAATTATTACCTGATCTTTGCGTGTGGCTGATTTTGTTCATTTTGAATAAGACCAGCAACTCCAGCTGTGGTGCTTCAGTAATAACACCACTAGGGGAAATATGTATATTTATGTATAATAGGAAAATGCGATTATAGCAGAGATTCGCAAAGTGGGCCACGTTGTTGTTGTTTGAATTGAATGAGTTTAATCCAAACCTCAGTAATAATGTTAACTTGTGTCCTGTAGGTGGAAAGTTCAGGAATAGAAAGCTTTATGGCCCTAATAGATAAATAAAGTATTATTATACAGATTTAAAATAATGTTCATGAAGTAAATCTGTACTAAGTGGCCCGTAGAATTGATTTTACAGTTTAAGAGGCGCACACATCCTGCTGGAAAAAAAAGAAACCATCGCAGAAATTCTAATGTTTTCCACTACAAATACGATTACAAACCATCAGGTAATCATTAAAACCAATACCATTACTGGTCCTTAATCCACTAGACATAACATGCCACCAATAGAAGGTGACAAATTACCAGGAGAGACCCACAGGGACCATTACAGCTTCCATTAAAACCAATGCAACTTCCATTATAACCATTAAAACCATTACAAATTCTATGAGGGGTTCTATTGTTTGTTTTCCAGCAAACTCATACTGTTATTACACAGGAGAGGCTCATGTGGGTTTATCTGAACTGTAAAACCTGTGAGGCTTTCATTGTGCTTCATGATTTTGCCTGTGCGAATATTAATTTATTAATACATGTTGCTTATACATAGATTAACTTATGCATAAGCAACTTGTATGCAGGACACACTAATAAATTTTTTTATTTTATTTATTTATTTATTTATGCTGGCCCCATAACTAAAAATTCTTTATCTCTATATTCACTGAAACCTCGACTTCCTGGATATTCTCTCTCTCTCTCTCCGCGCGCGCTTCTGTTCAGGAGCAGTCACGTGATCACGTCAATGGTCACGTGCTTCTGGCGGACGCAATCAAGCGTTGGTACAGTGTTGTGTTTTCAGCGCGCGCGTCTCAGTAACGTTATATCAGTAATGTTTAAAGAATTACTAAAGGCTTACGAAAAGCTTTGTAGCAAGCGGAAGTCATACAAGTGAGGCTCGCTAATGAGCACAGTCACACTGTGTTAATGGAGAAAATATATACGAATTAAAAGGTTAACTTTAGCACGTCCGGAGATCTGTGTTGCAGAGCAGGGTTAGGGTTAGGAATTAATCAACACACATAACAGAGTTTATCTTAACGCTTACAGCACCATGAACACATTTGCTTTCTTTCTGCTGCAAGTTGTTTCGCTAAAAGCTCTGAGCTTGAGCCTGAACAGGACATCAGAACAAAGACCAAATATAGTGATGGTCATGTCCGATGCATTTGTAAGTACTCAAACATTTCTTTAAAACATACAGTAAACTGCAATCAGTCAGTAGGTTACTACATGACTATTTCTGTAAAAAACAGAAGCAGAAGCTGAAATATATAGAGATAGATTCCTGTAGAGTACAGTTGTGGAGAAGTCAGGGAAGCTGAAAACATTTCTCTTAAACTGGAGAGTTTCCTGAAAAGATCCCTCCCTATTATTGTTTGTAGAGATACAATTCAACTCTATTTATCTTTTGCACAGTATGACAGGACATTGTAATGCCTGTGGTGAGGGCAGAGTAAACTGCTCACATAACAGAACATCACACACACACACACACACACTGAGCAAAAGAGTATAGATAAATAAGTACAATAACAAGTACAATATATGCTACAACATAGTGAGAAAGAGAGGAAAACTACATACAGCACAGATTATTGCACTAAAATTGTGTAAAGTGTCAAGTAGGAGACTGGAAACAAGAAGAAAAACAAATAAAATAAAACAATTTAAATAAATATATTATAAGAAATTACCCCTCTTTCTACTACTACATTTCTTTATTTTTTCTTGTTCATCATTGTTTTATTGTCCTTAAGCTCTGCGTATTTATTTGTGTTTTTCAATGATATGGTCTTTGTGGTCATATTATTATTATTATTATTAGTAGTAGTAGTAGTAGTAGTATTGCTATGAGACTTTTATTTTGACAAACACTTCCACCAGGAAGTAAAATTATCTGTTCCTGTAACGCTGCAATACAAAACTGTCAGCATATACTAGCATATGAAATAAATAAGCTAAAAAGAAAAAAGAACAGGTACTAGCCATAGAGTTATGTATGTATGTAATCTTTATTTAACCTGGATACAAAACTCACTGAGATAAAATCTCTTTTACAAGAGTCACCTGGCCAAGAAGGCAGCAAAAAACACAACAGTTAAAGCCACAACAACAGTTACCACATGAAGAAAAACTCCCCCCAGAATTAGTGAAAAATAAATAAAAAATCAATAAATCGGACAGAAATAGAAATTAAGTTAATAGAGTAAAAAAAAAATGTTGCATTCAGGTAGAAGTCATAACCCGTAACCCATCAATCACTACCCTTTCTTTGTATCTGCTTTGGCAATACAAATGTACAATTATTTGTCATGCCAATACAGCACATGAAAACTGAAAACTGAAACACACACACAGAGAGAGAGAGAGAGGTGCTTCCGATGTTCGGGTCTCTCACACGCAGGGCTTTCAGCCATTACCATTACGGGAGTCTGCATTTCTGCTCTCTTGCAATTTTTTTTTTGTCAGAATGCCAGAAGGTTGTGCAGAGTTTGGCTGCACCAACCTTCGCAAAAGGGCAGCAACATTTCTTTTCACAGGTAAGATTCAGGCTTGAAGTTGCAGTAGTGTCTTTTCTATGGGTTCCTCATACTAGGGCTTGTGAAAAAAAAACTCCCAAACAACACTCATTCATTTATTTTAAAAATTAATATTAGAAATAGCAAAGATGGATTTGTGTGCTAATATTCTGAAATGTTACTGGGAGTCATATTCGAACAAGCCACATTTACATTAATAGTGTACATGTTACTCTAGTCTTTTTGATTATCCTTTTGCACGGTGTGTAGGAGTTCAGCAATAAAAATGGACAGATCTACCTCCCCTAAACAAACTACTACTTTGCTTCATGTCAGAATGTAGCACACCAAACTGTGCCTTGGATTATTTTCTATAACAACACAACACTTCCCAACTTCCCACTAGACTGATTGGCCAGCTCAAGGAATATTCCTTTGGTTGTTACTGACGTATGTTACACATACGTATATTACTGACATAATAAAATGTTACAGTAGTCCTCTTTTTTTAAATCTGGTAGGGATTGCAGAAAAAGTAGGTTGGGATCACAGAAATCCATTTGGTGTTGTTTGCCAAAAATGTTTGGGAACCCCAGCGCTGTTGTTGTTGATTGTTGTCAGTTGATACAATGACGTTGAATGACGATAAAAACCTGAAAGGTAACCAAGCCATAACAACTAAGTCTGGGCACACATGGACTGTATATCTGATTGTCTAGCTGTTATCAGTCTTTAATTTAACATTTATAACAACAGTCTGTTGCAAGGGTGAAACATTCATGTCATGAGTATGGCATCATTAATTACCTGAACTTTGTGATCATCAGCACTGCCAGTGTAATCACTAGACCTCAAGATTTATTGTGTTACTCATTAGCCAAAAAAGTTAGCTATATTATGTGCTGCTGCTGAGGATGGCTTTTCGACTGCAGTTGCCATGAACAGTTTTGCACTCAAGTCTCCATCAGGGAACAGTTGATAACTTCAACAAAATAGAATTCATGTTAAAACTATAATATATGTATGTGTATAATATGAATTTCCTGGTTGCACAATTGCACTTTTTGACTATACAGCACACACTTATAGAAGGGAATTATTTATAATTGCACTATCCGTAGTCACCCAGATGAGGATGGGTTCCCTTTTGAGTCTGGTTCCTCTCAAGGTTTCTTCCTCATAACGTCTCAGGGAGTTTTTCCTTGCCACCGTCGCCTCTGGTTTGCTCATTAGGGATAAGTTTAAAATTTATATCCTGAATTTACATATTTCTGTAAAGCTGCTTTGTGACAATGTCCATTGTTAAAAGTGCTATACAAATAAAATTGAATTGAATATTAATCCATGTAACTATCGGTTACAGATTTCCTCTGGAAAGACCAGATCTGCTGGAGAGATGGCTTGAAAATCTTGGTCGTTAATTATACACCTACAGTACATCATCGCCTTTGCAGTGAACATTTTGTGGCGAAAGATTATATGAGAGGTATGCTTATGAAACACACATTTTTAAAAGATTAGCCATCATGATGCATAGACAAAATTCACATAATTCACATTATAACAATACATAATAATTAAAATTATTGTGGATTTATGTTGGTCGTTATTTGGATTTTTGCAGGTATACATCCCCGTGATTACCCTGATGTTGTGAAACATCAGCTGAAGCTTTTAGCAGTACCTACAGTCTTCCCAGGACACCCTATTCTAAAGCAGATCATCAATCCAAGAAAAAATCCCAAAAAGGAGAATGGTGCAAGATGCTGATCATCCACCTACCAAAAAGCATAAGCAGAATCATGCCGATCATGACTTTATAGATACGGATTCTTTGGCTTGCATTTTGGAAACGACTAGAAAGCAGCTGAACAATGTACACAGAGAACTTAAAATGGTGAAAGTGAAAGGAAAGGACCACCCTATATATATCTTATCTGATGAATGAGCTCCATGACCAGAAACCTCTAAATAATGAACAGTTTGAAAAAAAAAATCAGGTGGTACAATGAGGTATTCAAAAGATGTTAAACAGTTTGCACTTACTATGCATGTTTACTCACCACAAGCTTAGGAATTTTTAAGAATGTATCTTTATTTGCCGTCCAAGATCCATCAGAAAGTGGGCAGCAAGTGTCAACTGCGAGCCCAGATTTCTCAGAGAAGTCATCGACCACTTGTAAACGTCTGTCTCGAGAGACCAGTCAGTGAAGGATTGTAGATTGGCTATAAGGAAGGAGATTGTGTATGAAGGGAAGACATTATGCTATGCTGAGTTTGTAGATTGTGGTCGTTTGCAGGTTTCCACCAGTGACACCGTTGCAACTGTTGTGAATTGTGTGTGATTGTTCTTATGCTAATCACCGTACTGCTTCACAACTGGGATGCTCGCTTTTCAGTGGTCTTACCAAGCCACACTTTCCTCATCCAATGCAGCCATCCAACAGTGTGTACTTTCTCTTTGACGCCAGTCATTTGATGAAGCTTGCCACAAACTGTTTTGCAGCACAGGGTACGATGATTCACAATGAACAGTTCATCAATTGGTCATATATAGAACAACTGCATGACATCCAACAAACGGCTTTGTCAGTTATATCGAAGGTGAAGCACATACAGTGGCAGCATCACAAAAGGTGATAGAAGGTGAAATTGGCTGCTCAGACACTCAGTGCGTCAGTCGCTGAGGCTATTGACTTCTTGCATGAGGATCTTCACCACCCAGACTTTGCTGGCAGTGAGAAGACAACTCGGAAGAATTGATCAGCTGGTGGACTGCATTAATTCTAAAAATCCAGTTATACATGGCATGAAATCTCCCATGAACAAGGACAACCTTGAGGACAGAAAAAAGTGGTTACTGGAAATGGTCTCTTATCTGCTAGCACTCAAAGATACAAATGGAAACTGTATGTGTTCCAGTAAATGAAAGGCACCATGGATTGGGTTTGTTATTACCATTCACTCAACAGTGAAAATCTGCGAAGACCACCCTGTCTCGGCAGGTCAGTCCTCTGCAGTTTGTTTGCACGCACAAAATGTCTCAGGATCAGTTGGAAATGTTGTTCAGTAGGATCAGACGGAGAGTTCAAATATGTTCTAAGAACAATCGTGAAGATTCAGTTATGCCCTCAGAAAAGGCAAATGTCAGCATGAAGGAGCTCGTAGTAACTCTTTTCAGGAAGTTGCCATCTTACTCGGAACTCCAGACCAATGCACAATTCGAAAGATTTGTTAACCTTCTCTAGTCAACATCAGAGTACTGTGATCATGTGCTACACTACTTACATGTGCTACATGTCTGGATATATCACTAGACATATTGTTAAAGACTGTAAATGTACTCCATGCTCCTTAGCTCTATACAGAAATAGTCTCACTGCAAGTACTCCTGACAGCTGCAGTTCCCTGACTGAAAGAAAAGACCAAGGAGACTTGAAACTTCCACACCATGATGTGTTCAGAATTGTCAAGACAGCTAACAGATTTCTCAGGTATAAAAATATATTGAGGCACAATGCACAGTCAGTCTTTTAAGTTACATAATATCAGTGTAATTAAATAACTACAATCCATTCCAGGGCTGCGCTGACCATTGAACGAGGACCACTGATGGCATCAGTGATCCATCTGAGGAGGATTGAAACTGCAGTTGTTGAAGAAGCGGGACCATAAGTCTTCCCAGATCTGGCCCATCATTTCTCCAACCATGACCTGACTGAAGAGAATGACGACAAAACCCAACTTATTAAAGCCATTAGTGGACTTCATCAATAATTTTTTAATGTCTTTGTCACTGATGTTGCTATAGTTGCTATATAACAAGACATTTATTTCACATTACTACATATAACAAAGTTAATAGTTTCGGAGGTGTATGATATATGTAACTTTTGTCTTTAATACATACAGTGTAATGTAAATGGTGCTTCATAAAACTACAGCAATGTTTCTAGTATTATTTACTGAATATAAAATAAATGATAACACTAACAGCGTCCTATTCAATGTATCATTTTTAATTTATTGAACAGAAACATTTAAAGTAAATTTAGTGTACTATGGTTTCAGTGACACATTTGTAATGGTGGACAAGCAAGTGCTTGGATTATTAGGTTGAAGCTGTTAAAATGTATAGTCACATAGAGCCTAAAGACATACACTATATGGGCAAAGGTTTGTGGACACCTGACCATCACACCCATATATGATTCTTCCCCAAACTGTTGCCGCAAAGTTGGAAGCACACAATTGATTAGAATGTCTTTGTATGTTGTAGCGTTACATTTTCCTTCAGTGGAACTAACGGGCCTCACCCAAACATGTTCCAGCATGACAACTGACGAAAAAGTGCATGCTGTCTATATTTTAACTCTATGATACTAGCCTACCTGATGTACTCCAAGTGTATAAAAAATTATAGGAGGCTTCTCTTACCTGTCTGCAAGTTGATTTTTCTTCTTATAATCTTATTATTTTCAGCACTGACTTTGTATCATTTCCAGGATGGAAGATTGACTTTTCACCCTGGGAATAAAGTTGTCCAGCTCCCATATATTAACTACATGAGGCAGATGGGTGTGATCTTCCTCAACTCCTACACAAATTCTCCCATTTGTTGTCCTTCAAGGGCAGGTACAGTGCTGTGTCTATTAAAAACTCATTTTTACTTCAGACAGTGTTAGCAGACTAACATTGATATTGTGCAATTTAATGAAGTTGTGCACTAATTAGAAGTTTATCCCAAAGTAACAGTGCAGTTCCTACAGCTCATTCTACTGTATGTGTGCATTGACAGCTATGTGGAGTGGGAAATTCGTCCATTTAACTCAGGCCTGGAACAATTACAAATGCCTTGCTCCCAGTGCTACTACATGGATGGATGATCTGCAGAAAGCTGGGTATCACACCCACCGTATGGGGAAGCTAGACTACACATCAGGGGGCCACTCGGTCAGGTGACTGGAATAAATCTTATTATTTATAGTTGAAATTGGAAGTGCAAATGCAGAAAGCAGAAGTCTGAGATACCTTTTTTCTACAAACCATGGGACCCAGCAAAAATGTTACCTGAGTGGTGCAAAAGTGTATGCGCTATCGTCTAGAGATCAAACTATGCCACAGCCATGCATGGTCGGGAGACTAGAGAGCAAAATTGGTCGTGCTCTCTGGGTGGGAGGGATGACCTACACTTCCCTGTTAATCACTGTGACACTAGCCAAATTGTGGGCATATGTATGCAGAAGAGGGTACATAGCTCTTTCCACTGAGTGTGTTACACTGCCCTGTAACACAGAATGATGGAAGCAGTATAAAAGGATGCAATTTGCTAGCTCTCAGAGGAAGCATGTATTAGCCTTCACCCTCCCTATTTGGTAGCTGTCATATGATAGGGGAGCTCTAAGTCCCTGGAGGACTAGTGGTTAGGCCTCGTCACTCTCACCGCCATGGCCCGGGTTCAATTCCCAGCCAGGGAACCAACTGCCAAAGTGCCGGTCCCAAGCTCAGATAAAATTTGGGGGGGGGGGTTGTATCAGGAAGGGAATCCAACGTAAAAACTGTGCCAAATCAAATATGCGGACCAATGATCGTTAGTCCCCTAACAGGAGCAGCTGGAAGATGAACAACAACAACATATGGCTGGTGGGTGCAAATTGGCAGGTCACAAAATTAGGGAAGAAATATCCACAAAAAAAAAGAAGAAGAATTGCTTTGGAGGGATTAATAAACAGTCTTGTGCACACCTCTAATATGAATGTATGAAATAAATGCATATTTTGTATCTTGCATATCATTTGTGTGTGTATACTTGTATGTTCCATTCTGCATAAAAACACCATTGGCCAGCAATCGTGTGGAGGCATGGACCAGAGAAGTGGCATTTCTTCTGAGGCAGGAGGGTCGTCCAGTGGCAGACTTAGTAGGTAACGGATCCACAGTTAGAGTCATGACCAAAGACTGGAACACCACAGATAGTGCTGTGCAGTGGATCAGACAGAAAGCCACAGCTCTGTCACAGCCATTTGCTCTGTATCTGGGGCTGAATCTGCCTCATCCATACCGCACAGAGGAGCTGGGGCCCACTGCTGGAGGCTCCACCTTCCGCACCTCACCCTACTGGCTCAAAAAGGCAGGTTGTTCTTCATCGCATCAGTGATGGCAACACAGAATAAACATTCACTACTGTAATCAGATTTGAAGAATGAATGTTAGAGATACTCAAGCAAGTTTTTCTATTAAATCTTTATCTACTGCATCTTTAGCATATGTGTGTGTTTACTGGTTGCATAAGAAGTTCCCTGTACTGAGAGAGGGGGGAAAATACTGTATACTTGAAATCCACTTGGATGCTTAGAGGTGGTTGTTGAATTCTGTCAATAAACCTTTAAAATGCAACCATTACACAGATATGAGAGAAAATCCTAGCAAAACTGTTCTTACGTAGGTTTATCAGACTTTCAAACATCAGCTCCAAACAATAAAAGGTATGTGCTTTCCCTGAAAACTTTGTGATATCCAGAGACAAATACCTTAGACTGAAATCTAAAATGTGTCTTGGCTTAATGTTTATTGACTGCCACAACAAATGCGCTCGTGCTTCCATTCTAATCGAGTTTTGCAAAAATGGATTTTCTGCTCTTTTTTTTTTCCAGAAAGTATCTGTGGAAATCACACATGCACAACATATGCTATAGACAGAGATGAAGTAGAAAAGAATGCAAGAGTATTACTTAGAGCACTGTAACCTGTACAGTACTTCTGTACTGTGCTGTACTTGTCACTGTACTGAAACAGTAGCTTTTGTATATCTGTGTTGTACACTGGTCACACTAGGGCTAGAGTAATAAAGTAAGGAATAAAACATGACAGGGCGTGCTGTTATAGGAAAATAATACTGTTACCACCACAGAGTTGATTGTTGTCCTATAAAAGCACATCGCAAAGTGTGTATTTCACTTATACCACAGCAATTTGCCTATATATATATATATATATATATGTGTGTGTGTGTGTGTGTGTGTATGTATATATATATATATATATATATATATATATATATATATATATATATATATATATTTTTTTTTTTTTTTTTTTTTTTTTTTTTTTTTTTTTTTTTTTAATTAAAGAATTACATTTTAGTTAGATATCTTTTTTATGGACTCTAGTGTATTTAATGGCCTTTGTTCATTGATTTTTTATATATTCAAACCATACATTTGGTTGCATACTCTGGTGGCATATTTATTTACTCACATTATATATTCTAATTTCACTTATATTTTGTATTTAAAAAGATTTACTCATAATGTAGTGGGGCTTAACATAGAGCCCTGCCTATAAAATTTCAATAATATTACCTTCATCTCAATTTCACTAAGGTTTCCACGGAGCAAGTTTCCCTCCCAAACTGGTTGCCGTTTTCTCAAATGCACCGTGTTGATTATTATTCCACCGTCACCAAAAACTGCAGTGGCAACTTTTCTGAACAGGAGATCAGAGACATCCGAGTCAGTTATTATGCCATGTGTGCCGAAACAGACAGCATGCTTGGTAAGCGTGAGATATGTTTAACATTTCATGCACCAGTTCTAATCTGCTGTGCTTGATGCATTGCTTAAGAGCTTTTACTGCACTCTGATGACATCCCTCTGGTGCAGGTGAAGTGATTGCTGCTCTCAGAGACACAGGTTTATTGAACAGCACAGTCGTGCTTTTCACCTCGGATCATGGGGATCTGGCCATGGAGCACAGGCAGTTCTATAAGATGTCTATGTTTGAAGGCAGCTCCCACGTTCCCTTACTTATGATGGGGCCAGGGATTAAGTCTGGGACTGAGATCAGTTTACCGGTCTCTCTTGTAGACCTGTATCCTTCTGTACTTGGTGAATTTAATTGTTTACTAACATGTCTGATAAATTTGTAGTCACAGCATTTCATTTAAAAGACAAACTTACCTTCAAAGAAAAATTTTATGTCCCCCTGTGATGGATTTTAGATTTGAAACTGCAACTGGTCAGTTTCTGATTTGTTTTTTATTTGTTTTGTATGATTTATAATAGCAGATATAAATCCAGGTTTTAAAGACTTATTGCAATGTACATTTAGTGTTTTCCTTGATATTACACATGGGTCCAATCTTATCCACAAAGGCCCAGCATGGCTGCGAGTTTTCATTCCAAACCAGTGGGAGCTTTAACTCCCCAGTCATTTAAAGGGCCAGTTTGTAATGTTTAAAAGTCTAGACTTGTAGTCATTGTATAATTTCTAAGATACTTCAGAAAAATGTGAGGTTGCATTAGCGCCATACAGAACTTAGCTTCGGCAAGAATTTAGCTTTTGCTCCAGCCTAAAGAGAGCTGTGCAGCTCTGCTTCTTTTCTTTAAAAGGGAGCTCAAAGATATACATGGTTTTGACAGAGAGGGTGGAGAGGCTTGTCAAAGTTTTCGCTGCAGCTTTAAACTGTTAATGCTACTTTAAAAACCAAGACCAGTGATACCTGTTTAATCATGCACTATATTTTTAGATCATATACTAGGTTTAGGGTAGTAATGTTTTAAATTGAACACTAACATTTTTTAACATTTAAACATAAACATCTGCATTTACTTAATATCAGTGAACTGTACAAATCACAAATCAACAAGTGCCAGTTTATTATTATTATTAAGGTTTATTAAGTAATTTGTGGTGCAGCTGGGCTGTCTGAGTGTAAAAGAGTCCAGCATTCCACACTTCATATTTCATCAGTTTAACCATTTGGGCTTTAATGGTATACATCTCAATGAATTTCCCATTATGAACACGCTAAGTGCTCATGTGATTGAAACATATCTCTGTTGATTAAAGTTCAGAAACAAAAGGAAAAAAACAGGAATCAGGATTGAGTGAGCACACATTTGCCCGAAACGGGATAGTTGAAAAGTTGAAAAACAGTTGCCTAGTCTTCAACTCTCCAGTTTCAGTGAGTCTTTTGCTACTGTAGCCTCAGATTCCTGTTCTTGCCTGACAGGAGTATAATCTGATGTGGTCTTCTGCTATTATTGCCCATCAACCTCAAGGTTCGATGTGTTGTGCATTCTGAGATGCTCTGAGATGCAGAACTTTCCTGTGAGCTTGAAGAGTTCTGGCCAATCTCTTCTGACCTCTTTTATCAACAAGGCATTTCTGCCTGCAGAGCAATTTCTGAAATACTCAAACCTGCCCCAAACCAGTTGTTTGGCACCAACAACCATGCCAAAGTCAAAGTCACTGAGATCACATTTTCCCCCATTCTGACGTTTGATGTGAACATTAGCACTTTTGTGGCTGAATGAGCACAAATCCCCACAACCATTTTTCCAAAATCCAGTGGAAAGCCTTCTCAGAAGAGTGGAGGTTTTTATAACACCAAAAGGGGACTAAATCTGGAATGGGAGGTTCATTAAGCACATACCGTTTGGGTGTCCACACAGGTGTCCAACTTTTGGCCATATAGTGTATATTGATATTCCAACAGTAGATGCGTTGCATAAAATAAACAGCTTTCAGACACAAAAGAGATGCTTCTCATTCTTGCCTCTTTGAACAAGAGGAATCAGATGTGGCTCCTGCTTGGCTGGAATGAAAACATGCAGCCAGGCCAGATTTAGATACTCCTGCTCTAATACAACTGACTGAACCCATGAAGGACTTGAAATGTAAAAAACATACAGTGCAGTACACTGCCTCATAGTACATCATGTCATGTTATAATTCTCTGTATTGTGTGTGTCAGACTTTGCAGGTATCCCAATACCACATGGTTTGAGTGGTCACTCTCTGATCCCTCTGACCTCACAGAGTAATAAGCAGTCCACCAAACCTCACCCTGGCTGGATACTCAGTGAATACCATGGCTGCAATGCTAATGCCTCCACTTACATGCTGAGGATGGATAAGTGGAAGTACATCACATATTCAGATGGCTTGAGTGTCCCACCACAACTATTTGGTGAGCCACTGGCCATGTTAATAAAGCACTGGACTGTACATAAAGCAACAAGAATCATTTACAAACATTTTAACAGTTACACTACAATAGCTTATCCAGGCATGCTGATGTGACTAACAGTGAATGGCAGTTAGTCACTAATCATTAGGATTAGCATTGTGGAAATACACTGTCATCCTTTGTTAGCAACACAGGCATTCTTGGCAGACAATAGGTAATAATACTTCACCAGCATCAATGCTCTATTATCTTACCCTAATCAGATCTGTCTATGGATGAAGCTGAGCTAAAGAACGTGGCATCCCGTTACCCTGTTGTGTGTCAGCATCTGGACAAGCTGCTGCGCTCAGTGGTAGATTATCCGAACGTCACTGAGGCCGTCCGCCAATACAACAAGCAGCAGTTTCTGCAGTGGAAACAGAGTCTTGGGAACAATTACACACAGGTCATTGCCAACCTGCGCTGGCACGTGGACTGGCAAAAGAACGTACAAAATAATGAGAAAGCAATTGAGGACTGGCTTGACAGGTTACAATTATCTAACACTGTTCAGAATCAGTCTCCCAGAATCAAATACACAAAATAAGACTGAAAACTTGTTACGAATGCACTGTTTCATTTGTAATTGTGTCTTTTTTGCGTTATTTGTTTAAAAATGGATCCAACTTAATTCACTAATACTCATTCTGGTGCTTCTGGTAGTGGGATTTAACAGAGTGAGATATTTTATTTTATAAACAAATAATTTTTTTTAACTTATTGTACATTAAATAAATCCCTTGAGCTGCAATGCAATATGCAAATGCAATATTCATAACATTTACTGGCCACATTTTTTTGTCTGTACCTTTTTCTAAACGGAGAGAATTCTTCTACTTTTATAAGCAATGCTTTTGTGTATTTTAAATTACATTAATTTATTGTAAATTAAGTATTGTGTGTATGGGTATTGTGTATTGTGTATATATTTTAGTAATGAATTCATTAAAATTAAAGTATGAGTATCCTTGGATGCGTATCTATATTGTACCCAGTGGGGCAACTGATATTCTATTATTAACTACAAACACTTCACTTTTAATAGACTACATACTGTTTTCAGTACAGTGTGTGTCTTTGTGAAGGGATTCCTAATAATTTGGGTTTTTAATCCATTTTATTTCGTCAAACATGTTATATGATTATGATTACATGAAAAAAAGGTTGTAACCTAGTGACTGAGTCTATAATGTTATTACCATACATTATAGCATATAGAAAGCGCAAAAACTTAAAGGTGTTAGAATATGGTTGCCAGCAAAGAGGCTAGCAAATCCATCTTCAGCAACTCGACTCCAAGCTTGTGCAGCCTTTGTAGAGCAACTGCAGCGCCTGGTTCTGAAAACTGCACCCGCTGTGCTCAAGGGACATTATAATGGTGTATCACATCATGTTGCACTCCCAGTGCAGACACGTCAAACAAAAAAAATCTAACCATCATGCATTGTACCAAGACACGTTGATCAAGCTGAGACCTGTGTTACGTCAAACACACCTATAGACAAGCCTTCCTCTCCCAGATCAACCCCACCCCTGCACATGCATCATGATATTTTTGTCCCGGAATGAGTTGGGCAAGATAATGAGCACTTATTAATTAATGTGACTTCACCCCAGCACACAGCACCTGGTGCCTGATTTGAGTAAAACATAATTTCCTAGATATTCCTACAGTGGTGAAGATTGCAGTGTAGATATTAACATAAATTTAATATAAGCATATAATAGGCTAATGCTATTGCATTTAATTATCAAGACACAAAGGCGGCTGTTAATGTGAGCCAGATAAATGTAATGCTAACTGAAGTAAAGTGACTAAAGCAGTTCTAACTTCTAGCATTCCAGTCTTCACCTCATTCATTCCATTATAGACACATAATGTGATTTTATTATTTTACTAATTTGACTTTTATTGGAATGATTATTTGCTTTATTACTAAATGGTGTTAGGGTAGCATTGCTACCTCACAGCTCCAGGGTCCATGATTCCATCCTGAGCTCGCATTAATTACAGACTGTGTGAACTGTTGTGTTGAACCTATTCACTTCACTGTCCACTGATGGAGACCTGAGTGCAAAACTGCTTGTGGCAACCGCAGCCCCAAGCCACCACAGTACAACTCCCCATATGAGATCCCCAAGCCATCTCCATGGCCCCCAGGTGGCGCCATCCCCAGCAATCCCAATGATCTTCACGCCGTCCATGTGGGGCCACCCCCCAACAGCAGCAAGCGATCTCTAACCGATGAGAACTCTGGAGAGCAGAAGGGGTCAGGGTCACTGGTATCATTTCATGTTCACCCCGTGTCTACATGGGTTTCTTTCCGGGTTCTCTGGTTTCCTCCCCTCTCAACAACATGCCAGTAGGTGGACTGGATTGGTTAAATTAAGCGTGACTGAGTGTGTGTGTGTGTGTGTGTGTGTGTGTGTGCATGTTGACTTTGCAATAAACTAGTATCCCATCCAAAGTGTATTCCTGCCTAATATCCAGTGTTCCCAGGGTAGCCTGTGACCCTGACCAGGATAAAGTGCTTACCGAAGATGAATGAATGAATTACAACATTGTGATTTTTTTCTGAGATACACAGATGCAGACACCTGACCTGACCATCATACCCATATGTGTTTGTTGAACATCCGATCTCACCCACTCACTTGTGATATAACAGTTCTTCAACGATTTTGGAGCGTGGCTGTGTGGATTTGTGCTCATTCAGCCCCAAGAGCATTAGTGAAATCAGGCACTGATGTTGGGTGAGGAGGTCTGGGGGTGCATTCGGTGTCGGTTCATCCCAAAGGTGTTGAGTTGGGTTAAGGTCAGGGCTCTGTCCTGGCCACTTCACTATGAGCATATTGTGAGTAAGAGTCCTGGGATGAGGTTTTATTATTGCAGCAGCAGCAACTATTAAGTACAAGTCTACAATATCCATCATATGTCTAAAACATTTAAAAATCACCAACTGCACCTTTAAACATTGTGGACTAATAGCACATTAGTCTCATGGTGTAGTTATATGACACGCTGCAGTATTTTGCACGGCCTACAGGGGGACAATAACAAGACCCAGGCTTTTTCCGTGTCAGCTGCATACACGCACACAAACACAGCGCGCGACTAAACCCGAGTTTAAATAATAACAAATTGGTTAGAGTTCTTACTAAGTCGTTAATTTGCTGAAGCGTTTTGTAACGTATCTTTAAAACACTTTCAGTTCCAGCAGCCGACATTTTGGTCGCTGTCTTTTTGGTGACAGTCGAAAAACAAAAACTGAGGCTTCTGGCAGGACTGTAAGGAGGGAAAAGTTGCCTTTTTTTTTTGAAGTGTCTACTGCGTTGTTTATGAAGTTAAATAAATTACTGTTAAATAATCCGAAATAATTTGCTATTTGTTGTCATGTCGTTAGCTTGCTAGCTAGAGCTACTGTTTACTCACAGCGCGCGCGAGGATTTACATGAACTCCGTGTTGGCAAACTGCGTCTCAACTTAGTTCGGCACGTCTCCAGATAAATTAAAAAAAAAAAAAAAAAAAAGCTAAATTACCGAGCTCGGATACAAAAGGTGAAGTTCTTTATAAAGAAAAACGGAGAAATAAGACGTGGTGTAAGGTAGCTAGCCGCCTGAACTCGTCCCAGTTTGGCTCATGTCTGACCAGAGTTCAGATGAAGATGTGGATCCTGAATCGGAGCAAGCGGACGAGCTCGCGGGAACCCTCAGCAAGGTAGCTTATACATCACACTCACTAATTTTACATTATTAAATTAATAATAATAATAATAAAAAACTACTACAAGCTGTAAACTGATTAAACATTTGACTGCGACATGCTGCGGTCTGCAGTGCAGTCTTCCTGACTCCATGTGTTAAGGACACCTGTTCACTCCTTAAACCGGAGATTTCAAGAAAAACCTCACCCTGACACGCAATAAATCTGTTTATATTGACACTTGTGAGGTCTTTAGTGTTTCTGGTGCTGATTTGTTTATTAGTGTTTTATTTTTCTTATTGCGGTGAGAAGTTTGCGGTTGTCTCTCACTCTGATGTCACATGGAGGACATTGTAGGCGCAGGTACAATAGTGTTCAATAGGAGA
This sequence comes from Pangasius djambal, assembly GCA_022985145.1. Lineage (NCBI taxonomy): Eukaryota > Metazoa > Chordata > Actinopteri > Siluriformes > Pangasiidae > Pangasius > Pangasius djambal. The sequence continues at coordinate 6,605,515 of CM040998.1, forward strand.
CGACGTTTCAGTGATCTCAGACAGGTCAGGTTTCACTGTTGGCTGGAAAACAACAAAAGAGCTTCTTTTCTCACTCACCGTTTTTCAGTAACATTCCATGTCATATGAATAAGAAATCCAACAAAGAGGAAGTGGAGACAGCAGCTGGAAGTCTCAGAATGCAAAGCAGCTATATGCTGGGGATTTACGCTGTTACAGCAGAGACCAGTTAACAGTCTATGAGATGACAAGCAAGATGATGTTGAATGAAAGTTGAAGTTTTGTAAGCTTTAGAGAGGGAGCCGGGGCTTATGCTGCGATCAGCTCAAGGTCACAACTTGTAATTCCCAACCTCCAACCAGGAAAAGCCCCCTCAACTTAAAATTCCTACTCGTCAACTTGAGATTCGTCAACTACGAGTCCCTTCCCTGTTTACGGAGTGACTTCAAATCGATGTGGCTGCATGTCAGAAGTAAACAAAGCAGCACTTCTTACCTTTAAATGAGTTATGTGTATATACAAGTATTTGCTTTAGATCAGTCAACATACAGACGTACTGTACCCTCACCATCCACTTTATTAGGAACACCTGAACATTCATGCCGTTGTCTAATCAGCCAATCATGTGGCAGCAGTGCAGTGCAAAAAGTCATGCTTGTACAGGTCAAGAGCTTCAGGTACTGTTCACATCAAACATCAGACTGAAGAAAAAGTGTGATCTCTGTGACTTTGATTGTGGCATGGATGTTGGTACCAGATGGGCTGATTTGAGTATTTCAGAAACTGCTGATCTCCTGGGATTTTCTTGGCTGACAGTGGAACCTGGTGTGGTCTTCTGCTGTTGAAACTCATCCTCCTCAAGGTTTGATGTGTTGTGTGTTCTGAGATGCTTTTCTGCTCACCACGGTAGAGTGGTTGTTTGAGTTACTATACCAGCTCAAACCAGTCAGGTCATTCTCATCTGATCTCTCTCATCGTTAAGGTGGTAGCTCCGTGATTTAAGGTGGTAGCTCTGTGGTTAAGGTGGTACCTTATTTTACATTTATATACAAATGTAGATGTTTTTCATTAGGTAATGTGCACAAAAATCCTTTTATACTTATAGTAATAAATACTAGAGAAATGCTCATACGAGTCTCCCACATGGTGTTATAAAGAATGGGTCTGTGCTTTACTTTCAGTGGACCAACTATATCCATGGGTGGCAGGACCGCTGGGTTGTACTGAAGAACAACACACTAAGCTACTATAAGTCAGAGCATGAGCAAGAGTATGGCTGCAGAGGATCACTCTGTCTCAGCAAGGCTGTCATCAAGGTAAGGCTTCCTCCCTGGATTTAACATCGCCAGACCCAAAAATCTTTAAAGGAAAAATGCACCCTAAACCACTTGCATGCTAATCTTTATAACATGTGATCTACAGTGGTGTTTCTTTTAGCTTTAGGTTTTTTTTAAAATTATTTTTATTATAATTTATTTATTTATTTTTTTTTATACAGCTTCTTTCATTAACATGTCGGTATATTAAACTTTGGCTATACTTTGGCTATTGGTTTCCATCATGCCATTTTACAGCCTGTGGGATTTAGCCCTTGCTTCATCTCTACCTAAAGAGAGCAATGCAACAGCTCTTTAGTCCTTTAGAGCTTTCCAGCTCTGTTACCTTTAACAGATAAAGGTCTAACATCGCTGTCAACACCATCATGCTTCTTGTAGATCACTATCTAGCTGAGCCGAGTCTTTGCCATAACTGTGATTGTGTCATATAGCTGCATTGCATTCTGGGATTTTGAGTCCAGTATTTGCCGTCTCCACTACATCTGTGTTGAATTTCTCATTAATATGACATTGAACATGGTGAGTGAGAGAAGAAGCTTTTGCTCTTTTGCTTTTACAAACTAAAGTGAGCCTATATAGTGTGTGTGTGTGTATGTGTATATGTATGTATATATATATGTGTGTACATATGTACATACATACAAGAAATATAACCAAATTCAACATGGGTACTTGGACACAGCATGGTTGACTTGGTGGTGGAAATGACTGGATCATGGTTAATTTGCTGAACTGTCCATGCCACACTGACGAAGTGTCTCAGCTGGTCATTTTAATGACCGTGTAGAAGGGCTTTCAAATGTCTTTAAACACTTGAGGTTAAAATGAGCCTACAAATGGCTCATCAGGATGCTTCTCTTTAAATGTTGTTCCTCTTTCAGTAGTTTCCGTTAGGGGTTGCCACAGCAGATCACTGGTCCTCGTATTTGATTTGGCACAGTTTTTACGCCAGATGCCTTTCCTGACGCAACCCTCCCCAATTTTATCTGGTCTTGGGACTGGCCCTGAGAGCGCACTGTTGCACGCAACACCGGTGGCTGGGGTCTGTTCCCTGGCCTGGAATTGATCCTGGGCAGCAGCGGCGAGAGCACTGCGGCCTAACCACTAGTCCTCCAGGGACTCTTCTGTTTAAATAATTGTGATAAATAATTTTTTTAAATGCAGCTATAGATTAAACAGTTATTCAAAAGACAAAACTAAAATAGCAAAACTTTAAAAACATAAAAATTAAAAAGTTGTAGCTGGTTAATATAAAATTATATACAATGTGTGTATGTGTGTGTGTGTGTGTGTGTGTGTATGTGTGTGTGTATATATATA
>CM040998.1:6617145-6639311 GCA_022985145.1 Pangasius djambal
TGTGTGTGTGTGTGTGTGTGTGTGTGTGTGTGTGTGTGTGTGTGTGTGTGTGTGTGTTGGCATTTGCGTTTACAGGGTGAGTCAGGCTACGGTTCAGAGAACAGTCTGCGGCACCATGGATCCATGCTGTCCATCACTTCTGCCACCAGTGGCCTTTCAGCCACCTCCACATCTTCCTTTAAGGTTGAAAACAAAATAAAAAAGTCTCCCCTCATTAATCATAGAATACTATTGCTTACCTCTAGCTAGTGACTGGAGATATGTGGTATATGATGCTGTCAGCTAGTATACAAACAAAGTCCTGTGCTTGATAAACTTTACTGTGCTAAATACTAGTACTTTTATCAAAACGGCTCTTATTCTGAAGAGCTTGTACTTGAAACAAAGAAAAAACTTTTTAATGAAACATTTATAGTATACAGGACTGAGAACCCTAAATATATTTTCACTGCATAAACATGTTCCTTTGACTGATATGTATTGTCATTTATTACAAGATAAATCTATTGTTTATTGATGGTCACTGCGCAGAAAGGCAACAGTCTCAGAGAGAAGCTGGCAGAGATGGAGACATTCCGGGACATTCTGTGCAGACAAGTGGACACACTGCAGTGCTATTTTGACAATTGTGCAAGTGGAGATTACAGAGATGAGTTCTTCAGGGACAAAGGTGAGATGTTAAAATATATATACAGTCAGGTCCGGACGTATTTGCACAATGACAGAGTTTTTGTGATTTTGCCTTTATACACCACCACAATGGATTTGAAATAAAACAATCAAGTTGTGATCGAAGTGTAGACTTTCAGCTTTTTCAGCCATTTTCAGCAAAGTACCTCCATTTTCAGGGGCTCAAAGGTATTTGGACAAAGTGACATAATTGTAAATATAACCATAATTTTAATACTTGGATGAAAATTCTTTGCAGTCAATGACTGCCTGAAGTCTGGAGCCCATGTTCTCAAAACTCAAATTCTGAGTTTCCTCCCTGGAGATGCTTTGCCAGGCTTCACTGCAGCCACCTTCAGCTGCTGCTTGTTTGTGGGTCTTTCTGCCTTCAGTCTTGTCTTCAGTAAGTGAAAAGCAGCTCTATTGGGTTGAGATCAGGTGACTGACTTGGCTATTGAAGAATATTCCATTTCTTTGCCTTCAAAAAGTCTTGAGCTGCTTTCGCAGTATGTTTAGGGTCATTATCCACCTGCACTGTGAAGCGGCGTCCTATCAGTTTTGTAGCATTTGGCTGAATGTGAACAGAGAGTATAGCCCTATAACATTGCTGCTCGCATTGCTGCTGCTTTTGCACGCAGAAGCAAAAGTCACTTGTCACACTGTATATAAATCAGCCTCGAGTGCAAAATACTATTGAGATGGCTGACCAAATCCACACTGAACTGTAAAGCTGTGTGACATCTCAAATCTCCAGAACATCAAGATAAGTAATGCCTTTCTTTGAGTGCAAGTTGCATTATGGGCTGCTTAGACTTTGTCTTCTGTCTTTTGCCTGCAATCTGCAGCTTGTTGGAAGTCTTTATGGAAAGAATTTCTAGTTTAACTAGTCTTGTCTCCCACATACATTTTCAGTGCCAACACTCTCAATTCGAAAGAAAGGAAAAGGGGGGAAACTAAAAGTAAACACAAGCAAAGGGCATCTGTACTACCTGCAGAAATAAATAGTTTTTGGAAACCTCCAAATGTCAGTTTATTCTTCCCTGAGGGAGGATACTGATGGGTACTGATTAATACAAACACCTTGTAATTAGAGTCCCAAAATGAGTACAGTGTGGCTAGCTGGCCATGTTCTGAGAAAAATTCTGTTGTCAGTCTAGTTAGTATCTACTTATTAAATAATTAAATATAGCTATTTTATTTTATTGGTTGTTAAGTAATATTATAGCTGTAATAACTGTTTAATTTGTGTGCTGTTTGCTATGCAGTAATTGAGGATGATGAAGATGATTTTTCCACCTTACAGCCAGATGGAGACTACCTCCTCAACAGCAATAGCAGCAAAGAGAAGTGTATGTATGATTGCATGTCCTATTCCATATTTGTTTTATTATTTAAACCAAAATACTTGACTACAGTGCATAGCAACTAAAAATAACTGGAATATCTCAAGACCTAAATAATCACCACAAAACTGTCACTTTATTTAATGATGCCACTTTCTACAGAAGCTGTTGTGTTTGTCACGTTTCCATCAAGACCTTCATGTATACTGTCAACCTTCCTGCCTTTTCCCCTAACCCCCTTATGCAGGAGACGATAAAAAGAACAGGCAGGATATACAGACCCCTGATCTGCAGTGAAGGGACTAATATCAGACAGTTTCTTTAGATTATAATTCTTCTGTCTCAGTGAATATCCGCATTCAACATCATCCATAAGATGACAGCACTTTGTCACATGGAATTACAAGACACTGCCCTTCTAATGTGCTGTAGTTTGCCATCAGATAAAGACATGATGTTATTTTCTGTAAATAAAATAAGAAAGATTCCTGTCAGCTTCTTAATCCTCCTCCTCCTCCTTGATCCAGCCACACAGCAATGCCGATGTCATCGAGCGTAATTTAAAAACATATTCCATGTAAATTGTTGATGACATATTATAGCCTTACATAAGCTTATATCTTATATGACTTAAAACTTAGAGAATTGAAGCAGAACGTGCATATTATACCTTCTGCACTCTCTATAACAATTTAAATGGGTAATGTTCTGTCTATAGACAATAAATGTTGAGAATAAAACAGGAGTAATTAGTGAGAAGAGCTGCTTGGGGAAGTGGAGGCAGGAGAAGGCAGGAGGATTTTAGAACAGCACCAGTGTCCTGCTTGTCCTGCTGGTATTGGTCTCTTGTAGTCGGGTCATGTAATAAATTATGCAGCGTAAAAAAACTTATACATAATCGCAGTGTACATTTCCACTGTAGTTTCTCACAACATTTCACATATTGACTATTTATACATTGAAGTTAAAAGGAAAAAGGTTTTGTTGTTGTTTGGAAAACGTTACCAATATATGCCATTTCCATTGCCTACATCGGCAAACATTTCAAATCTCTAAACCATTTTTCACACAAAAAAAAAACACTTGGATGGAAACCTGGCTATATTTAGCTACCTTGGTTAACCTGTCATTGCACACTTGCTTCAAATCACACTCCTCCTCTAAGCCCATTTGTACATGAACAAATCACAAATTAACACGTAGTGGTTTTAAATATATGTGAAAAATAAAATGTTATGTTATTTTTACAGTCTTACTGCAAAAGACACAAATGATAAACATGTTTAAACATGGCTGCATTTCAGTGACGCGGAAAATTGGACATGAAAAAAGACTGTTGTGTCTCTCTTCTTGCTTTAGTATTCTCTACGGCCAGCTCCAGTGGGCCCAGTGGCATTGATTTCAAAGGTGAAGCTATCACTTTTAAAGCCACCACAGAAGGCATACTCTCTACAATGTCCCACTGCATTGAGATCATGGTCAAACGTGAGGAGAACTGGCAGAAGCGACTGGATAAAGTATGTCCACACATGCAGTGTTATGATGATTTGTTCCAACACAAACTTAGTTTAGCCTTAGTGCTTACAGTCTTGGTCCTCTTGCTACAGCAATGAAAGAGACAACTGAAAACTATGCTTTTCTGCTTTTTCAGTTAAAGCAGTGGTAAGGCCAAATGCAAATAAAATTTGCTGGGCAGAAAAGTAATTCCAGTGAAGAGGACAGGACACTGTCGTAATGCTTACTTTCGTTACTCACTGACTCTGCCTGTGAATTTTCTTGTTAGCCTGTAGAAAATAAGAGGGCAGGACTGTGCTGGTTTATGTGTTTTAAAAAAAAAAATTGAAGCATATCTAAAAGAGAAAAATAGCTGTCTCGTTCCCTGATTGACACTAAGCTTTTGTGCTAAAATTTGTTTGTAGTAAAATTCTGTTTGTTCTCTCTACCTGCTAGATTATCTTACGTTTTTCCAGCATAACGGCAGTGCATTCATATTACATTAAATTATGTTAATGTTCCTTGTATGTAACTAGTTGTTCCACTGTAGTTGAGACAAATGAATTGAGATAACTGAAACTGTCAGCTGTGTATTTATATTAGTATTTCAGAAATTGTTCTAGTCTTCTAGTCTGTGGAGTTGAAACCATAGAGGGCATTTGTTTGAAGGACTTCTCACCAGTCAGCAGATCATTATCACTTTCTCACCTCTGTGGAAAACCAGAGAGGGTGAATGGAATCATTTTAAACACTACAAGCTACACTGAGCCTAACATGTTATTAAATATAGATTTTCTAGAAGGAATACAGGAAAAAGATGAAGAAGATTAAGATTATGAACACATTAACATCATTAGCCGTTTTTGCATGATGTTTACAATTATGACTAATGTGTTTGATACATTATGTACTATTAAATAAGATGTGCTGTTGACTCAGCTAAAGCAAACCCACACTGGTAACCACGTGGGGCTGCATTCTTTGAAATTGGTGCTAATTTATCTGAGTGCTTATTCACAGAGCTGTGTTACACTTCTGTAACATCTCGTTGTAAAGTTTAGACTTGCCTAACCAGTTCTTGCTTGTCCAGCTGAAAATCATCGCAAGTCAGGAAGTACTAAAATTCCATTTCATTTGAAGCTCTTGCAAAGTAAAGGGGCGTGGATCTGTGTGCGTATACCGGCTGAAAAGAGACCTGCAGTCGGAAGACAACCTGCTGATCTTTAACTTGTGACTCAAGTTCACCAGTCCGTGTACTGTATGGATACATCTTAATATGTCAACCGGTTTATCCACACTACAACTCTGGCCGCTCTGGGCAGCCGAATCTGGACAGAATCGGATTACTCTGTGTACGCAGAGCAACTTCTCTGCAGTAGGTTACCTGTTCTGTGCTCTGTTTTCTGCCTCTGTAGGTCTAGTAGCTTTGTTCTATGTACTTGCCTCCAAACTTTTAGTTAATTATGCAAAAACAACTCAAATGTGTCTTCAGCTTTTCTGAACTGTGTCAGAGTATTACACCTGCACATTAGTGTAGTGTTCTTGTTCTTTTTTTTAATGGTTTTAGCAGTGCTGTAAGTTTATTTAATCTTTTTCACCTGTCTTAGCTGGCATCTTTATTTCAGGCAGAATATTGTTTGGTTAGGTGACTTATGTGGCCGCCTGTGGCACTCCTTAGCAGGTGTGATTTAAACAAGATGTAAATGTTAATGGTTTTTTCCGTTTACATTGGAGCACTAACAGGTAGGTGTGAGGCTTGTGTAGCTCCAGTTGGGTAAGCAGTTGACCTAAAGGACTGAGCTAACCTGCTACAACCTATCATTACACTGAAACTGTAAAACGAAAGAGTACTTGTGTATAATGACTCCAACAACACATTTTTGATTGACTTCTTTGAAGTCAAATCATTTCCTTTTTTCCTTTTTCCTCTCCTGTTCTTGGTAGAGGTTATTGGTATTTGGGGTTCTTTGTGACTGGGACACAGAGAGAACTCCAAGGCCATACCCAGTCCAAGATGCAGAACAATGGGGCTTAACCTGCGTTATTTGGCCTGGCTTTATTGGCTGAAGCCTGAGACTGGAGGTAGAACCTGTTAGAACGCAAAGATCTTGCTTGAAGGCCAGGGATCTACGGACTTATTGTGTTCATGTGTGTGGCATGATTTGTCTGCTTTGATTAGTGGAGAATGTTGTTGTTGTTCCTCTTGTGGCTGCTCTGTTAGGGGTTGCTAGAGTTGATCATTGGTCTGCGTATTTGATTCGGCACAGTTTTTACCCCGGATGCCTTTCCTGACGCAGCCCTCCCCAGTCTTCTCCGGGCTTTGGACCGGCACTGAGAGCACACTGTAGCACACAACCCCAGTGGCTGGGGTCGGTTCCCTGGCCGGGAATCGAACCCAGGCCACAACGGTGTGGCCTAACCACTAGTCCTCCAGGGACCCTTGATCAGTGAAGAATGTAAAGAGCTTTAAAATATATTCAAAGTCATTTATTATGGTGTCCAGATTTTATGACCATAGTCATGTGTTTTTGATTTACTTCCACAGTTCCTTACTATCACTGTCTTACTGACACTGTCTTACTTTCAGGTTTATTCTACTTTCATTGTAATGTGTTGCTCAGTGTCTATGATGCTAAAAGTAAGATAGTTATCTTTTCTTATAAGGAAATGGAACAAAGGAGGAGAGTAGAAGAATCCTATAAGTCAGCCATAACAGAACTGAAGAAGAAATCTCACTACGGAGGACCAGGCTATGAAGTAATTCAGTCTGATTTTGATTGATAAACAAGTGTGCTTCAAGTGTCTTGCATCCATGTTTGTTTCAAAATGCAATAATATGCGTGATTAAACATTCTCGCATGATTTTTAGGAGGGACCAAACAGTCTCATCAATGAAGATGAATTCTTTGATGCTGTTGAAGCAGCTCTGGATAAGCAAGACAAGATTGAGGAGCAGGTTGGTCTAAAGTATAGTAGGAATTAATTGTTCAGAGCTGCAAAGCTGCATTGCTTACACTAGCTTTGGGCGCCTTTTAACCCATTAGACTGTTAAAGACAATTGAAGCCTTTTATAAAATGTTTATAGAGTCTGTTATACAAATTTTCCTAGCTGAACTGTAGCTGATTTACTTGACATTGACGAAGGGCAGCACCATCACTGGCCAGACATGCATTTTTTTTTCAAGTCGAAATTCCTAAAGTACAGCCCCACTGTACTTATTATTATTATTATTATTATTATTATTTATTTATTTATTTATTTATTTTTTAAACACATTTGAGGAACGGTTCGTATATGGGCTACCCAGTCATTAATGCACAGTGAAAGAGATTTTGTCTAGTAATTTTATAATATAGGTGGCACATTGGTGGAGCGAGTAGATCCTGAGCATAGGCTACTGTGTCTGAAGAGTTTTGCATGTTCTCCCTGTGCCAGTGCGGGTCTCCTCCAGGTTCTCCAGTTTGGTCACTCTTAAATTTCCCTTAGGTGTGATTGAGTATATGAATGTGTGTGTACGTGATGCCCTGTGATGAACTGGTATCCCGACCACTGTGTATTGCCACTTCATGTTCCAGCGATAGGTACTGGATAATAACCACCATAACGCTCACCTAGATGAATCAATGGGTCAGTTATATACCAAATATATACCAAATTATAGTGCCGTCATCATTCATTATCATTAGTAACTGCTTCACACAGGTCATGCTGGTTAATATGTACAGAAACTCCACACAGACAGTAACCCATGCTCAGGATTGAATTGAAGACCCTAAAGCTGTGAGGTGTCGCTGTGAATGGAATTATGTATAACATCGTGTAAAACAGGTGCAGTAAGGTGCCTCAGTCAAATCTGTTCTTAAGCTTTCACATACATTTCATTTTTTAACCGTCTCCTTTTCTGTTGTTTCAGAATGAGAAGTGCAGGACTGCTCGGCCAGTTACACTCAGCTCCTCTCTTAATGCTCACAAATACACCAACAAGGTACCTGACTGAAAACATAAATGTACTTAAACACACAAACATGCCTATACTGTCCTTTAAGCACAAAAGCACATTATTTGTTTGTTCTTTTCTGCCTAACTATCCTCACAAAAACATGTTTCACCAGAACCTTTTAAAACCTCAGGGGGCTTAAATTAACGACTGTTTTCCAAATTATCTTAATATTGATTTTGGTGTCATACAATATCCAAGTCAGAAGAATTGTTGGGTAGAGGTTATGTAAGCTTTACCGTTAACTGTCACAAGCTGATTACTTCTCCTGTCTAAACAGCGGTTATTAAAGCTATTCTCCCAGTTTAATCCAGTGTTTTATCCAGTGTTTCAGTATCCAGTAGTTCTGGTTACTATGCTTTCCCCATTCAGTGTTCAGTTTAAGCTGTGTTTACTGTGTTGGTAACTTAAATCCATAAATCTCTCTCTGAAATGATGAATATGTATTTGGATAACATACAAATACCTTTGACTGAAGTCTTCATCAGCAAAAATATATTTGGCATGAAGGTTTATTAACTTTCCCAGCAGCTTATTAACTTTGCTCCTCTTGTGTCATAATTACATTTTATGTAAACAGATATTTCTTTTCTCACTACATAGATATTCTTGTCTGTCATAATTGCAGGTGTGGTAGATAGAGACTAGGTAGACACTAAAACTGGGTTTTATCTGGGTCTACATTTGTTACTATTTTCCTAATATGTGGTGATGGATCTATCTTTACTCAGTGTTTCTACTCTTTTTACTTCCTTTCTGTTTCTCCTCTGGTTCAGCCTCTTAGTCATGCTTCCTCAGTGTCCTCTCTCGACTTAGTCAGTGCTTCCGATGATGTGCACAGACTCAGTGCTCAGGTATAGTGTCTTGTCAGTATTCCAGTGTTGGATAGGTTTGTTTTATTACCATCATCTGTCACTTTCCACTCCGATCTACAGTAGCATCACAGAAGGAGTAAAGAGCGGCAGGAATTGACTCACTGTTAAAAAAGGATTGTCTGTCTTCTGTAGATACTAAGCCCTTTTCCTTTGGTTCATATTCTAAAACATTCATAATCAAAAGAAAAAGAAAACAAAGACAGTAGAGCTTTCTTCTGAAGCAGCTGTCTGAACACTGTGATGAAACCAGTAAATGTTTACCATTCATAGCATTCAAAGCTTAACCGTCTTGGTTAGGTTTTGGCCTATGCCATATTTTAATGTTTCATTATTTTTCTGTTAACAACAGTTTGTGTTGTTAACCTGACTGACACACCTGTTTGATTTTGCACAGGTGGAGGAAATAATACAAAGTCACATGACCCACTCCTTACAAGATGTAGGTGGAGATGCTAACTGGCAACTTGTTACTGAGGAGGGTGAGCTGAAAGTAAGTCGGCCCTGAAGGGCTTGTTGTTTTTTATTGAGCACTGCTGATTTAACCGAAACACGTACAGCTAGTGGTGGGGACCAGTGTAGGTTTGTCATTCATTTTCAAATACCATTTTAATTCTGGTTAGGAAAAAAACTACATACATAATATAAAACTGCTGTAACAGTTCTTGTTTTTTCTGTGTTTGTATGTTTTGCAGGTGTACAGGAGAGAGGTGGAGGAGAATGGCGTCGTGTTGGACCCTCTCAAAGCCACACATGCTGTTAAAGGGGTTACAGGTCATGAGGTCTGTCATTACTTCTGGGACACGGCCTTCCGGAACGACTGGGAAAGTGAGTACCTTGCATATAATCTGTTTATTTCCCAATGAGAATGTTGGTACTGAACCTGGATGGACACCCCTAACTCGACTTCTCTAAACCTTTCCCAGCAACCGTCGAAAACTTCAGTGTGGTAGAGACATTATCAGACAAGGCAGTAATTATTTACCAGACTCATAAGGTACAGTACAGTTAAACCCCTAGCAAACTTATTTATAGGTTCATTTGACGTAGAAGAGCATTTTCTGTCAATTTGGGTGTGTACATTTTACATTGTTCTAACGCAACCTTGCCCTTGATTCTGTTTTAGAGGGTGTGGCCTGCTTCACAAAGGGACATACTTTATCTGTCAGTTATCCGCAAAATCCTCTCTAGCAATGACAATGAACCAGATACGTGGATTGTGTGCAATTTCTCTGTAGATCACGACAGATATCCAGTAAGGGACCATTTTTCATCTTTGTATGTTTCTCGTCTTAAACTTAATGAATAGTCTTAATATTTAATTGACTCTTGTGAAAGTCCCATTTATGCAGTTAGCATGAATTTGTCATGTGAATACCATGAATTAAGTGTGGATGAAAAAAAAACCCCATGAAGACAATAACAAAACAAAATGAAGCCATTTTATAAAATCTGTTTATTTGTTTGTTTACTGGAGTGCTTTTAAACAACAATTTTCACAACAAGAAAATGGAGGGAAATTAAACAATTGGCAATAGAAATAGAGTTTAACATCCAATTACTTGTTACAGTCGATATCAATAATGTTATAAAAGTGTTGACACCTGATGATACCCTCTGTGCTCAAAAATTGTATCACGATCTTAATATTTCAAATGTCAGTTTAATATCACTCAGCCCTATCATTAGCCCACTTTATTTTCCAGCCCACAAGCAGGTGTATACGTGCCAAAATCAATGTGGCTATGATCTGCCAGACGCTAGTCAGTCCACCAGAGGGCAACAAAGACATCAGCAGAGACAATATCTTCTGCAAAATAACTTATGTAGCCAATGGTGAGTATACTCATCACCCTTTGCTGTTTACCTTTGAAACACTGATCATCTAATAGTGCAGTATCCTGCTACTATATTATAACGCATTTTACTGAATGTAGTGAATCCAGGCGGATGGGCACCAGCATCAGTCTTGCGTGCGGTGGCCAAACGAGAATATCCTAAATTCTTAAAGCGCTTCACATCGTATGTTCAGGATAAGACCAGCGACAAAGCAGTCCTTTTTTAAAACAGGTAATGTCAGTATTTGACTTGTTAAGCAGCATTTAACATCACATTGTGAATATTCTTAACAGTATCTACATTTTCCTGTAGGTTGCCAGCCTCCCTTAAACATATCCTCAAGAGGCCTTATCCATCCCTTCATACTCTAAATCTCAATCTTGGCAAGAGCGTCAGAGAACTACATTACCCAGAAACCTTTTCTCCACCAGTCCTATGAAATACAGTGTTCTCAAACAGGGTTCCAGAAGATCGCAAGGTATTCATTTTACACAATGATGACATGCACAGTACAGTCCTTGTTCATGTTTAGGTGATGGTTACTGGTTGTTTTTGTCTGTTTTGGTTTTTATAAGAGTTAAAGTGTTTACTTATGGCTTTGTAAATATTTGTATTCTTATTACTTGCACATTGTTTGACTAATGTCTTTGTTAAAAGTAAAACACTATAAACTTGAATACCTTTAATGAAAAGCTTTCTGAGTTCTAACAGGTTTCTTTAGGCCTTATGTAGTTTTTCTTTATGGGGTATAATTTCCCTGCTTTGATCGATAGCGAATGTGAAGAGCTTTAAATACAAACTTTTCTTTTAGTGCCCTCTGTCTTGATTTTATGTATATTTTTGGGTATACGTATGTGGTAGAGATTAAAACATGCAGGATGCATAGGTTGAAGAACTAGATAGCACTACGATTAATTGGGTTGTCAGATACTGGCACTGGGGGGAAAAAAATTTGGGGGAAGATTAATATCCACTTTTTTAAATGTTTTATAAAACATTTAACCAAATAATGCAGAACTACCTTCCTTTGAGCATTCACTTTGGATATGCCCTTATGTTATACACAAGGCATAAGTATATTTACCAGATATTTACTTGTAGTGGAGGAATGTCATTTCATGATTTCATTGGACCTGAATAAAATGTATCATATTTATCTGTATCCTTATTTGACAGGATAACTTGAAGCATATAAAAGAAGTGTTTTTTTGTTGTTACTGTTTTTGTTGTTGTAGCCTGTGCTCAAAGTGTGAATTTTAGGTTCACCTTATTATAAGGCTTAATTTTGTTAACCACACAGAAATCTGTGTTAATGTTAATATTTGCACTAATTATAAGAGCGTTGCTTTACAATCAGTTTACACGTGTTGCCAAATGAGAATCGTATGTATAAATGATTTATAGAGGGTGATATGTATGAAAAATTATACAGATTATAATGCCTGTTAATATGTAACACTGAGCTTTCAAGAATGCATTTTTGTTTTTGTTTTTTTTTGGAGAAATTTATTTGTGAATATGCAGTAAGCAAATATATCATTCATATGTTTATAGCACTCTGGAATGATTAAGGCATATGAGGATGTAAATAAACAGTTTCCAGCTTTATGGTGTGATTTACAATGTTATTATTGTTGTTGATTGAGCAACTTTTTTGTTTAAGAAACAAGACATTTTAACAGGTAAAATGTTATAAAAACAAATGATTAAGCTAAAGATTATAAAGATTTGAATCACCTTCTCTAATGTAACTTTACACCAATCATGCATTGATCCAAAGCCAGCAAGCCAATTATCAGTAGAGTGCCAAAAGACTTAATGCTGGTGCTGCTGGAGATTATTCTTCTGCAGGACTCGCACTACCTCAGATTAACCTGCGTGTGTGTGTGAGAGAGAGAGAGAGAGAGAGAGAGAGAAGCACTGTACATTCTTTCAGCAGGTCTGTCTAGGGTCTCAGTGAGGCTCAGCCAATCAGCTGCCCCGATCATGGTGAGATGTGATGCAGGGTGAGCTGATTGGCCAGTGCACACTCTGGTGAGGTGAGTGTCTGTCTTGCTGACATAACCTTACCAAGAAGTCTTTGAATATCGCACCAACCTTGGACTGTCTCAGTATCCAAATGCTTTATGAAATGTGTTGGAATAAGACTTCAGCACTTCGTGTTCACTCGGAGTATCTAACAGCTGATTTGAATTTATGCTCTTCAGGGTTATGTGTATATTTGACATGAAGCTAGCTTGTATGCATATTGGTACAGGTGACATCAATTATCAGTTATCTAAAGCACAGCACTGTTAAATTCTCTAATTTTATTGAAAATAACACATGACCTTTTCCTGCCTGAGTTATATATTCAGATTGGCCTTGTTTTATGACCCTTTATATTTATCCATCTTCTGTCATGTCCTTAATAAAGGTAAAAGCTGTACTCATTTCACTGCATGGCATTTTGTGCAGGATTTGCTCATCTAATCACAATTGCTTTCAACAATCTCACAGATAAAAAGAGATGGAAATAAACTGAAATAAATCATGATTTGCATAAAAAAAAATTGTTACTGCATAGATTGAAAGATTAAAAAAAAAAATCCTTGACAAACACAGCTGTAAAATTGACCACAGTGCACAAGACTCTAAACACAAATATATTGTCAAGTATCAAATGTATCATAATTATTCACTAAAAAATGATCTTCATAGTTGGCAAACCGCTATGGTATATAGTATGTCATTTGTGGCCGATGTGGTCAGGCTGCAGCAATTATCCTGCCGCTGATTATTTTCCTATAATAGCACATCCTGTCTTGTTTTATTCCTTACATGCTACAGTACACTATTTGGCCAAAAGGGTGTATATGCCTGACTGTCACACCTGTACGTGGTTCTTCCCCAAGCTGTTGCCACAAAGATGGAAGGACACAATTGTATAGGATATCGTTGTATGCTGTAACATTGCAATTTCCTTTCACTGGAACTAAGAGGCCCAAACCTGTTCCAGCATGACGATGCCCCTGTGCACAAAGCGAGCTCCATGAAGACATGGTTTGCCAAAGTTGGAAGTGGAAGAACTCGAGTGTCAGAGCAGAGCCCTGACCTCAACTTTGGGATGAACGGGAACACCGACTACAACCCGGATCAGTCCCTGACCTCACTAATGCTCTTCTGGCTGAATGGACAAATCCCCACAGCCACGCTCCAAAATCTAGTGGAAAGCCTTCCCAGAAGAGTGGAGCTTATTATAACAGCAGAGAGGGAATAAATCTGGAATGGGATGTTCAACAAACACACATGGGTGTGATTGCCAGGTGTCCACAAACTTTTGGCCATAAAGTGTATCTCTTTCTTCAAACCATTATGTTTGAATCTTTTGAGCCTGAGGTTTATTCAGGGGTTATTGTGTGTAGAATATGAAGAGAAACTAATTCTAAATTAAGTGGTCATATGTACTGTAACAATGCAGCAGAAACAAACAACAAATAATGAATGAATTGCATTTTTTTCCCCCAAAGTTTATTAAAAATTTCCCTTTCATGTTTTAATTATAAAAACATATAACTGTTCATTATACTGTTTTTCTAGAAAAATGAATCATATATTTGGGGGGGTGGGGGTGCAGCATTTGAAAAAGACTGCCTGAACAGTAGTACGTGCTTCTTTCACAATTACTTTGACCACATAAGCAAAACCAGTAAGCAATAAAAGCTCCATGAGCATGGGCAGTACATAAGGTGGTGTGTATTATTGTACATGTCCAGTGCACATACACAGTTCTTGCTGTATTTCCACGTACAAGCAACAGCTGACTGACGTCAATAAGGCCATCGTAGCACCTTTGGGAAATAGTTGTTTGTTTACAATCTTCCCTTCAACCAAACCCTTGCATATATTAATAATAATCAATATATCAGTAATTAAATAATATCAGCTTCTATATCTGTAAAACCCACATGCGTTCAGATAAAAATAACTGGGAATAACTGCAGAAGGCTCAATTTGTCAATTTAAGATAATTCTAACAAAAGAAAAATCTGTAGGAATCGGTGATTGCTCTCCATGTTGTCCAGCTGACTTTCTGTATAACAAAAAATATGCCTCATGGTTTTTTTCTATAAATAGTGAAATATGAAAAAAATAAATTATGTTATGTGCATCCAGTAACACTGATGGCATCAGAAACACCATCAGTTCTAAGATGTGTAAAAGTAAAATGTCCGAACATTACACAGTGATCATTAATGTTGTGATTTCAACAGTCTTTGAGATGATTGTGGCACTCCATAAATGAGAATGAAAGCGTTTCTCCCCTGGACCAGATGTTGGAAATATTTTTGTTTCAGCCATTCATTTGACTTTTACTTAATAGTAAAAGTATTCAAATGTGCCTGAATTGTGGGTTTTATTTTCCTTTTGAGTCTTTTTCCTTTTGTGTTGCTTATATCATCCCCACTTTAGGCATCCAATTAAGTCCTAAGATGCTTGTTTTGTGCAGCTTCCTGGTGTGCTCTGTAAATTTACTTTTGACCTAAAAATACAAAATAAACAATAATACAAAATAAGCCTTTAGTTAAACATCGCTTGGGGTCGTTCTATAAAGTTCACGCTAACTCAGACTGAAAGTTCTACTTACCTATTATGTGTCATGTGACTTTTGACTAGCTGTCCGGCAGCAAGAGCAGCCATGAGTGATATCTCCCCTGCCAGCACGGTGGCACACACCACCCTGGCAAGCTGCCGGGCATTCTCACCCGGACACGTCTCACTGGCACCTTGCACGCCTAACATCTGAGAGAAAGAGAAACACATGACATTTTCCACCCTGAGTTATATCATATATTCAGGCGTGGCCTTGTTTTATGAGTCTTAGGCCCTGCCCAGACTTGGTATTAACAATCATCCGACATCCAAAACAGATAGCTGTTCACACTTGGTATTTGTCTTGAATGCAGGTTTAGTGAGCACTTTTTTCAGTGTCTGGGTTGCCAATCTGCCAGAATCAACCAGCTGTCACTTCAGGACAACGAGCACAAAAATCAGGCCCAAAGCTAGCCAGTTGCAGTAGCCAGTCTAGTGGATTCATTGCATATATATATATATATATATATATATATATATATATATATATATATATATATATATATATATATATATATATATATATATATAATAATAATATCTGTCCAAATATATAATAACA
Organism: Pangasius djambal; assembly: GCA_022985145.1. Lineage (NCBI taxonomy): Eukaryota > Metazoa > Chordata > Actinopteri > Siluriformes > Pangasiidae > Pangasius > Pangasius djambal. The sequence goes on from CM040998.1 coordinate 6,632,555, forward strand.
ATGCCTTTAACAAAGCTGTTTGACGGTTGTATATACACTGCAAAACTCAAAATCTCAAAATCACCCTAGATGGATGTTAATACCAAGCATATCTGGCGGAAACTTCTAAGACTCTGTGGAAAGAGTACACCATCTAAACAGTATCTGGCTAGCTCTAGTGGTCCCTCTTCGCTGATGGACAGGGTTTAGGGTATCTAACACTGCATAACAACAGATGGGCTATAAAGTGACATACTGTATATGGTAGGCGTACTTGATAAACTGGCAACTGAGTGAGCATTCAGCAGTGTAGATACCTGCAGACAGGCTTGTTGAGGTGCCAGATTGGTGCCTCCTCCTACAGTACCCAGCTCAATGGAAGGCATGGTGCAGCTGATGTAGAGATCCTCTCCTGTGGGTCCTGCTGCTTCCATTAGAGTGATGCAGTTAGAGCTGCCCACTGTCTGAGCTGGGTCCTGACAAAATAAATACTCCCTGTTACTCTCACATCAGCCCTATTTTCTCTAGTACTTTAAAGCATAAATGGTTATGCATATGGTTGGCAGCAATGTCTATTACCTGTCCACATGCGATGTAAATAGCAGCAACGATGTTGGCGGCATGGGCATTGTAGCCCCCAATACTTCCTGCCATGGCAGATCCCACAAGGTTTTTATTGATATTTAGATCCACCAATGCTTCTGTACTGGTCTTTAGAACCTGCAGAAAAGGTTTAAGATCATTACAAAGCTGCCCCATTTTGTGATCCTAATAGTACATATTCAACTAGCTTGAAGAACTGTACCTCTCTGACAACTTGAGCAGGTATGGTAGCTTCACACACCACAGACTTGCCCCTGCCCTCAATCCAGTTAATAGCAGCTGGTTTTTTATCAGTGCAGTAGTTCCCACTAACTGCCAAGACCTGCAGCTCAGGGAATTCTTCTTTAAGCCTAGCCAGAGCCTGCTCTGTTCCCTGAGAACCCAAATGGCAATAATCATAATGAGACAACATAAAAATGTATTGAATAAACTTACAATATATTACATGGCATTACCTTTGAGATCATGTTCATCCCCATGGCATCTCCAGTTTGGGACTGGAATCGTATATACAAATTACGTGAAGCAAGGCCAATCAGGAGCTGCTCTAAACGAGCAAACCTAAGAAAGAAGTAAAACCAGAACGTTTCACATACACACTGAAATATGCAAGACATGTCATGTTAGAATCTAACATGTAAGTATACTTTATCAGGTATGTTCTGTGTTTTTCTTTTTGCTTACCTGCTAGTGTTGTCAAATGCCTCTTTAATGCACTTGTAGCCCTCTGGGCTCTCTAGCCATGCCTTGACCTCAGCAGCCTTGCAGGCAGAAGGTAAGCGAACCACAGGGCCACGGGTCATACCATCAGCCAAAAGCCTGCTGCTGACTCCACCAGCCAGCTTTCAGAGAAACAGCCACAATACAAGCATTTATGCATGTTAGGGTTCTAGTCAAGGTTTTTAACATTAAATATTATGTAATGTTCTCCAGATCTTAGGGCTGATTATACAGATTGATTATATGTAATATGATTTACAGCTATCGCTCTGCAGCCTCGATTCGTGCTGGCCACAAGACAGCCCTCGGTTGTAGCCAGTGGGACCTGGAACTGCTTTCTGTCCAACAGCAGAGGGCCTGCAACGCCCACTGGGACCGGCATGTAACCAATGATGTTCTCACAGCAAGTTCCCATCACCTGTGAAAAAAAAAAAAGTCACCTAAAGTGGCCTCCTAGCCTCTGAACAAGTTTAAATGTATAATTACTTTTCTACCTTACCTGAGAGTAGTTGTAGTCTTTGTAGGGAAGGCAGGTGAGTGCAGAAGTCTTGGGGAGTTTGGGGCGGAGCATCTTCCTGCGGATCATCACCCCTCTCTCTGGGCTCTCCATCACCGCCTCCAGCTTATAGGCAGGAATGTGCTTCGCATTTACTAACATAATAACCTCAGCGTCGCTCAGGTATCGAGCACCCATCTGTGAAATCACAGATTATTTTCATACACACTTTTCATAATGTACTCTCATGCACAGAGCTCTTACATAATACATTTAAATAAGGGACAATTCTTGAAGTCACAAGAGGTTTCTGATCCGTTCTCACGTCATACACTAATTGGTTAAGAGTACGTGAGTGCGTAACGTGGGCAAGCTCATTAGAGATTACATGGGTCACAACCAAGGATACAAGGAGCCCTAGGTTCTCTAGGTGCTCTCCCAGAAGTAAGAAAATACTTCAACCAGAGCAATTTATGCTGCAGACAGACTATTTGATTAAAAATGAGTTTCCATGCCATCCTCACCTGTGGGTCTTTCAGAATGGTCAGACACTTTTCCACTGGCCTGGGCTCTGAGGGGATGCTGGGCTGAGGCTCCACCACAACACCGCTGTCCAAGGTTTCCTCCTCTCCCACCACAAACATGCTTTTTGGAGGTGGGTCATTCTTGATTGGCAATGGCTTTATCACTAAATCTACCAAATGTAGAATCGCACTGGTTTAGAGCTTCTAATTACACCAAACATTTCACCAAATGGCTAAATCAATAAAAAGTTGCTGAGCTGTTAAATTGGTAAGATGAATATAAAAAAAAAAAAAAACCAACAAAAATAGATGGATGTTACCCCTACCTCTTTCCTCTTTAGTGATGACAGGAGGAGGAGCAGTGGGCTTCTCAGTCTTGTTAGAGCAGGGGGTCACTTCCTTCCTGCAGCACTGGTCAGGACACTTTCTCTGTGTGAGCACGGTGGTGGGAGTAGAGACTTTAAGAGACAGCGTAGACTCCATTTCCACCTGCTCAAAGAAGATGTACTTCACAGCCAGGAAGAGGGCAAGACCTAAAGTGATGACCTGCTCAATGTCCATGCTGATCATTCTGTAAAGATACACATTTAATTATTATTAAAAAATCAACACAGAAGCAATACACAGGAAAACAAATTAAATTACTGCGTCCTTAGATGGTTTTTAGATGACTATATTTTTAGCTTACTGGCATGCTCAGTGCAAAACAAGAATAGTACAGCTCCTCCTAAAATGACTTGCCTGGACAGGTAGAACTGCCACAAGGGCATATCCGGCTCAATCCTCTTGGGTGAATTTAAACTCATTCCCACTTGGGGAACATCCAGAGTTCCGTTTGGAGATGCAGGATCTGCAATCCATCGACTGTGAGCGTGAACCATCACCAGGCCAAGAGACTGCAGAGAAAAAGGAAAACAGTTAAGTACACATGGATAATGCTCTAGAAAAATACATGCTAAGAAACTTTTGCAAATCTGGTGGTGCTGTAAATTGGTAGAAGATACTTAGTTTTTAGTCTTAACACATTAATTGAGGGCTTCTACTATGGCTAATTCATTTGGTTGACATTTTTAGTTAATTTAAATTCACTGACCAATAACTAGCAGTTGTTAGCATTACTGGGTAGCTAGCTAGCATTAGCCAACATTTCAGTTAGTTAACCAAAAGTTTCCTAATGTTAAAAAGCTACAAGATTTACGATGGCTATGTAATGTCTAAGACAATCCCAATCTAATGCAATATGTATAAGACGTCTAATGAAGGCTATGACCATTAAACCGGGACCTTCTTTTGATATTTTCACTATTTGTCCTAGGTGTCCTAGTATCTAGAAAATGGATACTCTCAGTTTACTTAGCAGTTTGTTGGTTTATGTATGATCATCCTGCTTGTGCTAAACTTATATTCAAGTATGTTTTAATTTATTGCAAATAAAACGGGCAATCTCCTATGTCCAGTTTGTACCATGATCATCTTGACTCTCTGTGTGACCGGATTGGGTTTGTTGTCCTCCTCTTCCTCCAGGACACGGGCGAAGTGGCTCAGCTGCCAGATAGGATGTCCCTCTCTGCTTTCCCTGGATAACTGTGATAGATACATTTTAGAAAATGATAACTCACATCCTTTAGCACATGAAACCATACACCGTATATTTAGCTTCAAGGCAGAATGTCACTTACCTCGAGCACTAGCGAGACACAGGCTGGGAAGAAAGTCATGAAGACAAAGTAGTTGGCAAGGATAGACATGCATCCAAAGCCGCACATGATCTCAAGCTGGCGAACACCTGTCGTTCATCAGAAATGGATGTTCAGGTTTTCTGTTTGAGTTTAGCTCACTATAATCTAATACAAATTGTTACACAACAGTGCAGTTGTGTTCTTAAATTTGATTGGTCATAAGGTATTGATTAATTTCTTATAACAGCAGCTCTGACAATAGTACCAGCTGTAATACAAATCACATTTTAGCACATTTATCATTTCTATATTAACAGGTAATTTACAGGGACTTGAATGGTTACAATCATAAGCTAAGGCTAAAAAAACAGATATTATAAAGAAAAAAACTTTTATATGGTAAAAATTTCTGTTGGAAGAATTTTATTTAACACATGGAATGTGTCAGCGCTTTATAAATGGCAAAGTTTCCGATCACGAGTGTTTATGGCTGCTATAACGTAACTATAACAGGAACTGGTTTCATGGACAGTCCACAATGTAACTATAAACTGATAAAAGATATGAAGTGTTGTTCATTAATAAATTAAAATAGTAATCACTGGCAAATTGATGTGGTCTAAGAGGTATAAAACACTTCAGGATGTGCTGTTATTGGAAAATAACAGCATGAGCTGTATCACACCATCCTGTCATCCGGTCATTTTCCTATAACTACACACCTCATCGTGTTATAGCCCTTACTTATTGCATCCAGTGTGGTTTTATGTCTGGTTGCAGAATGATGTACAGGAATAAGTACCTGACATGGTCCCTACACCAATTACTAGACACTCCACCAGTGCATCCAGAGTGAACGTTGGTCCCAGTACTGCCATTCCTCTGGCTATGTTTTCTCTGACCTCATCCTGAAGCATAAAAAAAAAAAAAATCATATCTAAATCAACATCACTGTTTCTAAAGGTAAGTACATAAATTACAATATTTCTACAGCATATTAATAGTTAATCATTTAAATGAAGACCAGCCAGATGAGGATGTGATGCCATGTACCTGTGAGTTTGAACTGAGTGCAAATTTTGCCAGAGCACATGCTTTGGAGAGGTCAATCAGGAGCAGGAAGAATGGCAATGCCTCACTGGGAGACAGACATAGAATATGCTATTGTATAGGACCAAACAAGTTGTGGATCTCATTAAATAGCATAAAAACATAGCAGTTTACGTACTTTAAACCGGTCAGCTCCTTATCCAAGAAATGAATCACAACAGTGCTAAACACAAAACTGGAGAAGATGGTGAAAAGGCCAGCAATACCTAAACAAGGAAAAAGAAATTAACATCACATATAGATTCCAATCTGTTTGACCACATGAACGCAAATCTATAAAACCTACCCAGTATATACTTTGAGCCAAGTTGCCGAAGATTTTGAAATTGGAAGTAAATGTAGACAATTGCAATGCATCGTGTGATTGTCAGAATGATGATATCACTGCTGAGGACTTGCTGTGTACAATGGACATTAAAGGAAAAGGTTATCAATCACAATTAATACTACAATTTAAACATAATAATTGCCATAGATTTCGATTGTCATGCACCGCACCTCCTCAGACTTGGGGCAGTCAAAGTTCCAACCACAAATGCGGTTGTTGCCAGTGAACATGTTCATGGACATCATGCAGATGGTGAGAGTCACAGTAGCCACAATCACCTCCCACGGGTGGGAGGCCACAAACAGGCCATGGAGTCGGAAAAGTCTGCTCAGCATTTCGGTCTCTCAGACGTATTGCAACTGGGTAGGAAGGGCGTGAAGGAAAGAAGGAAAGGGAGGTGTGAATGAGAATCTATCCATGTTAGATGTTCTATAGCACACCGAAGGCATTAGAGTCAATAATGCTGGGATAAATAAAAAATGACCTAAATATGCCCAGATTTGAATCATCATAGTTATCAAATCTTCACGTTGTAAGTGAAGGTGCCATGAAAAAAAAAAACAACAAAAAAAACAACAATTCTGTTTATTACTGCTCTTACTGAGTGTATGGTACACTACTAATGTGAGTTATTAGGTTAACAAATTAAACATATTTGAGAATAAGAAAGGAGAATAAGAAATGATGCTGTGCCTGCTAAATGTCTTGTGAAATGTGAAGGAAAATAAATAAAATATTAGAGAATATCTGCTGCTGTATTTCTCCATCATTGGCTAAAATGAATCCAAGCCTCACTTCAGTACAAACGATATAAACATAAAGCGTAGTGTTCTGTATGCAGGCACCTGCATCCTCGCCCTTAAAATAACACAGTATCTATAATATTATATATAAATAAATATAATATTGATGTAATACGAGCTTTTTTTTCGCCTGTTTTTCAGAGACAAAAAAAAAAAGCTCTGCGCGGTTTTCATGAAAATACGAATAAATTATATCAGCCTGTTGAAATTAGTCCAAAATCGGTTGTTATAAATGAAGGTCTGAACTCAGTACTTACCGATGACAGAAAAAAAGGACAGATAATTACAGCAGTAATGTGGAGCTGGTTACTGAACTCGTCGCATGTGGGCCTTAATGCATTAACTGTATTACCCCAGGGGTAAATGAGAGGATGGCAGGAGTGACAGTCAGCCGGTGCTGTTAGGAAAAGCGGACAGCGTTAATCCACAGCCAGTCGTTTAAGTGAGCTCTCCGGCGCTGGGGCCAATCACCTGCCGCCGCCGCCTGTAACGCGTGTGGAGCGATGGCACGGCAC